>CM021106.1:209470749-209701720 GCA_007115665.2 Sequoiadendron giganteum
CTCTCCATCCATCTCTCCTTCCCTCTCCACTTCTCTATATCTCCCTTTACTCTCTCTACCTACCTCTCCCTCCAACTCTCATTACCTCTCTACTTCTCTCTACCTACCTATCACTCTATACCTCATTCTCTCTAGCTCCCTCTCTCAATCTATATCCACCTTCCTTCTTCTCTCTCTAACTTCTCCCTCCCTTCCCCTCTCTCCTTCCCTCTCTACTCTATCTCTATCTCAACTCTCTCTACCTACATATATATCCCTCCCTCATCTCTCTCTCTCCTACCCCCTCTCCCTCTCTCAAGTCTCTATCTCTCTCCCCTCTACCCTTAACCCTTAAAACCCTCTACCCTCTATCTCTCTCCCACTCCCTCTCTCTCTTTCTCTCTCTATATCTCACGTCTATCCCTCCTACCCCCTCTCCCTCTCCCTATCTCAGGTCTCTCTCTCTCACTCACTCAATCACTCTTATATTTGTCCACTCTACCCTTAGCCCTTTACCCTTAACCCTTAAACCCTTAAACCCTCTACCCTCTATCTCTCTCCCACTCGCTCCCTCTCTTTATCAAGACTCTTCCTCTTATACCCTCTCCCTCTCTCAGGTCTCTCTCTCTCCCCCCTCTACCCTTAACCCTAAACCCTTAACCCTTAAACTCTAAAACCTTAACCCTCTACCCTTTATCTCTCTCTCACTCCCTCCTCCTTCCCTCCCTATCTCTCAAGTCTCTCCCTCCTACCCCCTCTCCCTCTCTCAGGTCTCTCACTCACTCACTCACTCACTCCCTATATCTCTCTCCTTTACCCTTAACTCTAAACCCTAAACCCTTAACCCTTAAACACTCTACCATCTACCCTTAACTCTACCCTCTACTTATCTTTATCTCCTCCCACCTCTCTCTCCATCCCTACCTCCCCCTCTATCTTTGCTCTCATGTCTAATTCTCTCTACCTATTTGTCCCTCTATACCTATTTCTCTCCCCCTCCTTTCCTCCTCTCTCTTAATATCTCTACCTTCTTTCCCTCTCTACTTATCTCTCTCTGTCTCTCTACCCTTAACCCTCTACCCTCTACCCTCTATCTCCCTCCCTCTCCCTCTCCCTCTCTATCTCTCAATTCTCTCCCTCCTACCCCCTCTCCCTCTCTAAAGTCTCTCTCACTCACTCACTCCTTATATTTCTCTCCCCTCTACCCTTATCTCTCTACCCTTAATCCTTAAACCCTCTACCCTCAACCCTTAACCATCTACCCTTAACCCTCTACCCTCTATTTGTCTCCCAATCCCTCCCTCTCTCTCTCTCAAGAATCTCCCTCCTACCCCCTCTCCCTCTCTCTCTCTCACTCACTCACTCACTCCCTCTATCTCTCTCCCCTCTCCCCTTAACCCTAAACCCTAAACCCTAAACCCTTAAACCCTAAACCCTTAAACCCTCTACCCTCTAACCTTAACTGTATAACCTTTATCTCTCTCCTACTTCATCCCTCTCTCTCTCAAGACTCTCCCTCCATCCCACCTTCTCTTCCCTAATCCTTCAACCCTATACCCTCAACCCTTAAAACCTTGAACACTCAACCTTATACCCAAAACCCTCAACCCTCTACCCTCTACCCTCTACCCAATACCTTAAACCCTTAAACCCTTAAACCCAATTAAACTCTCTACCCTAATCCCTCAACCCTTAACCCTTAAACCTGATGGGACTTTCTATTTTTTAAGTGATGTGAGCTGGGGTTTTGGGGTTTCAAAGTTACCCATGGTCATTTTAATTATCAAATTTTGAAAACCCTCTTGTTATGTTTCAACAGTGACTTACTACCAAGGGTAACCAATCATTTTAATAAGATTTTATCCCCCTCGGGTCGTGTCTTTACCGACCCCTTTCACTTGGCTTTCCGGTCTTTCTGCTAGGACGGCTTAAGTTTTATACCGCCGGGGGTTTCACTAGCTGGTCCCACCTACATGCTGCATCTAATGTCTAGCTAACCATCTGATCACAGGTTTTGATCTGGGCCATTTCTCGCCAACCTCATAGGTTTTCCTGCTAGCGTCACCAAAGTGGTGTGAGGTTTGCGAGATGTCACCATCTAGCATGAACAGATGCGTGGGATTTTTCTCGAGGTGTTGGTGGTGATGTCTGGCCATCTCTTTACTGGCAATGGTCTTTAATTATGAGGTTAATTATGACCTCTCTTACACCTCACATGATCAGAGTAAATATTCCTAAAGGTACTGCGAAGTCTATGAGGGGGTAATGTGTGGGCCCCACTATCTGCTTCGGGCCTCTTGTTTTTGTGGGTTTTGATTGGACATGTTTTCCTAGGTGCTGAAGTGGATTGTCAATACGCATTGACTTGATCTCAAACCTTCGATTCGCCAGATGTGTTCCACATCAGAGGTTCAAATTAAAAGGAGGGGTGTGTGATTCATCTGTGTGGCATATATTGCCTTGTTGTTGCTAGTTTTATTAATGGCACATATTTTTGTAGGGGATCTCCTCCTAATTTTCTCCAGCGTACGAACAATGCCATCCAGTTGAAAAATCTCATGGCTGTATTAGCCACTAATTGTTCAAGTGCTTGAATTGCTTTCAAGCAATTATATCTTGCACACTAAGCCATTCTATAAATGTTGACCAAGTTACTTGCATTTAGCATTCAATTTTTGTTTTTATGCAGGAACATTTCTTCTCCGGTGTATTTTAAGGCTTTGTTTTCTCTATGGACAAATTGACTGAACATAGGAGTGTGAGGTTGGGAGCCCAAAGGTTGCCAATCATGATGTAGCCAGTTACTTCCATGGCACCCGGGGTTACTACTAGGAGTAGTGGAAAGAAGCTAGTACAGTGCTCATCCCCTCTGGTCATATATGATTCTGATGATAATAAATCTGACACCGATTCAGACTACCACTATTACTTGGCCACCTTAACAGATCTCATGGGGGTAAATGAGGAGGTCCTGGTAGTTGAACCTATAACTACATTGGCACTGGGTCCGGTTGTTAGGGGTTGTGCTAACAAGGTTGGTAGGGGGAAGGTGGTTTCGTCGCTATCTCAGGCATAGACTCAAAGTGGTCGCCTGTACTGGGGCCGTGTATTTTCTTGATTGTTACCGGTGGTAGGTTTGTTGGACGTTTCTTTTCCTATTGTTTCATCATGTGGACATGGACATGCGCGTGCTTTGCACGAAATTTTGTTCTCCAAATGGTTACTATGTAACCATTTTTTATTCCCCTGAGCATGCACAATGTTATCGAATGATGAGGAATGTGAATTTGAATTTCACTTTGGGTTGAAATTCAATTTTGATACTAATAATGTAGCCTAATGCTTGTTTCTCTCCTATTATATAAAGGAGATTTCATGGCTCATTGCAGAGTCAGAATTTTGGGTCCGAAACTTTGGAGTCTGTATAGTGAGCTTTAATGTTGGAATTTTGTGAACGTTATTCAGGAAATCACCCTAGGTGGGGATTTGTATAAAGTTAGAATGCTATGATTTTTAATTAATAATATCAAAAAAAATCTACAAAATTAAGATGGCTTGCTCTCCTGTGTGTGTGCCATGGATTATGAATGGATTTATCAAGGGTTTCTCTCTTCAGTTTCAATGATTAATTGAAAGTGTAATTTTTTTTCTTGCTTTAACTTAATGAGTTAATCAAATTATTGAAAAGCTAAATTACATGTTCATGCTTGTATATACTCAAGATTCGCTAAGAAGTATTGTCTTAATATAATGAAACATCTCATAGTGGTAATGCTATACGAAGATAAGTTCACAATATCATAATTAGAGTTTGTATGACTTTGTTGCCCAGTGGATAAGGCACTGTATAATGTTTGCAACCTTTCTCTTTGGTCTGAGGCTATAGTTCTAAGCATGGTGATCCAAATGTTGAACATAACCATAAATTATACCTTGTCTTCCTACGGGAAGTAATTCTTACATTTAGTTGGTCAATTCTGTTGCTCTTTTGTGCATGTAATTATTCTTCGATCTGCCAATATCAAGAATAATGACTATTCCCTTGAGTGTGTAGGGATTGTAATATGTATACAAAAAGTGTTATTACTAGTTTTAAGGCATTTTTTATGAACACATTTAGGTTTACCCACCTTGGTCCTATAGAGCCAAAAGTGTAGGAGAGGTCAGTCCATAACTGACTCTCATTAGTTGGCCACTAGCCTTTGCAGTCATCCATAATAGAGGTTGGCTACCTCTTAGAGAACTGTAATCTCTATGTGGGGAAAAACCCCAACAAAACCCTCATCCCTCAACCCTCTACCTAAAACCCTAAACCCTTAACCCTAAAACCTCAACCCCTATACCTTGTACCTTATATGTTAGACCCTGAACCCTAATCCATCAGCCCTATACCCTCAACCCTCTACCCTTAAACCCTAAACCATTAAACCCTTACCCCTCAATTCTCAACCTTCAAACCTCAACCCTTAAACCCTAAACCCTTATACCCTCTACCTTATACATTAGACCCTCAATGCTAAACCTTCAACCATATACCCTTAAACCTATACCCTAAACCATCTACCCTCAACCCTAAACCCTTAAACCTTCTACCCTCTACCCTCTACCCTCTACCCTCTACCCTCTACCCTATACCCTCAACCCAATACCCTAAACCATCAATCCTATACCCTCTTTTCTCAACCCTCATATACCTCTATCCCTCTCTCCTCTTCTCTCCTTCTCTCTATCTCATCTCTCCCTCCATCCTTCCCTCCCTCTCTACCCTAATCCCTCAACCCTATACCCTCAACCCTTAAACCCTTAAACACTCAACCCTCACCCCGATACCCTCTACCCTAAACCCAATAACCTCTACCATCAACCCTATACCCTCAACCCTTAAACCCAAGTAAACTCTATACCCTAATCCCTCAACCCTCAACCCTTAATCCCTCGACCCTCTACCCTCTACCCTCTACTCTCTACCCTCTACCCTCTACCCTCTACCCTCTACCCTCTACCCTCAACCCTCAACCCTCAACCCTCAACCCTCAACCCTTAAACCCTCTACCCTCTAACCTCTACCCTATACCCTATAAATTAAACCCTCAACCCTCAATTCTCAACCCTTGACCCTTAATACCTCAACCCTAGGTAGGTAGGGGAACATAGGTGAGATACAAAGTGATGAAGGGAGAGGTAGGTAGAGAGGGTAGGAGATGTAGAGAGAGGAGAGATAGAGAGAATTAGAGAGGGGAGGGAGGGAAAAGTAGGGGGATATAGAGGTGTGTGTGTGTGCGAGAGAGAGAGAGAGAGAGGAGACATAGTTGAGATATAGAGTGATGGAGAGAGAAGTGGGTAAAAAGAGGGAGAGGGGAGATAAAGATAAATATAGAGGGAAGGAGCTGTAGAGAGATATGATAGATAGAGAGAAGTGGAGAGTTGAGGGATGGTGGGAGAGGAAAGGAGGAGATAGAGGAGAGTGTGTGAGAGAGGGAGAGAGAGTGAGAGGAGAGAAAATGAGGGGATGGAGGAAGGGGGAGAGAGAGAAATAGATTAGAGAGGGAAGGGGGGAAGGGGGGAGAGATATAGAGTAGAGAGGGAAGGAGAGAGTAAGAGAGAAAGATGGGTGAGGGAGAGAGTGGTAGGTAGTGGAGGGAGAGGTAGGTAGAGAGGGAAGGAGAGAGGGAAGGAGGGAGAGTGATATGGAGAGAGTGGTGAGATAGAGATTAGAGAGGTAAGGAGAGAATGAGAAATAGAGATGGGAGGTTGGAGGGAGGGAGAGGTAGAGAGGGATAAGTGAGACATAGAGAGGGAATGAGGGAAAGTGGGATAGAGAAAGAATGGTGATTTAGAGAGGAGGGAGTGAGAGGGAAGGAGGGAAACTAGGAGAGAGGTAATGGTGATTTAGAGAGGAGGTGGTGATAGGTAGAGATAGAGAGGAGAGAGTGAGAGAGAAAGAGAAGGTTGGAGAGATAGAGAGAGAGGTAGGTAGAGGAGGGGAGAGGAGAGATAGAGAGTAGAGAGGGAGAGAGGTAGGGAAGGAGGCATAAGTGAGATAGAGAGGGATGGAGAGAGAGACTGATGGAGGGAGAGGATAGATAAAGAGTAGAGAGGGGAGGGAGAGGTAGGGAGATAGAGGTGTGTGTGTGATTGAGAGAGAGAATGGCGAGATAGATAAAAAGATCGATTGAGAGAGAAAGAGGGGGAGGGAGGGAGGGACAATAGTGAGAGAGATTGGGAGGAGAGACAAAAAGAAGTGGAGGGAGGGTGAGGTTGAGAGAGGGAGGGAGAGGAGATATAGAGAGAATTAGAGAGGGAAGGATGGAGGGAGGGAGTGTTAGCGAGGAAGATAGAGGTTTATGTGTGTGAGAGAGAGAGAGATAGAGAGAGTGGTGAGATAGAGAGGGGAGAGTGAGAGGGAGGGAGAGAGAATTATGAGATAGAGAGGAGAGAGTTAGAGAGAAAGAGGGGGAAGAGAAGGATAAAGAGTGAGAGAGAGATGTAGGTAGAGAGAGGGAGAGGAGAGATAGAGAGTAGAGAGGGAAAGAGGTAGGGAGGGAGACATATGTGAGATACAAAGTGATGGAGGGAGAGGTAGGTAAAGAGAGAGAGAGAGGGGAGGGGGGAGGCAGATGTATGGAGGAGAAAGAGGAGTGTGAGAGAGAGAGAGGGGGAGAGAGAGAGAGAAAGGGAGAGAGAGAGGGAGTGGAGAGATAAAGAGTAGAGAGAAGGAGAGAGAAATTTGATACAACTTGTTGACTACTAAAATTTGACCTCCTGATTACTGAAATTTGAATTGTTGATTACTGAAATTTGAGTAAGTCTGAAATTTTTAAGATCTTCCAAAAACTAGAATTTGCATAATAATTCCTAGAGATCTGAAACCACTCCAAACATCTTGCCTATATACATGTAATATAACTTAAAGTATAAGAAAGTAAATGTCCATATGTAAATGTAAACTTATACTTGAATGTTTATTTCATGTATATAGTTTCCTTGGAAGAGAAAGCGAAAATAAAAGAGTTTAGAAAAATGCATTCCGAAATTCATTGCAAAAAGAAAGAGAACTCACACTTGTTCACTCATTGCAAAATTCAAACCATTTGGTGCTCGCCAAATGGTAAAGCCATTTGGCGAGTACAATATGGCCTATTACGAGTTTTTTTTGCAATTTGACATCAAAATTGTGTCATAGATTGGTGCACTTACCTTTGTGGGGCACCATCTAGTACAGTGAGAGACCATTTCTACCCTTCTTGTCAGAACAATGAGCATAATTTTTGGGGTTTCTCCCAAAAATCCACTTTTATATACCGGTTGGAAGTCGCTGGCGAAAGCATGTTACCGGTTTGAATTGTCTTGGGGTGAGTACTTTTTCCCACCAAGACAGGCCCAATTTCTAGAGTTAGTAACCATTTCTCTTACACCCAGGATCACACGAATGGGAAAGGCGAGAGGATACTTCGATATACCAAATCATAAGGGTTATTACAAAATGTGCTTTCGCACTAGACAAAGAAAACACTGGTTAATTTTAAGCAAAATGACAATTATCTAACTACCAAACAAAAAAGGTAATTTTAATTATTTAACTTCTTCGACAAAAGGTCCTGCATGTAATTGATTAGTAGTTTATTGGTTGTCTTCGTCATTCATCCTGCAGAAAAGAAGGGGTTTTCGTTTTCAAAGTCTTCTACGCTTCGTCCTGCAAAAATAATGTTATCCTCCTAGAACACAGCTGTAAACAAAAGATTAGCGAAAAAATAAAAATGAAAGCTATCAAAACATGAAAATATGAAAGTTAAAAATAAATCAAAATTATTACCAACCAGATGTGTCGTTTTAATTCACAGATGCATCACAATGTTGATAGTCAGATGCATTGTGGGAGGTCTCAGATGCGGCTCGTGTTGTCAGATGTGTCTCGGTATTTGGCAGATGCGGCTCGTGAATTCATATGCATAATTTCGTTAGTTAGATGTGGTTTGTGAACTCAGATTCATCATTTCGCCAGTCAGATGTGGTTTGCAAACTTAGATGCGTCGTTTCATCAGTCAGATGCGATTTTTCGTACGATACCTCCAAAACAAAAAAAAATAAAAAGAGGAATGGAATCGGGAAGTTTGAAGTGTGCTTAATGTCGGGTTCACCAAATGTGACATAGATAAAATGAATGTTGCACAGTAAGATGGTTAAATCTAATATAACATGCATAAATCTAAATCAAATAACAAAGAATGAGATAAATGAACTAAAAATCAATTAAAGTGATAATATGAAACAATCGCACCGAATATTAATCCATTTCCTCGAATTATCTTGATTGTCCTTCTCCATTTTGTCATGTTGGTATTCTTTCCCTTGGGCTTTTAGTATGTATGCAAGCATAGCCTTGATGTATGTCTAAGAAAAATATCGAAGATTAAGTTCTTCCAAAATTATTGATTTCGAGAGGAGGAATAATGCCAAAGATCAGCCAATTTATAGAAATTTGGTTTTTGAACGATTGGCTCAGATTCGAAAGAGAGATCAATGATCGAGATTGATGAATGTCATGCAATGTGAGTTCTGTGTTAGTTAGAACGTGATTTGGGAAATTCTGCAGGATAAAGATTAAACTAGAATAATAATTTAATCTGGCATTAAGACTATTTGAAAATAGAAAGAATAAGAGTTCAAGATTAAATAAATTATTTAATCTTCAATTGAAAGTCTTTGAAAATAGAAGAATTGGACTTTGAATGAAAAGGATAAAGTTAGAACTTGGAGAATAATCTGTTCGAATGCACACATGAATTAATTAATTAATTTAAGATATTTAATTAATAAATATGTTCATGCATATGAGTTAGAAGTAGTTAATTGACTAGTTGTGACAGAAAGTCCTTTCACAAAGATGATCAGATATTGAATCCGGAGATAACTGACGGATTTAAATAGATCTCAAGTCAAATGGTGAGTGATTAATTAGATAACTAGGTGATAGAAGAATGTGAGAGAAATAATTAATTATTAATTAAATGTTAATTTAATTCAACATTCAAAATTAAAATGACTTAATTAAATAAATAATAATTTTTTTAATTGACTGAAAAGGTTAATTGAATAATTAAATAATTCGAAAATAATATTTAATTATAGTCGAAATATGATAAAAGGTAAATTAAATAATAAATTATTTAATTGAGAAAGGGAATCAATTAATTAGTGACATAATTAAATAAATAAGGGTCATAATGAATTAATCAAATAATTAAAGTTATTTAATTAATAGAAGAAAGATGTGTTTAGAAAGTAATTAAATAATTAACATTATTTAATCATGACCATGGATATTAGAAAATTATGTTGAAAGTGGTACTTGCAAGCCTATACCAATTTTCAGTGTCTACAATATGTATATGATCCATATTAAGAATACGAGAATAGGTTATGTATGTCCATCAAAAAATTTAATCAATTTCATACTCCTTTAAATGAATTCCATTAGACTTTAAATACATTATGTTCAACTTGGATTCTACACACTATCAATAAGTAGAACTATAAGATATTGTTTCCTTACCTATTTTTCTTTCTTCTTTAGAGGTTGTTGAGAAAAGGTTATCATTGATGTCAAAGGTATAATGTTAGATGTCAATGGTATAATGTTATATGTGTAATGCCAAATGTATGTGTCATAGGTTCATTAGATTGCTGAGAATTAAATGTGATTACTTTTATCATGTCATATATGAGCATTTAAAATTAAGAAGCATTGCAACTAGTGGTGTGATCACTTGTAAAATTTTAATGTTATCATTACTAAGAAGAAGGCTACTTGTAGTATGTTTATAATTTCATCTTGTATCTATTCCATTTTTTGGTGGTGGTTTGAAAGTGTTTGTGGTAGTATTCTGTGGTATTCTACTCACACACTCTATTATACTTGCATAGTGTATTGCTCTACATTCTACTATAGTTGGATTTTATGACTTAAAGTATAAACCTAATGTAAGGTTACTCATGATGTATCAAAATCTAGAGTTTTTGATATTGACCTTTAGTGAATATAAAGTTAGAAGTGAAAAATTATTCACTATGCTACTTGGCCAAATGAGTTGATGTTCCAAATTGATGCACTAGAGGATTGTAATGTGCACCAACTAGAGGTAGTATGTAGATTTTCATTGGGGCCATGTAAGTCTATGTTGTAAAATTCATAATGCTTCCCCCTTCTAGTATAATGTGTGGGATTTTGGACCTAGCCTATTACACATTTGGTTAAGGAATTTGTTTGTGGTTGGCTTGTGAAAATTGAAAATATGTTATAGGACAACTTATGAATGTAATCATGTTGTAATGCATATATAGTTGATCTAGGATCATTCCTAAGGGGGTGGAAGTGTGCATATTATGGAAGATATTAAATTAGCAGATATATATTAAGGTGTGTGAATAAATTTGGAGATCCTATACATACTAAGAGAGAGTTTTCTATAGTAGTCAGATCTAGATGATGGTGTAGTCTAATTTTGGAAGGTCCACATGAATAACATCTTGTTGCAATTAAGGTTGGTGCCTCATATTTGATTTGGTGCTTAGTTCTTGAGTTGGGATATTGGTGTCTCTTGTAGATTGGGGCCTACAAATTCATTGTAAGGGGATTGGTGTCTCTGATGGGTTGGTTCCCACAAATATTTTCAAGTTTCATATTTATTTGTGAGGTTAGATTTGGAAAGTAGGTCTACGAAGCTATTATCATCATGGTTTCTCCCTTTTGGGTTTCTGTAATAACCCATTCTAAATTATTACTTAATTAACATTATTGTAAATGACACATGAATATATTCCAAATTAAAAAGACATAACTAGTGGGTAAATTCAATCTTAGCTACACATGTCCATTTAAAAAGAGACAATGATTCATATATTCACTTCAAAAGTTAAATTACAATATCCGATCTGACTTGGCTCCTAAGGCCTTAAAGTCATTACATTGTCCAATACATGAATGTATTGTACATCAAGTTACATCTTAGAAAAATAGTCTTGTGAAAAACTAAGGTTCTTCTTTGACACTCACCTCCACTGGTGGATGAGAACATGGTTGAAGCACTTTACCACCCAACCACAAAGCTTATGTTTACTCAAAATTCCTTTGACTTGACAAATGCCCGAACCTACACAAAAAAATTAGCAAGAGAACAATCTGCAAGGTGGAATCTAGTACATGCCCATAAAAAAACATGTAATTTCTATCTACAAGTTAGAAAAGAAAATGCATGATCTATGTTAGGAATAGAAGAGAGTGATATCTTAGAGTTCATACATACAAAATGAACTATATTGATTTTCCAAGCATAATAAACATGTTGTAACAACAAACGATAGGTTCTGGTAAAGAAAATATATACTCTCTGAACTTCATTTTGGCACCCATCCCGGAAGGTAACTTTATGCATATACAACATCTCATAACAACTATCTACCCTATAGCAACATCTACCCTGAGGTGCTCTAGTCTACTAGGGTATCACTATTCCATTCTAGTATTAGAATATTATTTCACATATGTCTTTGAAAGAATAATAAGATTACTAATTTAATCTCTAAGAAAAACTTAGATTTATGATTCAATAGAGTAATTCAATAATTAGTCATATCATTCTTATGACTATTATATACTTTTCATCATAAGAATTTTCCATTTAAAAATGAACTAAGAACAAAAAAAGGTATGTCAAAAGTATGTGTATGTACATATACGGAGTCTATGTGCATACACATATATTTTCCTACATAAGTTTTTGATTTGTGCATACATTTTAAAATAATCATTCATTCAGATTTGCAATCATTAAATAATACTCCATTTGACATTTCTTTTTTCAAAAATAAAGAATTAGAACAAGTCTATATTAACAGTTTCACACATGTTTCTTTTTCATGCTCACAGAACTATGATACTCTAACATTTCTATTTACATATGAAAATTCATTATTTAAATAAAACCAACACTGTTTCCTACTAAACAGTTATAAAACAAGTTGTTTCTTAAAGAACATTCACTGTTTACAACTATTCAATGTTGTTCTAGCAAACAGTTTAATGAGCAAGATTGTTTTCAGCTACAAAGATAACAACAAAACAGTGTTGTTTGCAATGAATTATTCACTATTTACATCAATACAATACTATTTTAGACTAAACAGTTACATTTAATGACAAAAAATGTCATTTTCCAACAAAACACTCATTTTTTGCAATTACTCATGGGTGATCCCACAATACTAGTTTTCAATTTTTGGCCAAACTCAACACTAAATTGATTTTTTCTAACTAAAACTTCACTTTCGAGCACTTATAGCGGCTAAACTGCGAGGAATTTGAAGATGATGCAAGCTAGTGATTTGTGGCATTTTTTTTGTAGATTCAAAATATATTTTTTTCAAAAAAATTGGAATCAAATTGCACTTCTTTTTCCATCTCCTTCGAAAACTAATTTTTATCAGTAAACACCATTTTTAAGGAGTGATGCTCACTGTATACAACATATTTTTTTTTCTATAAAGGATAAAATTCTATTTTTTTCTAATTTAGATTTCTAACTATGATATCTTACCCTTTCCGTTGGTTTCATAGTGTTTTATTGAATAGTTTTTCCTTAATCAAGTTTCAAAGTCAAACCTATTACAATCAGATATATGCGGGCCGTATACAACTTAATATTTTTTGTATATATCAAAATTCAATTTCTTTTTTACTAGATCAAGGACATCAATACCTAGCTTGTACATATTTTTTAAAATTCTATTTTGATAATCTACTTTTTTTCCACATGTGCAGAACAAAGAGCTTGATTTTCAGTGAAAAACCTATGTTTAATCAAACTAAAAAAATTAATACATAATGAAACCAAAACATATTAAAATTATAATGATGGATAGCTCATTTAGAGGACTACCATCATCCAGTTGGGTCTATGAAGTCTCCTCCATTTTCATCCTCAACTCGAGCTTTGAAGGGAAAATTTTTGCAAAAAATTGGTGGCAAAGGGGGAGAAGGGAGAAAAGGGGGGTTCGAATGAACCCAAGTTTGATAAAACTCCCTCATTGCCATTATCTTCATAAAAAAAATGCATAAAAAGTGGGACCCATCATTTAATATGGTTCACTCGAACTAGGGTCCATTCAAACTCCTTTTAGGTCCGTTCGAACACCCTAGTTTGTGTGAACCCCTAAAAAGAAAAAAAAATCATAGGAGCATTTTTGCAATTTTCCTTCCTCACTGGAATTGTAAACCAGTTTTGTGTGTTTACCCTCATTGATTGATGAAAAGGGAGACTCTCCCTTTCAAATCTGATCACAAACACACAAAATATTCTATGAACGAAGGCTACAAATACATGTGAAGAACTGAAAATTAAAGAGAAATCTACAATTTTTTATTACATTCAAATATAAAAATGTTTACATCAAAATGAAGCTCATGGGATCCTCTTCAATCCTACATGCATCACTGCAACAAATGTGTCTTCAACAATCTGGCACAATTCTGGCAACATTTTGGTATGCAAACTTCACTACTCAAAGCCCCCCTCTCAAAATGACAAGGCATGAATAATATAGAGGAAGTAGAAGGATAAAACAACTCATATTTTTTAAAACCCATCAACTGAAACCACCTTGAGGAAATTACACCCAACCTTGGGAGTTTTAAATATTCCATGAGGAAATGTGGTCCAATACATGCCAGCCCTCTCTTGGGTGCCTAAACACTTGGCCAATAAAATTTGGTGGGTTATGACATCGTACAGCTCTTACAAATTCCTTACAGTTGTCAGTAATCACTTTGCATGCAAAGACATGCAAGATTCCATTGCAACCCACTTTAAGACTTTTCATGACACATGTACATGCATGTAAGACTTCTTTTGACCTCCTCCAAAGGTGGGATGCCCAAAGGGAATATTATTTCACAAATTACATTTACTAAGTTACTGGGGCTCTTTTCCCACCAAAATTTACATTACATTTTCACCAAAAGGGAAATTACACTATTGCAAATGAAAATATTATTTTCCTATCCCTTAAGACCTTATTAAAATCAAACAAAGGAAAATTACAATATTTTTGGTGATGCAAGATTGCTAATACCCCTAGATGCTCCTGCACCAAACACCTAGGGTAGGAATTTTTTTATGAATATGGATTCACAAAATGGATTTGAGTGGTCGTACCACCCTTTTTTATTGCAAGAAATCCTCAACAAACTTCATCACAAAATTCGGTACCTGCAATTGATTCTTCTCTCTCCTCTTCCAACACTTAGTTGGAACCAGCTTCCTTCTCCAATAACTCTGCTCTATAATCAACCTCATGAATGTGGAATCATTTCCACCATAATTCAACCACCTCCTCCTAGTGTAATTCACATCCTCCTCCAACATTGAGGATTTCAACCCACCATAGTCTATCCACCTCCAATAATTTGCACCTGCACTTAACTCTGCAACACCATACAAATCCTTCTTTGTATACCAATCATCTCTAAAAAAATCTAACTAAACCATCTCATCTACACTCACTAACTCATCCATATCAACATGAAAATCAGATTTCTTAAATTAATTAAGAAAATATTTTACTTTCTCATCACCTATTGCAACTTCAATTTTATTCTCTTCTTTCATGCCTTTAATAAGACATGTAACTATATCACTTCCTTTTCCTATAACCAATGCATCACACTTTTCTTCCACTTCTGCAATATTTTCATCTACACAAAATCCAATTTCATAATCATCATAAAAATAAAAAATATTATGCATTACCTCTTTTTCCTTGCTAGTTTATGTTGCCATATCTTATTCACCTTCACTCTCAGCTGCAATTTCATTTTTCAATATTCTTAAGTCCTCTAAAGGACACTCATCTATTGTTGCAACATCATTTTTCTCCTTAATTGTTTCACCTTATTTTTTCCTCTCAACTTGTGTTGCACTTTTCTCATCTTTCTCACTCTCTTTCTCTATGTCTCCCTCAAATCATACTTCTACAAGATTTTCTCCTTCCTCTTCACCTGCATACACAATTATGACAAAACAAATTCCTTTCTTATTTGTCATTTTATCAAACACTTTCCACACACTCTCAATATTCAACCTCTCGGGTATAGATGTCCTCACATTTGATGATCATTCTACACACCACACACACTCCACCCCTAGGTCCTGGTGCTAACTACCTCGCATTTGGCGCTTTGCCTATACACTCAGGAAATCCTCCTATAATACCACTAATGTAATGGGAGACTCTCCCTTTCAAATCTGATCACAAACACACAAAATATGCTATGCACGAAGGCTGCAAATACATGTGAAGAACTTAGAAATGAAAGAGAAATCTGCAAATTTTTATTACATTCAAATCTAAAAATGTTTACATCAAAACGAAGCTCATGGGCTCCTCTTCAATCCTACATGCAACAACCGCAAAAAATGTGTCTTCAACAATATGGAACGATTCTAGTAGAATTTTGGTATGCAAAATTCATTGCTCCAAGCCCCTCTCTCAAAATGACAAGGCATGAATAGTATAGAGGAAGTATAAGGAGAAAAAAACTCATAGTTTTCAAAAACCATCAATTGAAACCACATTGAGGAAGGTATGCCCAACCTTGGGAGTTGAAAACCTGCCATGAGGAAATGTGGTCCAATGCATTCCATCCCTCTCTTGGGCACCTAAAAACTTGACCAATAAAATTTGGTGGGCTATGAAATCTTACAACCCTTACAATTTTCGATAACCACTTTGCATGCAAAGACATGCAAGCAACATGCAATATTTCATTGCATCCCACTTTTAAGAAATTTCATGACACATGTACATGCATGTAAGACCTCTTTTGGCCTCCTCCAAAGGTGGGATGCCCAAAGGGAATATTATTTCACAAATTACATTTACCAAGTTACAGGGGGTCTTTTCCCACAAAAATTTCCATTACATTTTCACCAAAAGGGAAATTATATTGTTGCAAATAAAAATATTAATTTCCTAACCCTTAAGCCCTTATTAAAATCAAACAAAGAAAAATTACAATATTTTTTTATGATGCAAGATTGCTAGTACCCCTAGATGCTCCTGCATCAGTGATGTTTCAAGTTTTTTAGATGTTAAATGATAACATTACAATTAAATGTTCATTGTTTTAAAATAGAACGACTTTTCCCAAAATGAACTAAAAATAAACAATGCTATTTTTCCAATAACAAATATTGTCTACAACTTCTCATTTGTCAATTTTTAGCAAGGCAAAAGATTTCTCTAACAAATAAAATAGCCTAGTTTCATACATGAAAACAAAATGCCTAATGTTCAAATATTGAACACTTTCATTACCGAAATTCAATGTGCAACTTAATAATATAAAGAATCTAAGTTTGACATGCTTGTCGATGTAAAACTTGAGTAAATATTTTGGTCAAGAGATAGACATAGAAGTTTCAAGTTCTAAGTAGAAATCATGCCTATTCAGGCTACAAACAAAAAAATCATAGGTTTCTCTAGAATCGACCATTCTTATAGGTTGGTTACTTTCTTTCTTAGTAACAAGAGTTATATTTGAAAATGCCCATATGGGCTTGCTAGTTCATACCATGCATGCAGTTATATTCGACATGTTGACTTATGTATGTACCATATACATATTTAGGAATCAGTCTATCACTCTTTTAGATCAACCCGAGCAAGGCTTGAACTTCACATGAAGGAATAATACACATACATATGCAAAGTTCTAAAAGCATCTTATAAAGCCCCTTTACCATTATTGGCCCATCTGATAATAAAGGTTAGTAATTATAAGAAATGAAATACTATGAATCATTCCCCTCCCATAGGATCGTTATTCAATCCTTTTCAAGTATAATCTATGCAAAATAACATAGTCAATTGAAATAAATTTTGATAGCCATTATAAGGGTAGCACCATCATGCATAATAAAGATGAAGGTTGATCTATTTAAGGATCTCGAGCCTCAACCTAGCTCTGAACAAATTTGCGAAGGATCTAAAATTTTTTGGTTTCCATTCTAAGTAGGTTGTAGGCCATGCGACCCCCACAAGGTGGTTGAAAAAACTCATGCATTCGGCTCAAGGCTGATTCAGATATAGACAACGGCTCACATTTTTCCTATGCTATGAAAACATTCGATAAACTGAAGGAATACTTCTAGCATGTTTCAATAATGGAAATAAAACCAAGTCGATTGCTAAAAGAGATCGATTTAGCTCCAATTCAAGATTTTATGAATTTTCCCTCATATTTTTCCCTTGTCTCAAGTTCTTCTTCTGCTTTTTTCCTTCGAGCCCCCAATTTCTTCTCTCCTCTACTTTTTTGCCAAGGTATCCATCAAAAATAGAAACAACGACGTCTTTTACATGTTATTGGATGATGGCATTTCTTACCACTGACCACTACTTGGTTTGAATATTTTAATTAAACTTGTGGCAGATCACATCCTTCGTGGGATGCCTTCATGATTTTTCATGGATTTCAAACAGTCTAATTTAGAATATATCATTTATCAAATTTGAATTGCATAAGTATATAAATATGTGTACATCTATATGTATATGTACATGTATATGTAATATATATATATATGTCTTTATATGATTTCATTCATATTTACCATGTTTTTTCTTCATTTCAAATATATATATTAATGTGTAAATCATTTGTTCGGGAGATGTTATAAGTTCCATATGCTATCATTTAAATATAGTAAGGAACTTTAATATCATCTCGATAATCCATATATATAAACTATAAGGAATTTATTTTGACTTAATTTTCACATAATGAAATCTCTTATCTGATTTAATCATTCTTTACAATGCTTACTTTCATTTTATTCAAAACATAGAGTTTGAGTAAACAATTTAATCTACAAGCCATTCATTTTCAATCACTAGAACAATTACAATCATGAAATTATGTTCTTCTATATATGCAAAATAATTCAAATTCAAGTCATCATGTCATTTGTGGTGCGTGTATCCAGATTCCAATTGGCTTACCATTCGATCCAACTAGACAATACTACTTCAATCGTGTTCTCATCCTTCAACCTATCACCCTACAACTGCAGACACTTGCACTTGCAAATTTATTAGTAACATATAATTCTTGATAACATATAAGATAATTTTCCAAAATTTCTTATAGTCAACATCAATCAACTTCTTTCATTCAATTTTCAAAAATTCCAAAATTTCCCATTAATATATATTGAATTTCTTCTATAATTCAATTTTTCATATTGTAATAAATATGTAATAAATTTGGGTTATGGCATCCTTCCCCTCTTGGAAGAGACATTGTCTTGATATCCAATCAATCAAAAAGAAAATAACATCATGTCAAATTGGAGCATACGTGTCTATTTTAACATTACATCAGATTATACATGTCTATTTCAACATCACAACAAATTATACATGTCTATTTCAACATCTCAAAAAAATTATATGTCTATTACAACATTGCAACAAATTATAGCATAAAATATCATAGTATTTCAATCCAAAAATTTCAAGAAAAATTATTGAGGTCTCTTTCTCAAGGAAACAAATGTGGAAAGGAGAATTCTATTTCTTCTACATCCTCCCAAGTAGCATTGTCATCTAAATACTGGTCCCATTGGACCTTATACTGAGCAATATCTCTACTCTGCAACTTAACATTGTGTCTATATAGGATTCTAATGGGCTCCACTAGCACCACTCCTAGATCTTGTACCTATAAGGATTGTTAATCAAGTACATGAGTCACATTAGGATGATATAGCTTAAGTAAGGAAACATGAAATACATTATGAAGTTGAGCCAAAGTAGGTGGTAGAGCTAGTCCATAAGCAACTAGGTTAATCATTTCCAAGACTTCAAATGCTCCCACATATCTTGGGGCCAAATTGGAAGACTTTCCAAAAGCAATAGAAATTTTATGGGGTTTAACTCTCAAGAAAAAAATATCCCTAGTTGCGAACTATCTAAGAGTTTGATTCTTCTTGGCATAACTCTTCTATCAATCTGATGCCTCTTTCAATCTTATCTTAATGACCCTCATTTGTTCTTCTATTTCCTTAATAATTTCAGGTCCTACTATGACCCTATCCTCCAATTTATCCCAACTGATGGGGGTATGACACTTCCACCCATATAAAGCTTCAAATGGTGCCATGCCTAAGGATGTTCACTGAGTGTTGTTGTAAGAAAACTCAACCAAAGGAAAATATTATTCCCACCTATACTATTGGTCCATACAATACATTCAAAGGAGGTCTTCGAACACCTGATTCACCCTCTTTGTCTTCTCATTAGTCTGAGGATGATAAGGCAAGGTGAAATTCAATTTGGTCCCCAACACAACATTCAGAGTCATCCAAAACCTTGAGGTCATTTGTGTGTCCCTATCATAAATGATAGTCTTTGGCACTCCGTGTAAGTGGAAGATCTCCTAGACAAATTTCTTAGTAGGGTCAATGATCCATCCTTAAGGTTTCCTAGAATGAAGTGTGCAACCTTAGTCAACTTATCAATCATGACCAAGATAAAATCATGCTTGTTCTTGCTCAATGACAACCCCTGTAAAAAATCCATGTTGATCACCTACCATTTATACTCAGGTATGTCATGAGGATATAGTAACTCAATTGGATGTGCATGCTCGGCCTTGACTCACTAGCACTATAAACATCTGGCTACATACTCTACTACTTCCTTCTTGAGTTGAGGTAAAAAATATAGTCTTCAACTCCATGATCATCTTGGATAATCATAGTGCTCTAACAGATTTACTGCTAGGGTTCTCTTCACTCTCTCATAGTGCTCATCCCCTGATAGATTCTGAATCACCCGCCATCTCAAGTTATACCTTGTTGAGATCATGGCTGCCATATGTCTTCATCTAATAAGAGCATCAACCACTCTATTCTCCTTTCCCTTTATATATTCAATTCCAAAGTCATAATCGCTAAGGAATTTCAACCACATTCTCTACCATGCATTAAGGTTTGGCTGGGTAAATATGTATCTCAACCCTAAGTGGTCTATCTTGAGTTCGAACAAATTTACCAAAAGATAATGCATCCACATTTGTAAGGTATGAACTATGGCCACCAATTCTAAATCATGATGCGTGTAGTTCACTTCGTGTTTCTTGAGCTTCCTTGATTCATATGCTACCACTTATCCATCTTGCATTAATATTGTTCTCAATCTCTCTTTGGAAGCATATGTGATTACTGTAAATCTCCCATTAGGATAAGGGATGGTTAGCAATGGTGCTATTGTGAGCCTCTCCTTTAGGAGTTGGAATGCATGCTCACATTTCTCGATCCATTCAAACAACATTCCCTTCCTTTGGAGTGACGTAATAGGAGATGCAATCTAGGAGAACCCTTGCAAAAAATATGTATAGTATCCTACAAGGCCCATGAAGCTACAGACTTCTAAAACATTATGAGGCACTGGCCATTCCATGATTTCCTTAATCTTCTTGGGGTCTACAAAGACTCCTTTAGCTAAAATGATATGGCCTAGATAGTGCACTTTGTCCTGATAGAATGAACTCTTAGAAAACTTCCCAAAGAGTTTCCTTTCTCTCAATCGCTGAAAAACTATCCTCAAATGTCTATCACGCTCTTTGATAGTCTTTGAGTAGACTAGAATATTGTTAATGAAGATCAGAACAAAGTCATCTAAGAAGTCTCTGAACACACTATTCATGCTGTTCATAAAGGTTTTTGGTGCATTAGTTAAACCAAAAGGTACCACTATGAACTCGTAATGTCCATATCAAGTTCTAAATGCAGTCTTTGGGATATCTTCTTCCTTAATTCTCAAATGATGGTACCCTGACCTAAGATCAATTTTGGAGAACACCATTGCTCCCTTCATTTGGTCAAATAGTTCATTAGTCCTTGAGAGTGGATACTGGTTCTTGATGGTCACCTTGTTCAACATTTGATAATCTATAGACAGACACAAAGTTCCATCCTTCTTTTTCATAAAAATAACCGATGCTCCCCAAGGAGACACACTGGGTCTTATAAGTCCTTTATCCAACAATTCCATTATCTGGGCCTTCAACTCATAGATTTTTCTAGTGGTCATTTGATAAGGTGCCTTGGATTGAGGCTCAACTCTTAGAACTAGGTCGATAGAAAAATTGAATTCCTTCTTCAGAGGAAACTCTGTAAGTTCATTAGGGAATACGTCTTGGAACTTTTAGAGAATAGATAGTCATCTAAATACAGTTCCTTGCTATCAAGATTACTGACATGCACTTCATAAACTGCACACCCCTTTCAATGAGCCTTCTTGAGCTGCATCTACGGAAAACTTTAAGAACCCCCCCTTGATGAAGGTGTAAAATTCTAGCGAATCTTTTATACTTCCCAATAATAATATTAATTTTATTGCCAATTTTTTTTGTTTTTCCGAAGAAAAAAATAATCCCAATTGGCAAATCTTTTCTAATTGCTAGAATTCTGTGGAAAATCCTTGCGAATTGCAATTGTTTTAAACCAATAAAATATTTCTCATTGGTGATTAAAACCTTTTTTCAAACCATTTTTTTTCCATTGGCGAATTAAACATAATCTCAAACTAATAAAAAAATCAGTGGCAAAATAAATGAATATGCTAATAAAAAATCATAGTGTGGTTGGAAAAAATATCAAATTTTGGGAAAAAAAATCGCACATTTAAATTCCTTCATAAAGAGTCTGAAATGTGGACAAGTGTCAAAAAAATTATTATTTTTAAAGCCAGATGTCAGTGCAGATTAATATAACCATGACCGTTCGGTAAATTTTTGATGGACAATAGAAGTTTCATTTTAGAAGTAAATATTTGAAGCACTAGACTTGTAAATTGAAACCTAAGGAATAACACTAGATGCATACACATGGCAAGATCATAGCCCATAGTTCCTTTTCCTTCATAGTGATCATTGCAGTAATCAAAATAAACAACAAAATATGCACATGCATAAAGTTTGTTTTAAAAGAGGGACCGCCTAGGAAGAACATAGGACCAGGGCTTACAAACTTAAGGTTTTATACAAACAATGTAAATGCCAAACAAGGCTGAATTATCAATATCAACCTTATAAAATAATTAAATCCTCAGACCAAAGTAATTAAGAAAATATGTGCAAAGTATTTTCCATATGTCTATACCCTGATGTCAACACAAATCAATATAACCACAACCATTCAATGAATTTTCTATGGACGGTTGTAGTTGCATTTTGGAAGGAAATGTTTGAAGCTCTAGAATTATGAATTCAAACCTCCAAAATAACACTAGAACCGTTAGATTTCTAAAAATCAATGGTTGACATTTTAATATTTTTTAAATGATTTAAAGTCATGACTCATTTTTTTCAAAATAATATCGTCGCATCAACTTATCAAGTGGTACTAGTGAATTAAATTTTAAAGTGTTGAGTATTTGATGTCATTGTCTTCATTCTAACTTCTATATATACTTCACCAACTTGATGTTCTTCGTATCATTTATAATATATTTGGATTTTATTTCTTTCTTCTCCATTCTCAATTTAATTGTGATATGGAGTCTTCATGGTGTTTCATGCTACCCAAATGTTTTTGGGAGAAAAAAAGCAACAATGCATATGACAGGAAAAAGATAGGTATGATTTTTATAATTCCTTGTGTGCAGGTTGAGGATGCTATGGAATGGCTTTAGAACAACCCCCATGCTCTATATTCTGAGGTAGCTTTGGCTTTCTTGTCCAACAACATGGATATTTTTCTCGATAAAGATTTGGTGAAGATGCTGGAAATATGTTATTTGCAGCCTTTCATTTACTCTATTTCTTTGTTAGAGTTGACACTGGAGCATTACAATTTTGAAAGTGGGTTAGCACCTTTCTGGTGGAATCTTCCAAAAAGTGGAATTGCATGCTTCTACAATGTATGCTCTTTCCCTAGTTAATATGAGATGGGGATCTGCTATGTGATACAAAAAATGAATCATTAAAGAGTTTGGAGTTTTGGAGGAAGGCTTTGGGTGATTCGCTTTTCTTCTCTATTGTTACTTTGTTAAATTCGATTCACCTTCTACTCAAACACCCAGTTGATGGCCTCAGCTAATGTTATGAAAAAACTTAGTAATGAATTGTGTGACTTGTCACGTGTCTATATTGTATTATACAACGTAACAGTTCTTGTAATATGTATTTTGTGATTGGTTTTTGTGACAATTAGTGCCTTTTTGGCTAGGTTGGCAGTGGCTATGTACTATGTACTTCAATCTTTAGCTACTTAAATTAAAATACTTTTCGTGTCTCCATTCTTGGAAATCCTTTATGCTTTGTTCAATATAAAACTGTGGCTTGTAAAACTAATACTAATTATCAACATATAGTTCTGATCATAAGTGAGAAATTTGTTGTGACTTAAGGTAAAACAATCCATTTAATTATCTCTTTTTAATGCATCGAAGTACTACATTTCATTTAATTGAAATTCTCAATCTCTTTGATTAGATTAATTCCATATGAACATTTGAAGCAAATGTGATTGATTGGATAACTTTATATTGAAAAGTACACGATGTATTGTAGAATTGTAGATGATGATGTCATTAATCTAGTCATCTAGTGAAACAAGATTTGTAATGATTTCATATCTTTTATCGTTTGAGTGGTACTAGTGATTTTGATAGCTTGTCAGCTTGAGGTACGGTTTGAATGTAGCTAGATATTAATCAAATTAATTATTAAACATTTTAATTGTACAATGTACATGTATGTTGTAAGGCTTAAGTAAACAGGGATCAAGCCGATAGCGGCACTGGTGACCCATAAATAGGGATAGTGATAATGGATAGTGTCATAAGGGTTTTCATTTTCTAGGGTTAATAAGGATTCAAGAAGAAGATGATATGGTATCATTGGGGATATTATAAATTTGAATGCCTCTAGTTATGTAGTTACAAAGTAAAAGACCAATTTCCTTCAAGTTCAGAATGGGTGGAATTGGAAAGAAGTTGATTTGGTTGACCTGACTTCTCATATAGGTTTTGAACTAGGAAGAGGATCTCTAATGGAGATAAGTGCTATCCCAGTGCATTGAGGCTGCAGGTAAAATATGGGAGAAATTTTATAACCCCTCATCTTTTGCATGACTTTGGTTCTCAAAGCAGATAATTACATTTTGTATCTTCACAACTCCATTTTCCCCAGCATGGTTGGCCAAGAAAATCCCTTACATTTATTTTCAGAGCCACATTTGTATTACGTTGTCACTAGCAAAAGCTTGGCATCATGCATTTATTTTTAAAGTTACATATGTATTAAGTTGTCACCAGCAAAGGCTTGGGAATTGGAATCAATTTTTAATCCATTTTCATGAGAAACAACTTGGAATTAATTGTGCCTATGCAAAGTGACATATGTTGTTTATACAAAATAGAAGCTTTCCTGCTCTACAAATACTCATCTTTAAAAAGATATGTAATAATGTGAAATTGTCATTCAGTTGTAATAAAATAAATGGTTGTGGTGTGTTATTCTTCGTTATTCATTTACACTTATAGTAAAGAGTTATTTTCTGAGTTTAGTGTCTATGAATCTATTCAAATCAGTTTTTTTTTTGTTTAATAAATTAAGTATTATCTATTTATGAAATAATTGCATGTATATTTAAAAGTAAAACATAAAGAAATACAAATGAAAAAAGAAAGTTTCCATCAAATTGACAAAAAACATTATAAACACTAAAAGTTGCCACTCTTGTTAGGGCTTACCGAAATTTTATTGATTTTTAGTTTATTGTTGACCTTCCCCCCCCCGATTCTCGATATCATTATTCATTTTATTAAGTCCTTTGCAACATTAAGTTACCGACCCCTTGGCCTTGATGTCAATCCTAGCACATTAAAGTTTAAAAAACTTTGAAACACATGTTTATTATTTATATCATAAATTACTCAACCATTAGATGAACATTTGATGTATGGTTGTAGTTGAATTCTAGAATGAAATGCATAGAGCGCTAGGCTTGGGGACTTAAACCTCTAGAATCATCCTATAACCATTATATATACAAACATCAATGGTTTAGAATTTGTTGTCAATACAGGACTAAATGGCTTGTATTAAATGATGTCAGCCATGTACTAATTGTGTAGTCTCGAAGCAACACATAGACATTTCACTCACTTTAACTTTTGAAAAAAAACATCTCCTACTGCTAAGTGATTTTATTTTTAAGTGAGATGGTCAACACATGGGGATATTTTAGTATTTATTTTTCTCATTGCAGTGCACCACCCTATTCTAGGTTCCATAGTTCCACTTCCATCAAATCCATTCCAGCAACCTAGTTTCCACCACTATCAACATTAATCTTTTCAAGAATCAAAATCTAGGTAAGTGAAAGAATTCCTACCACTATGTTTCATTGTTTAACGTTTCTTAAAATCTCATTTTCTCAAAATTTGAAGTTTGGGTTTAGGGTTGAGAGACTTAAGAATTAAGAAAAATTAAGGAGGACTAATAGGGAATTCACAATTTCACATTGTATAAGCATGTATACCACCAGTACCACTAGAGAAATGTCAGATAAAAAAATACATTATGTAGAATTGCATAAAACCCCAGGTTTCACTGATGGGTACCATGATATTTATGATCTTGAAATCTATGGTAGGCATACCTCATAACTTAGATTTTCATCACATAATAAGGTTGCAAAGAAAATGCAATTTAATAGTATCAGTGCACTATGGGTAACTAGATTAGGGTGCATGATGTTACATGAGGTTTTCCCTTGCCTAGAATTTATCATGGTCTATGCCCAAAATTATGATGATAACAAAAGAGAAATTGTTAATAAATATAGCAAAGAAGAATTGTTATCCATTAATGCAGAATATTGGAAAAGTGTTGGGATTTACAATCGAAAAATTTGGAAATGTCCACATTGACCTAGAAAATCTTGCTAGTGATTATGACGCAGTGGATGAAATGGAGAAAAATACTTTCTTAAATAAAATAGTTCAGGATAGAAACAAATTGAAAGGTGATCATAAGCCTCCTTATGATTTGGATATTTTTAAACCATGGGCTAAGGATACTATTTCCATGCTATCATTTTTCCTCGAAATGGATAGCAATTTGGAAGTGGGTGCAAGCCTCCTTGAAAATGCAGAGGAAAATAAAATGGCTCCAGTATATGAATGGACCATTGAGATAAGCATGCATGATTCTCGAAGGAACTACAGTCATTTTGTAGACTACATTTTTGCTTCATTGCATAAAGCAATTAAAAATACTCCAATGCCTAGATTGCCTATCATGTAGAAATTTCATTCAACTAGAAAAATAAATACAATTGGTTGATTGGTACATAATGGAAGAATATATTGTGCTAAGATTTTATGGATCGAGCGTACAACCATACAAACTTCCAATACATGTGACAAAAAGGGTTTTTGTATTGGAATATGTAAGGCAGATGTAGAGTACTAATGAACTACACTTTCTCAGTAAGAAAAAGAAGACCTTATTTCCTTCTTTACATTTTTCATGTGGAGTGTTCACATTCGAGAGAAAAGAATTTAGTGTGGCACATAATCTTTTGATTTTTTTTATTTTGATGCTATCTGTCACTGGTAGTATGATCCATGTGACACCATTAAAATGGTGATTGTGTCCAATAAGAATGTTGCAAGTATAATTAAACATCAAAGTAAACCCTTGCTTGAAAGCTTGAGAAACAAGGATTCTTGGGATGAGGTCAAAATAGCAATGGAGAAAATTGCTACTGAGAATGGTAATTCTTTTGAATAATTATCAATAGAAATTATGGCATTGCATCGAAAGACAATTAGGAGGTACAACATTTTTTATGAAAAAAGTGATAAACCATCTAGTAGAGTAAAAATACCAGGTTCTCTAGAGAAGGAAGTTATAGATAAAAATTGGTCACGATAAAAAATTACTGCCTTTTGGTCTATGAGGAAGGAGCTAGGTGATCCAAGAGCTCTTGCAGAGTATGGAGATAATGAAGAAGATCTTGAGTTTACCAAATTGTGGAATATAGAGCATCTCAATGAACATGGAAACAAAGAAAGTGATGATGAATCTAATGATGATAGGGAAGAATTATAATAGAGCCATGTCAAAGCTGGTTTAAGTGAGTCCACAAAAGAAGCATATACTTCAAGAGTAGTCATAGCTGAAAAAATGGGTTATGAAGGTGGTGGTTTGGGGTCCCAAGGACAAGGAATTCCTACAATAATAGATATACAACATAGAAAACCAATTGATAAATCTAGCCTTGGAGCTAATAAAGTAGACCAAGGGCATACAAGTAGAGCTGACACAATTCAATTTGTTAAAGCTTCAAATCCTCATCCTCATGGTCAAATACAATCACAACTAGGACATGTCAATGGTGGAGAGCTTAGTGCAACTAGCATTGCCTCTGGTGGTGATGGCATGGGTAGTAGTACTAGTAGTGATCAACATGTGCTACAACAAAAAATTACATACAAGAGGACAACAATACAAGATACCATGGAAACACCAGGTGATCAAGGCATACATAAGAGGAAAATTATTTTGATAGGTCCAAGTCACACTACCAATGGATCCACCACAAAGGAGTTATTTCCAAGCACTCCTCCACTGACAGTTAGTGTGGTTGCAACATCATTAGCAATTTCAAGTACTCCTATTCCTTCGCCATTCAAGCATTTCATTGTTCCTGCATCCCTAGGTTTTGTGTAACGCCTCGCCACACAACCCTAGAGGAAGTTGCAATTAACTACTTAAATGAACTATTTTTTTTTTTGATTAAGTAAAATTAACATGCAATTTCACTACCCACTACCAACAACCTCTAAAGTTACGAGGTTGAGGTTGATTTAGAACCTCAACAAAAAACATGAATTGAAACCAAAACATTTATTTACTTAAGAAATTAAAATCACATACATTCCATACACGATAAATTACATCAAAGCATAAGAGATAACATGCAATTTCAATTATCAATAATTAAGCAATAATATTACATCTCTCATTCCTCGAATGAGGTAAATCCAATAAGCATGATTACAATTACAACCTTCCACCTCAATAACAAATGAGGGGTAATAAATTACAAGATTAACTGAAATGAATAAAGCATGAAAAGAAACTGGATCTCATGAGCTCTTCAACTAGAATCTCGTCCACACGAACAAGAAGAAAACCCAATGGAGTAAGGTGCACATTCCACCCAACCAAGTGGTACCCGAAGGCCCACCCCCCGTGCTAGGAGATAGTAACAAGGATTCCTAGCCAAGACCATCTACCTCTAGACACAGGCTAAAACACAACTGAACTGAATCAAATACAAATACGTCACTTAACACAATGGTTACAATGCTTCCAGAATTACACAATCAATTGCATCATTGATACAAACATACAATTGACTTAGGAGAAGTTTCATCACAATATTACACGGGTTATCCTGGTAAGTCTTCCTAGGCCTCGGCCCCCATCTGGGTTATCCTGGTAACCTCTAACGACTTTTAGCCCCTCATGCAAACCAATGTGGATTCAATTATCTCTCGCAAGGACAAGATAGCGATCTTGCCATTTCAAGCCTTCTCATCTCATCCCAAGTCTATACAAGCCCTTGCATCTATGAGCGAGGCACAATTATCTTTGTTAAGTGTTTGATACTACATAATCCTCCAATCAGTTTATTTACGTTATCACTGGATTAACTAACTTACAATGAGTTATCCTAGCACCATTTTGTGTGTCGGTCCTCATTGCAATCCACTCCTCTAAGACAACACATGGAATAACTCCACAACCCAAGGGTACACAAGTGCGACCTAAGGATATCAAATCCCTATCCACGACATAAAGTCAACACATCCCCGTTCGTGATAACCAGGTAACAAACTGGATATAGTTAGATGCACTACCCAAGGCAATCCAAAGGTTGACTAACATAATATGACAACCCCAGTTAATTGAAAAACCCCAACTGGAAGACTTATTAACCTCTACTGCACAATTTTCCCCAAATGAAAAAGGAAACGGTTTATAATTAAAACTAGCAAACAACAGGAATCAACCTACTTTGGATTTACTAAATCCATTTCCTTATTAAAATTCAATAAGTTATTGCATTAATAAAACTGATTTAAACTACGTTTCTTTCAGATAAGGGATGAAATTAAAACTCAATATTTAATTCCCTATTTGCTTTTAAATAATAATAAAATAATCATTTATTTCTACAAATCAGAATACATCATTTTAAAGTAAATAATGTTTCCTCGTTTCAACATAATCATTTTTAAAACAATTAACTTATCTTCAAAATCATATTATTTAAAATTGAATCTACTGCTCCATCCGATATATTTTTTTAAAATTAGAAAAACAATGATTTGACCAAAATTACAATATTTCCATTTCCTCAATTAAACTTAAATCATGCCCTCAAATAAATCATTATTTTAATATATATACACATAATATATATATACTTATGTATTTTTATTTTTTATATATATAATTATCTAATATAAATATATATAATATTATATAATATAATATTATAATATTATTTAATATAATATTATAATATTATATAATATAATATTAAATATTAATACATATTATATTAACCATAATATATATTAATATATTAATATTTTATATATTTTTAAACAAAAGGCAAACTTCAAAAGCGACCTTGGGCTGCACGCCAACCCTAAGGGTTTGTGGCGGTTGTTTTTGGGTCATGCGCTAAGGATGGGTTGGGCGGCGGCTATGTGCACAAACGACCACCATTGTTGGTGGTGCTGTGCTATGCACAACTGACCACCACTATTGGTGGTGTTGTGCTATGCACAGCCAACCACCAATGTTGGTGGCGCTGTGCTATGCACAACCGACCACCAATGTTGGTGGCGTTGTGCTATGCACAGTTGACCACCACTATTGGTGGTGTTGTGCTATGCACAGCCGATAGTGGTGGCGTTGTGCTATGCACAACCGACCACCACTGTTGGTGGCACGACTGTGCTTAGCACAATCGACCATCACCAATGGTTGCGACTGTGTTAGCAGCGGCTCCGGGGGTTTGTGAGGGTCACGTTGGGTGCAGCTCCCCCCACTTGCCTCCCATGGGGGCGCGGTGGGGGTGAGCTCCTAGCGCCTCCCTTCTACATTGATTTCAAAAAAAGTAATTTATTTATTTATTTAGTTTTCAAACAGAAAACTCTACGGATTTTTAATCCACTTTTCAACACGGTTTAAATCATTTTTTATTTAATAAAGAAGAATTTCGATAGCATAAACCCCCAATCAAATTAATATATAAAATATATATATACATGTATGCATATATATATATATATATCAGTATATATATATATATATATATATATATCAGTAGATATATCTATACATATGTGTATATATATATTCTCAAAATGAATTTGCAAAACTAATTGAGAAAACAAAATTAAAAACAATTTTTTAGTCAAGAACACCATTATTTCCTTGAAGAAATTCATTTCCAAATAGAGGTTTTTTAAAAAGTTTGAAGCAAGATTTAACATGGGTTTTCTTTGCACATCAAAGAGAGTTTATAAATATTTTTCAAAAAACACTAAAACTTGTGAAACCTTTCAAAATGAACAAATTAAACAAGAAGAAAACCTGAATCCAAAAGATTGAAAGTTTAACAATGGAGTTCTCAATTCTTCTTCTAATTCTAGCTCCTCCAAGAATTCAACTTGCTTCTTCCCAATCCAAAATCCAACAACAAATTTCTTTTCTTTCCTTTATTTTCCAATTTTTCAAAACTTGTTGAAAACTCATTCAAAATCCAAATAAGAAAGAAAATTCCAAAAATATCTATGCAATCACCCTCATAAATTTTAAAAAACTGAATAGCAAAATATCTCTATTTTCAATTTTTGAATTCAAAATTTTCTAAAAATGAAATTTAAATCCTTTTTCTTTAATTTTTAATTTCAAACAAAATATCCATAAATTTCCAAAATGAATAACTTAATTTATTTCAACACAATTAATTTAATTAATTAACAAAATAAATCTAATCCAAGATTAAATTATTTATTTATTAAATTAAATCACATTCCTTACATAATACCAGATAAATTTAATCAACAACTTAACTACAAAAGCATATATTTACCTTTATAACATGCAATTAAATAATCAAGGTGAATGAACAATATTAAAGCAACTTAACCTGACTAAAACCCGACGACACACTATGACCAGGGTAATGACTTGGCATGGAAAACCTAGCTACTATCTCCCAATCGAATACTGTTGAGCAATGGACACACTCAAACCTGTGAAACCAAGTGGAGTCGATGTCCTGTACCTATCAACCTGTGAAAAAAGAGTATATCCACATGCATATATATGCCATAATTAAAACACGCCGTGAAAAGGAAATCGCGGAATCGTAGGGCGTGATGTCGTCCCATTCACCAATACACTATAACTAACTAATGATTCTAACGTAATAATTTAATCAAAAGAATAAAGCATCATTAATTCAAAATATCCACTTATGCTAATTCAAAACATGCCATAATGATAACATCTGAATAAAATACCATCACATCAAAATATAACATTCACATTGCTTTACAAATAGAGATCAAATAGTAACCGAGTACCATAGTCAAAGTACTAATAGAAACACAACATAAAGGGGAAAAACACCGTTCGATCAATAGAGCAAAACAGAGGGGTATTACATTTTGATTACATTGAAGAGTTTAAAAAGAAATCAGACCTGAATAAAAAAGAAAATAAGCAACTGATAGAGAGTGCATCTACTGTAAATTTAGAGCCTGCAACAACCATGATATTACCACATTTGACACAAATAAGGAAATCGTAGAGTACACAATTCTTTTTCCCACAGTTCAAAATAAACCAACAAATCGGATGGCTGGATCTAAATTCCAAGTGAACAATATTCAATTGGATTTTTTTGGACTAAAAAATGCCGATAAAATTAATGTATCAAAGAAGAACAATGAATTGGTGTACACATCATTGATATAGAAAGACAATGGTGAAGTTCATGCATGTGTAATCTTTGAGTTATGGTGTGTGGATTTATTCTACTTTTGTTGAGTAGTTTTCGAGTAGATTATCTATTATTGGAATGATAAATGTTTGGTTAGTTTCATTGTTGTGGAATGTTTATCTGTGAATAAAGATTTTATGGTGATGAATGCATAAGGATTTATCAATATAATTTAGGTGATTTGGTAGTTTAATTTTTTATTGTTTAAGTTGTGTGGATGCCTTTCGAAGCTTTCTGGTTAAAAGAATTTAGTTTCATTTTATTTCTAGTTAAAAGAAATAATAGTTAAAAATCATTCATTGAATATCTAAAGAAGGTAGTTGCCAACTTTTAAAATAAGCAAGAGAATTAGTCTGAAATACTATTATGGTTGATTCAACTATTGTTACATTTTTCACCTCCATGGGTGTAAGAATATAGAGTTAGGTGACAAATCTGTTAACCAACACTTCTATGCATGTCTCTATCTTTAGTAAGGCTCTCAATGGTTACTTTTGTGAGCTTAACAACGTTTATGGTCATGCCATCTAGTTGCTTCTAATGTTGGAGTATCAGAAACTCTTTTTATAATCATTTTGGTAGAGCTTCTAAGTTATGGATGTTGAACAATTAGCTTTTGTTCAAGGAATGGATTAATATTCCTTTCAATTATTTATCAAAGATTGTGTGAATGGAAACGCAATAGGAATTTATAAGTAGTGTGATAAGTATTGTTCTTTAAAAATGATGTAGAATCACATATCAAATTCAATACCATTGAATACAATATAAAATATAAAATATCACAATTTCATGGAATACAATATAAAATATCATCAACTACAGTTTGGAATATGATTCATGAAGTGAAATATAAAATAAAATATCATGAAGTGCAATGATTCAAAATTTCATCGAATACAATATAAAATATCATCAACTATAGTTTGGAACAATGGAAACTGAATCATGAAGTGTAGTATAAATACCTAAAAGCCGCTAATTCTCTTCCAATTCCCAAATGGAGTCAAGGTCCTCAAACTGACATTCATCTTGAAATAAAGTAAAAGAGTCATCTTGATTCTAAGTCTACTCTTCATTTTCTTTGGCGTGTGTCTCAAATTCAACATTCATTATGTGATTTTTGTCAATGTCATTTGTCCCAGTCCCACTGCCAATGCTAGTGCCACCAATACCAACGTTTGGAATTGGAGTGTCTATGTTGCACAACCTGGTCCCTCTTCTCACATGTGGACCTCCAAATTGCGAGTCCCCTTTCAAAATAATTTTTTTGACATTATGCGTAGTTCCTTTCATCTCAAGCAATTTTCCAAATTCTTTTCCAGTTTGTTTCTTAACTTTGATTTCGAAAACCCCAATGTACTAAAAACTCTCCCATCCTCCACCGACCCTAGTATCATTATTTGACATAAATCAGCAAGTTTGAAATATTATGATATTGAATCACACAATACTTCACTTTGACCTAATTTTTTCCAAACCTTTTTTATTGATCCCAGTTCAAAGGCCATCTTTGTGCCCGTGGATTTATACTGGTCTTTCATAGCTATTGTAAAACTCCTACATTGTTATCTAAGATTATTTGCATTTAAAATTCCTTCTATTGTCTACTCATTATATGTTACACTTTTCAAAAATTGTTCAATCAATATTTTTACTTTATCATGAAAATATTTTGGGTTATCTCGATGTACCCAAAATTAAGGATATACAATACCTTGTTGGAAAAATGAGAATAGGCAACTAAGAGGGGGGACTGAATCAGTTGTCATCAAATTTAACACTTATTCAACCTTATTAACCTTTAATCTCAGATCTGATAATTAACAGTGAAAGCATAAATCAACAACACATCAAAAACACAAGAACACCAAGATTTTATACGTGGAAACCCTGTTAGTGGAAAAACCATAGTGGATGTTAGTCCACAAGATTATAGCCTATTAGAAGTATAATGAAAATGAATAAGGAATGCACATGTATTTAGGCACATTGCCTAGAGCTCACTGCTCAAATGGGAAGGCTCACTACCTTACATAAACATTCAGATTAAAACCATCTGAAGAATATGAACTGATAAATTAGCTTCTTCAAAAGCCTGATGACAATTCCAGTTAGGTACATAAACACTTCTTCACACTTCACTCAATATTCTTCACACTCTGCTCTGCAATCGAATGATCTTATCTCTATTCACACATTTCACATTCACACTTCTCACATCCACATCGAGCACCATACACTCTTCAAAATGAAGAAACAATCGCTCTTTATAATCCACTTCATGGAATTACATCAACTTTGTTGGCCAAAAATAAAAGAATATGAACAAATCTCAATGCACACCAACCAAAGTTGGTCAAAACATAATGAGGACCTAAATCAACTTCTTGGAGCATTACAAACATTAAAATATTAATCCATGAGGATCCACAACACGCTACAACCATCATGTCGGCCAAGAACATGAAAACCCAAACACACAATGGAAAAATCTCCTATCACGATCACCCCAATCCGTAGACGTGCAACAAGGATAGATAACAATCTAGAAAAATCAATGAACATTGCATGAGCATATGCAACAACTCAAATTACCAGAATCGCGCTCTCTTCTTCCAGAAACATCAACTACAGTAACAAAATAATTGTAGGAACACAAAATCACACAACTTGCACAAATCTTGATGCACACCTCTGAAACTTTCAGAGTATAAACTAGATATGCTCAACAACAAACCCCTTAAATCAAAGCTTTTGAATACCACCATACCGAATTTTCCACCATACTAAACTTCACATCTTCACAAACAACCTTCAACATGTTTATTCTAATTTTCTCATTATTCTCAAAATATACAACCTTCAAATCATCAAATGATAATAGTGTTGACATCAATGACAACCACATATCAACAACACAAACACAACATCCAAAAATCTCCCCCTTTGGAATTGATGGCAACACATGATGTGAAAAATACCATCAACACAACTAGCTCTTCTTCTCATACTATTCTTCTCCTCCTTACATTACTCCTCCCTTTTTTGTTCTACGCTTCTCCCCTAAGGTTTTCTGCTCTTCTCCCCAAAGGTTTTTCACATTGTTCTTCTCCCCCTTTGACATCAATGGCAAAGGTACACAAGCTCTGAACCACATATTTGAATCATCTAACTACTCCCCCTGAGTAGCAGCCACCACAACATCAATCCGAAACAAGATATGACTATGAATGCATAGATTGATGCAAAGACTTGCAATTTATTTCAGATTAGGAAGGGAAATCACCCCTAACTTCCCTCTGAGATACTCAAAATTATCCTTAGGAAATGGCTTAGTAATTTTTTTTACAATCTATTCCTTATTAGGCACATACTCTAGTCTAAATTCTTTATCACTTACTTTGTCTCTCCAAAAGTGATATTTGATAGATATATGTTTTGTTTATGAATTTAGCATCAGATTCTTAGAAATATTTATGGCACTAGAACTATCACAAAATATAGCAACAGGCTCATCATATTCAATTCTAATATCTCTCAGCATCTGCTTCATCCATATTACTTGAGTACAATTGTTTGCAGCAACAATATATTTTGCCTCAGCAGTAGATAGGGAAATGAAATTCTACTTTTTACTTAACCAAGATACCAACTTCTTCCCCAAGAAGAACGCACCACCACAAGTACTTTTTCTATCATCCACATCTCCTGCCCAATCTACATCAATAAAGGCGCTCAAGGTAAGATCATCATATTTAGGATACCAAAGACCAAAATCAATTGTCCCTTTCAAATATCTGAAAATTCCCTTCACAATAGTCACATGAGATTCCTTTGGATCAGCTTGATATCTAGCAACCATACATAAAACATTCATGATGTCTAGTCTGGTCTAAGTCAAATAAATTAATCCACCAATCATTGACCTGTATCTTGTTTGATTTTCTTTAGGAGAATCATCATTCTGTGTTAATTTGCATCCAGTTATCATGGGTGTACCAACCGGCTTTGAGTCTTCCATGCAAAACTTTTGCAGTATCTCTCTTACATATTTGGACTGAGATATAAAGATTCCATCATCTAACTAAGTAATTTCCAATCCTAGAAAGAATTTCAGCTCTCCAATCATTGACATCTCAAACTCACTTTTCATTTCATCAGCAAGCTTCATACATAAGTCATCATCACCCTCAAAAATGATGTCATCAATAAAGACTTCAATAATTAAATCTTTATCCTCATCCATCTTGAAATATAGATTACTATCAGTAGTACCTTTATTGAATCCAAGTTTCAACAAGTATTTATCCAGTCTAGAATACCAAGCTCTAGGGGCTTGTTTGAGTCCATACAGTGCATTCTTCAATCGACAAACCATATCTTCTTTGTCAGTTAGTTGAAATTAATCTGATTGCTCAACATATACTTCTTCTTCTAGCTCACCATTTAGAAATGTTGACTTTACATCCATTTGATAGACTTTGTAGTTCTTAAAAGTGACATACACAAGAAATAATCTTACAGCTTCAATTCTAGCAACAAGGGAAAAGGTTTCTTCAAAATCAATACCTTCCATCTATGAGTACCCTTTACATACCAGTCTTGCTTTATTTTTGACCACTTCACCTTGTTCATTCAGCTTATTTCGAAAGACCCATTTGGTTCCAATCACATTTTTATTCTGAGGTCTAGGAACAAGAATCCATGTATCATTTTTCTCTATCTGCATCAGTTCTTCCTTCATTGCTTCCATCCAGTATTCATCTTTATAGGCTTCATTGGCATTTCTTGGCTCAGTCTTGGAAATCAAACAATATTCTTTTGCAATTCTTCTTCTAGTCTACACACCTTTGTTCTTATCTCCTATAATTTTATTTTCAGAATGATCTAGCTTTACATACCTCAGAACTTTAGGATTCTCTCGAACTTCTAGTTCTTTTGTTCTTACGTTTGCACTTCCACTAGCTTCTCCTTCTTGATCCTCTTGATTCACCAAAACAATTTTAACTTGATTCTATGTCTGCACTTTCTTTCCATCATCAGTACTATCATGTTGGTCATCCGAATCATATCCATAGTATTTGGAGGATCTAGTAGTGTCTTCATCAACTCTAACATTTGCACTTTCAATAATTTTCCTTAATCCTCTATTATAGCACCAGTAGGTCTTTCTCTTAGTAGATTAACCCAGAAAGATTCCTTCATCACTCCCAACATCAAAATTTCCAATATCTTCATCTCTCTTGACATAACATCTACTTCCAAATATTTTGAAATATTTAATAGTAGGCTTATAACGAAACCACAACTGAAAAGGAGTCTTACCAGAATTACCATTGACATTTACCCGGTTGATAGTATATACACCAGTACTTATAGCTTCTCTCCAATAGATATGAGGAACATTACCTTCCAACATCATAGTTCTAGCAGCATCTAGAATTTTTTTTTTCTTTCTCTCAACAACTTTGTTTTGTTGAGGGGCCAAAGGAGTAGATAACTATCTTCTGATTCCATGCTCTTCACAGAAATAATTGAACTCCTGGGAAGTGAATTCACCACCTCTGTCTGACCTTAAGCATTTAATCTTTAAATTTGTCTCATTCTCTGCCATAGCTTTGAAACTTTTGAAATTTTCTAATGCTTCATGTTTTTCTCTTAAGAAAGCAATGCATATCATCCTAGATTAACCATCAATAAGCAACATAAATTACTTTTCTCCTTGTAGACTTCTGATTCTAGAGGGACCACATAGATCAGTATGCACCAACTCTAGAACTCCATTAGAATGATGTTTTCTCCAAAAATAAATTCTTGTCTTCTTTCCCATCTGACATTCCTTGTATATGGTGTTAGTAGGATTCACTAACCTAGGTAGATCTCTATCATATTCCTACACTACCAACAAAAATATAGAATACAATTGATCAGGCATCCATCAGATGATTTCATTAAAAAGGGCACAAAACTCAAAGAGGAAGCTTTCAACTTCTTTTATTTTGCTAACATGTTTGTCCACTGTGCAAGGAAAGGTTCATTACGTTCATCATCATTTCATCAGATATGTGGGGTAAAACAGGCTCCCACAAGGGTTGATCTCAGCATATCAAGGAGTACACACTCTCAAGTTACATACAAGGGTTCTTGAATATTGTCAAAACAGTCATTAAGAGAGATGTTGAAACTAGAAATATGATAACATAAGAGCCTTATTTTAAAGAGATTCAGATAAATAGCGTGAAGAACTCATCTTTTCCGTTAAATATTTTGTTTCACCTCTACTTGGCATTTTCACATTACATCTAAATGAAGTATCGAGCCTCTTTTTACTGAAGAGTGACAAAAATATAATATCAGTTTTCAAGCTATTTCATTGAGTTTTCACCAAAGTAATATCGCAAGACTGCCAAGAAGGGTTACCCTCTATCTCTTTTATTACCGTCATATAATATTACTTGTTGTCATTACTATAATGTTGTATCAGCTTGGGAATAATTACAGTCATTATAAGATTCTGAAAACAAGATTGCAGTATAACACAATGATAAGACACAATCACATCATTTGTTGATCCATGAAGATGTAGATACACAAATAGCTCCAAAGTGAAGGACAGTAAGAAGCTCAATTGAAAGTGAGACAACAACAAAGTTGGGAAAGGATAGTCATACATCTATGGGAGCCACAAGTACCAGACTGCATGTCTTAAGAATATAGTGACCATAACATTATGGAATCATGTCCGAAGCATACTATATGAGAAAGACATGTTTACTCATAGTCATAAGTATCCATGATGACAGTCATAAAGCCTCAACACTCAGAAAAGTAGCAACATATGGAGTATTATTACTATGAAACAACATTACTATGTATTTACTCATGTATTACAGTACAATATTCATAATACAGGGGCATGAATCTTGTTAATGACAGAGTTTAACTCAAAATCATCACAAATGAATGGTGAATTCTAAAAAAGAATAATAGAGATACAAATTTTGTTACTACGAGCTGCACCCTCTGTAAATCCTAAAATTAATAAAGGTGGAGAGTTTCTATCTAGTAATATTCAAGCACCATTAAATCTACCAATATCAAAGGCAAAAGTATTTGTTACAACTGAAAATATGGGATCTCAACCATTACACCGGTAAGATTTCTCTATGCAAGGCATATGTCAATGTCATCCCTAGCTTTAGTATCTTCAAGTAATGGGCTTGAGAGTCTAATCCAACAACATGTTGGGCCCAACAAATGTGATTGTGTCAATCAAAATAGTTTGCAAATACCATAGAGAGCTTATTCATCAGCATGGTCTCAAGATGGAAAAAATTGAGATAGAGGCTTCTAGAATAAGGGATAGTGAAATAATAGACAAGCGTGAGCTACATACAACTCTTGTATTTACAAGTAATGGCATGTCTGTTGTAATGAAGGATTTTATATCCAATTGTAAGGAGAGGAGAGTGAATACTATGACAGTGATATTCATGCAATGCTTATACCGGTCATACACCAGGTCGTGGGTCACGGCTTATTAGGAGTTAAGGGCTAAAAAAGGAAAAAACAAAGATATTTTTAAAGAAGGCAATACATGCAGGCCCTCGACCAGCATATGTTTTACCCTCAGAATACAAGATGAGACCATGGCCATCATTAAGAAAGAGATTAGTTAGTATTCTTGTACCTGTTGAGAAAGAGATTATTCAATATTCTTGTACCTGTTAAAACCGAATGAACACATATTGTGCAAGAATGGAAATGCAAAAAGAGTATTTATCTTTTTTGTTTTAAAATCAGTAAATACAATATAAAAATTCTTGTTGCAATCAATGAGCCGTAAGCAGGAATTGTTATATGTGTACAAAATTCATAAAATTATATTAGGTTATGTGTTCGAGACCATTGAAAGGGTTCTTCAACAAGAGGGGGTCAATTTTTTTTCCTACAAACAATATAAAGAACAAAAACGAGCTCATATGGTGATGTGGGTTTCCAAAACCCTTGATATATTTTGCTTGAAATTCCTCCATGGCAGTCTGAAGAGCAATGCCCAAATACAGGCTCGAAATAGAGTACAAAGGCAATCTCAATGGGATAAAAGCAAGGGAGTTTTTGAGTACAATACAAAGGAAGAGCCCATAGAAAAATATAAAAAATATATAGATTTAATCATGATGGTTCAAGCCCAAGGAGGAAGAAATTTGAGACAACTTACCTCAATTTCTGAGTCAGAAAAACATGTCTAAAGCCCTCCAAGAGAAATATGTTCAGGTGCTTAAGATGAAGAACCATGGCGGCCCAATAAAACACAAAGAATAAGGTCACACAAAAAATCAGACACAAAGCATACTCATCGTGACCTTATGGCTTTCTTTTGCAAAAAAAGAAAATAGTGGAAAAGCCACGAAATGAATAAAATGATCTTACCCTATTTTCCATTGAGGTTTCATGCCACAGAGGAGCCAAGAGACCATTTTTCTTCACATTCTACAAACCCTATTCTCAACAGCATGGCAGCACAATGGTGCTTTCCAGAATGGCAAGAAGTCAAGTGTGAAGTGAGAAAATGATTAGGGTTCGCCACTTTTTCTTGCCCTATTTCAACAAAGGATATGTTTTGATAATGATTTTTTAAGTTAATCATTTTATTTTATTACCTTCCATGGTCCAAGACTTTTAAAAGCTTAATCATGTGGTCGACTCAATGATACAATCCTCAAGGGTGGTCATGTGTTAGAGGGAAAAATATATGCTAAGTGTGGTGGTGAATTTTGTAAGTCAGACTTCATAATTTTATAATAATGTTAATGTGACCTTTGCTTATACCTAAAGTATTTAAGTTAATTAAATGATAAATTGTATCATTTAGTTAGTTTAACTTTTTTTTAGAGAAAAATAACATTAAATTATTCCAAGTCATGCATCGCATACAAAAATGCAAAGATGGAGTTCTAGTTCACATGGGAGGATTGACACAAACAAGGAGGATTTTTGCATGCTTGGGCCCACTTTTATGAGATTTTCAGTTTAGTTTGAGTACTAGATGTTTCATTTATCAGTTGACCTTGAGTTTGGACCATCATGTGCTCATTTTGCACGGGTTTGAGCCTCTTTTTAAGGATTTTTTTCTTTTGCTCGTAAATTGCCTTGGAATTATCGATTTTTACATTGAAGTTGACTTTCAGTTCCATCTCCATGCCTTTGTGAAGGCTTCTTGTATATATTGAGGAAAATTACTCATTTTCCTCTAGTTCTTGTTTTTCCTCCTTTGCATTCTGCAAAATGAATTTTTTGAAAACTTAGCTTATTTCAAATTAATACAATAGCAGGTTTACAGGTTACCCTTGGTTATTACATGGATTTTTTCCTTTCATCTTTTCAATAGTATCAGGTTTTGCCTTCAAGTTTTCAGGCATCATTCTTGAGTTTTATTTTTTGATCAAATTTTATTGTGTTTCAACATTGAAACCTTTACCTTTCTATCTCAATCTTAAGTATATGTATGCATTCAAGTTTAATTCATAGGTCATACACTAAGGATGAAAGTTAAGATTGTCTTCTTTATTGTGAGAACATTGTTCTTTTCCTCAGAAAGAAGATAATTTTATAAGAGCCTTTGTATGAAGCAATTATATGAGTTCAAAATGTTCAGATTTTGTCATGCAATTAGATATATTGAGAGTTAATTGTGAATCAATATTCCTTTTAGATCATCATTTTTAGGTGCAAAAATCACCATAATTAATTTTTATATTTCTGCATTCAAGTATAATCTTTCTATCCTTTTCCCAACAAAATTAGTTAGTTATTAATCAAGAAATTACATAGGAACCAGCCTAGAATCTGGAGGTCTAATTCCTTATAGGGTACCCACAACCTAGAATTAGTTCCCAAGTTTCAACAAATTGTTTAATTTCACCATTCAAGCATTCGGGTGCAATCTGTTTGACAACAGTTTTGGGCACGCCCGGTGGGACAAAATTAACTATTCAAGTTGTTGTTTTGGTATGTTCAACAATATACCAACTTTTCAGAAGAGCTATATCAAGTACCTGGCAACTCCATTTTCAAGTTTCAAAGCAGATCAGTAGAAAAACAACTTATGAGAAATACCCAGACGAGAAGAAGTTCTTCTTTGTTTGAATATCTGTAGCTATCTTCGCCAAATAGAAGAGGAAGGACAGCAAGAAGAATACCTAAAGGGCCTTCAAGAAACCTGTCAGTTTCTCAAAGTTTCAGAAAAGAACGAATAGTATACACATCAAGGAGAGGCAGATCATCAACAAGGTAGCCAAGTGCACATTCAACTTCACCAAGCTACCGAGTGTCTGTTTCACCTGTACCAATTTTGCAAGCTACAAATTTCAGAACACCAGCAACTCTGATGGCTAGAGCGCATGCATTCATGCCATTCAATGGGGGCAACCCATTGAATCTGGCTTAGCATGATGATATACTAGTTGCAGCAATAAAAAAAATTCCTTTTTTCACTAGCGAAGAGCAAACAACTCCAATAGAGCATATTAGAGATATGGCTTCACTCTGTGGATTTCATCACGTTACTCAAGAGAATGTCACGTTGAGGCTATTAGCATAATCATTTAAAGGAAAAGTGCTTCAGTGGTTTTGAGGTTTACCAGTTAACACAATTGCAACATGGGATGATTTAGGAGACAAGCTAAGTAAATAGTTTTCTGATAAGTCTGATCATCTATCTCTAGTCGAGCAGATGATGACTATAAAGAGAGTGCCACAAGAATAGATGATGGACTTCAACTTTAGGTTTCAGTGAACCTAGACTAGGATTCTGGTAACGGTAAGAACTACACCTGATCACGTTTTTCTATATTATCTTAGACCATTAAACAGTGATATAGCTTTAATGATTCAGTCAATGGGAGGATTAACATAAACAGTAGCTTATGAAATTGCTATTAGAGCAAAAAAAAGCCTCATATAGGCTGGTAAAATTGCACCAAGGCCACCTATGCCCATATTTCTAGATATCCATCCCTTGATGCCAATTAATTTGCCACCTATTGCCTCAATCCCAGTCGAATCAGCCTTAGGCTATCCACCAGTTTTTCAAAATAATGCTTCTCCAACACAATTAGAATTCCAAGAACTAAAAGGAAATCAGCAAGAGATGGAAAAGTTATTGCAGACAGTTAGTAATGATTTGGTCAATCTCAAAAGGAAACAAAACCAGAATTGCAGGCCTTACCAAGTACCTTTTTAGCCTAACAGACCTCCCTATCAGGCAGATAATTCAGGACAGTGTAGGAATTTCAATCCTAGGCCAGCATACAGTCAAAATCAGAATGTTGCCAACTCATCTAAGGAGCTCGTTCATGTTCAAAACAACTTAGCACATGATTATGTATGGTGTTACCCATGTAATCAGCCCCACAATCTCTCACTTGCATGAATGGAGTGATTAATCAGGCTCATATGGTACATAGCACATATGTTGCTTCAAAAAATACAACAAAGGGTAGTAATGAACAAAGTGATCAAACACAACAGACTAAGATGGATGTTGCCATGATGAATTGGCAAGGAAAATAATTTTGTGGAGTAAATCAGTTACAACGTCAAAATCAGTCAGATACATCTATTGCAACTAATAGAAGATCCGAGAAGAGAGCAACAGATTTGAGACAACAAGCTATTTCTGACAAACAACAGCTAGAAAGTGACAAACAACAAGCTAATAAAGTTAAACAGTCAGTTGTTCAATAGAAAATTCAAGTTCCAGTAGCTGATAAAGAGCGGTCACAACTCTCTTCTTCACAAAATGTTTAGATTTTACTAAGGAAGAAAGTTGAGCCTACCAAAGAACAACATAAACAAGTTGAACCAGTTAAAGACACGAGAACTCGGCCAGATCCTGTGCAGAAGGAGACTGTTGTTCCTAAACCCCAACATAAGGTTATTTCTCCTGCTTTTAACATCATTGATCATATGAAGAAGGTGATTGTTAGCATCACCATGTTGGATGTGTTACACTTACCTAGGCAGAAAGAAGGCCTATAGGAAGCTTTGGCTAAAATATCCATTTCTAATGAAACAACTAAAGAACAGCCAAGAGTTCTTGCTAACAGTTCAGACAACAAAAAGGGGCAGTCAACTCTAGAGGTAAAACCACCACCCTTTTATGTTAGTCTAATAATTGGTAATAGCATAGTGCATAACTGGATGATAGATTCAGGAGCAAGCAACTCAATCATGCCCAAACAGCTGGTAGAAAAGTTAGGTCTCGAGTATAAGCCTTTGTCAAAAGGGGTAGTTCTTTTAGATGACACAGCCATTAAGTCAATAGGAGTTATCAAAAACCCGCCCCTTACATTGCATGCCTGTCTGAATTTTTAAATACCACAGGACATTTATGCTATTGATCTTCCACCTTATTTTTCCATTTGCTTCTCTAGAGATTTCCCTACAAAATTAGGTGGTTATCTGTCATCAGACTAGTCTCACATGTTTTTTAGAACCAGATACGGTACTAGAGTTACCGTTAAGTCAGAACCACAGGCCAAAGACCATATCGAGCCCTATGTGCCAAATCCTATAAACGCAAACCTAGCTTTCCATGATCAAGAGGATCAATCCATGACCCTCGACCCCACTGTACCCATAGAAGGCATACCTGATATTAATTTAGATGAGTGGGAAGCTGAGAATCACGAGATTGACCTGTTTAGTCTCATGGACGAAGTAGGTTTGGGCGTTTATATGATTCAAGAGCCCGATATTACCATTCCAAATCTGGTCAAGGAGGAGAAAGGGGAAGAACAACAAACCAATCAACTTTGGAAGCTATAATTTGATGGATCAAGGAGTAAAATAGGTGTTGGAGGAGGAGCAGTGCTCATATCACCTAAACAAGACAGGTATTATTCAGCTTTTATATTTTCTTTCAGTTGTTCTAATAATGTTGCTAATTACGAAGCATTGATACACGGTTTGGAGTGGGCCAGAAAAAGAAAAATTAAGTGTTTATAGGTGTTTGGTGATTTTGAGTTAATATATAATCAAGTAAGAAATCTAAATTTAACAAAAAATGATTTTCTGAAATTGTATAAGAATCGTTGTTGGGACTTAATTGAAGAGTTTGATGCATTTAATCTGCAATCCATACCCATAAATCAAAATAAGAAAGTTGGTAAACTTGCTACCATGGGATCACAATTTGACATCCCAGCTGAAGTTCATAATGTGCAAGTGCAGCAATATGTGAAGGTAGTTGTTAGACCTTCAATACCTAATAATAATGTAAGCTAGCAGATTTTTGACAATGATGAACAAATTGTCATTTTCTGGTGGAAGAAGCTGAGTTTTCTGCTAGAAACCAATGCAAGTCTGATCAGCAATATGGTGATCAGATCATGCAATTAAAGTCTAATAAACTGCCAAAAGTTTTGGTGACTCTTGAATCCATTTTCAACATTGATGATCAGGTTAGAAGAGATAAATCTAGCATCACGGTGAAGTAGGAACATTATGAACCAATAGAAATATTCAAAGACAAGCTTCTCAAGCTTGGAAAAGTTTGTACAAAGGAGGAATAGCAAGATTTTATCTCACTTTGTCAAGAATTCAGCGATATCTTCACTTGGGAATATGGAGATCTGAAGGGTTTTAACCCTGAGTTAGCTCAGCACACAATTGAGCTGGAACCCAACACAAAACCAGTCAAACAAAAGCAAAGGCCTCTAAATTTGAAACTAGAACATTTGATGAAAACAAAACTAAACAAGTTGATTGAAGGTAGTATCATATTTCCAATCAAACACACTTCTTGGGTATCTAACTTGGTGCCTGTCAGAAAGAAGAATGGAGAGATAAGATTGTGCCTTGATTTTCATGATCTAAACAGAGCTTCACTTAAAGATCACTATTTGATGCCTTCAATGGAGCAGATACTCCAAGTTGTTTCCAGATCAGAAAGGTTCTCATTGTTGGACGGATATTCAGGTTATAACCAGATATTGGTTAAGGAAGAAGACTAATATAGGACAGCCTTTACCACCAAGTAAGGCACTATGGCTTATAGAAAGATGTCATTTGGATTTTCAAACGTAGGAGCAACCTTTCAGAGAGCAATGGATATGGCTCTCCAAGGTTTGATAAACAAATTTATTCTTGTTTACTTAGATGATATCACTATTTTCTCACAAAATGAAAAAGAAAATTTTGGTCATCTTAGACAGATATTCAAGAGATGCAGAGAATATGGAATTTCTTTGAATCCAAAGAAAAGCATTTTTTCTATTCATGAAGGTAAGCTTCTAGGTTACATTATTTCAAAAGACGGTATTTCTATTGACCCAGAATGCATTGTAGCCATTTTGGCTTTACCACTTCCTGCTCACAAAAAAGGTTTGCAAAGATTTTTAGGAAGAATAAACTTTCTTAGGAGATTTATTCCTAACATTGCAGCGTTGTTGCAACCTCTCACATCCATGTTGAAGAATAATATGTAGTTCAACTAGATGAAGGAGGGTAAGAACAGTTTTGAACAGATTAAAGAGGCACTTGCAGCAGCCCCGACACTAATAAATCCAAACTTTGATAAATATTTTATATTATATGCGTTTGGTAGTGTTGATACAATTTCAGCCATGCTTTTTCAGCAGAATGATCAAGGACTTGAATAGCCTGTTGCATTTTTTAGTCAAATTTTGCATGATTATGAAACAAAATATTCTTTTGTTGAATAGAACGTGCTTGTTGTACTAAGGAGTCTTAAAAAGTTTAGACATATGCTGTCTAATAATAAAATACATTTTTTGGTATCTCACCCAGCAGTTAAAGAGTTTCTATTCAACAAGGACATTAATGACAAGTGAGCGGGCTGGATAATCAAAGTTGTGGAGTACGACATCAGCATAAAGGTTACCAAGCTTGTTCGAGGTAAGGGACCGTGCGAACAACTTGCAGAAAAGGAACAGAACAACAATGAAGAAGTCACTATAGTTCTGAACAATGAGGAAGAACCTATTGTTTCAACTGTTCTAACTAATTGGATCCATCAGATGATCCATTACTTGCATACTAGAGATTTCTCATAAGGTATGGACAAATCTAAACGAAGGTATTACATATTACAAGCAGTTCCTTATGTAGTAATAGATGATGTTTTATATAAAAAGGACTTCAATGGAGTATTCCTCATATGTATTAACCTAGATCAGATTGAAATAATTCTGGAGGAATTCCATGATGGACTTGCTTGAGGTCACTTTGCATCACGTACTACAGCCCTAAAAGTTATGAAGGCAGGGTACTGTTGGCCAGATCTTTTCAAGGATGCTTATACTTATGTCAGAAAATGTGTGAAATGTTCATTGTTTGGAGGTAAACAAAAGTTAGCAGCTCTACCCCTCAATCCAATTCAGGTTGAGCAGCCATTTGGAAAGTGGGGACTTGATTTCATCAGTCTTATTAACCCACCATCAAGTGTAGAGAAAAATTGGATCTTGACAACAATAGATTACTTCACGAAATGGATAGAAGCAGTTACTTTGAGAGATGCAAATGAAACACCAGTCCTAAATTTTTATCAAGACATAGTTTCCAGGTTTGGTACACCCGAGTCTATCATTTTTGATAATTATTTAGCCTTTATTGTCTTAAAAGTTTCAAATTGGTCAGTGAAGAATAACATTTATTTGAATACTTCGTCCAATTATCACCCCAGGGTAATGGACAAGCAGGATCGACAAACAAGAATCTGATTAAGATCATTAAAAAGACAATTGAAGATAATCAAAGGTCATGGCATGATAAGCTTAAATTAGCCCTTTAGGCTGATAGGGTTACACCAAAATTATCAACAAGTTTTTCACCATATGTTTTTGTTTATGGTAAAGAGGCGAAGCTACCTATTTCAATAGAGTTCCCAACTCTGAGCTACATAAAGGAACTGGAGTTACTTGAGGAGCAACCAATGCAAGTTAGGCTTGTTGAGTTAACGGAGTTGGATGAAACCAGAAAAGAAGCTTTCAGAAAGCTTCAGATTCATCACTCTCAGATGAAGAAAACATTTGACAGGAAAGAAATAGAAAGAGTCTTCAACGAAGGTGACTTAGTTTTTAAATGGGATGAATTAAAGAGAAGGCCTAGAAAACATTCCAAGTTTGATGCCATGTGGGATGGCCCAGACATCATAATAGCAAAGAAAGAACATAACGCTTTCCAGCTCTCAAGGCTGGATGGAGAAGTGTTTCCAATTCCCGTCAACGGGATCCATCTCAAATAGTGCTATTAAGCAGTTTAAATTGCTTATGTACATAATAGTATAGTTTCAGTTTTAGTATGTTTTCAATAAGTTCTCATTGCACATTAGTTTTCATTGAGTATTGTTTCACTTTCAATAAGTGCAGTCATTGCACAGGTGCTTCAGATTCTGTCATAAACAGAGTTGGAGTAGTTTTTTCAGTTTGTTTGTTTTGAAGCTTAGTTATAGAAGTTTGTAGAGTTTAAGAGAAATAATAGAATCCATGCCCAATGGATAAGCTACATAATTGGTCTATGGTGTTTAGCAGGCAAACACTCCGCAGAGGTCGCCAATTCATTACCTATTTTTCACTATAGGTAGAGTTGAATTGTAAATTCAAAGCCAAAAGGTACACAAGTTGTTCAAAAAAAATCTGCTAAGTACTCATTATGGTGCAATATTTCATTACAGTGTAAATTTTAGTGATATTATGCAAAAACATCTCAAAATAATATCATAAGTTTGCATAATGTTTGTTGTTTTATTCATAATGTACAAACTAGAATCCCACACAAGATGTGGGAGTAACTCAATTTGATTTTCATAGTAAAAAAAGGGGTGCATGAAGTAAAGTAGGCTATATAACTGAGAATAAAGAAAGCATAGGGTAGAAAGTGATTCATCATTGCCTGGAATGACGAATCGTTGACAAGTTGAGGTCTTCAGTTGTGACTCTGAATCGATCCAGCTCCAACTCCAAGCTTCGATGTACCTGCAAGTATGATAAGAATTTGGTTAGAGAAATGCAAATCAAATCCTATCATATTCCTACACTACCAACAAAAATATAGAATACAATCAATCAGGCATCCATCAGATGATTTCATTAAAAAGGGCATAAAACTCAAAGAGGAAGCTTTCAATTTCTTTTATTTTGCTAACATGTTTGTTCATTGTACAGGGACAAGTTCATTATATTCATGATCATTTCATCAGATATGTGTAGTAGAACGGGCTCCCACAAGGGTTGAGCTCAGCATATCAAGGAGTACACACTCTCAAGTTACATACAAGAGTTCCTGAATATTGTAAAAAAAATCATTAAGAGAGCTACTGAAACTAGAAATATGATAGTATAAGCAGCCTTATTTCAAACAGATTCAAATAAATAGCGTGAAGAACTCATCTTTTCCATTAAATATTTTGTTTCGCCTCTGCTTGGCATTTTCACATTACATCTAAATGAAGTATCGAGCCACTTTATACTAAAGAGTGACAGAAACAAAATATCAGTTTTCAAGCTATTTCATTGAGTTTTCACCAAAGTAATATCGCAAGACTACCAAGAAGGGTTTCCCTCTATCTCTTTTATTACCATCATATAATATTACTTGTTGTCATTACTATAATGTTGTATCAGCTTGGGAATAATTACAGTCATTATAAGATTCTGAAAAGAAGATTGCAATATAACACGATGATAAGACACAATCACATCATTTGTTGATCCATGAAGATACAGATACACAAATAGCTCCAAAGTGAAGGACAGTGAGAAGCTCAATTGAAATTGAGACAACAACAAAGTTGGGAAAGGACAGTCATACATCTATGGGAGCCACAAGTACCAGAATGCATGTCTTAAGGATATAGTGACCATAACATTATGGAATCTTGTGCGAAGCATACTGTATGAGAAAGACATGTTTACTCATAGTCATAAGTAGTCATGATGATATTCATAAAGCCTCAACACTCAAAAAATCAGCAACATATGGAGTATTATTACTGTGAAACAACATTACTATGTATTTACTCATGTATTACAGTACAATATTCGTGATACGGGGGCATGAATCTTGTTAATGACAAAGCATAACTCAAAAGCATCACAAATGAATGGTGAATTATAAAAATAATAACAAAGATACATATTTTGTTACTATGTGTTGCACCCTCTATAAATCCTGGAATTAATAAAGGTGGAGAGTTTCTATCTAGTAATATTCAATCACCATTAAATCTACCAATATCATAGGCAAAAGTATTTGTTACAACTGAAAATATGGGATCTCAGCCATTAGACCAGCTAGATTTCTCTATGCAAGGCATATGTCAATGTCATCCCCAACTTTAGTATCTTCAAGTAATGGGCTTGAGAGTCTAATCCAACAACAGGTTGGGCCCAAAAAAAGTGACTGTGTCAATCAAAATAGTTTGTAAATACCACAGAGAGCTTATTCATCAACATGGTCACAAGACGGAAAAATTTGAGATAGAGGCTTCCAGAATAAGGGATAGTGAAATAATAGATAGGCGTGAGTTGCATACAACTCATGTATTTACAAGTAATGGCATGTCTGTTGTAATGAAGGATTTTATATCCAGTTGTAAGGAGAGGAGAGTCAAGACTATGATAGTGATATTCATGCAATGCTTATACCAGTCATACACCAGGTCATGGGTCGCGACTTATGAGGAGTTAAGGGCTAAGAAAGGAAAAAACAATGATATTTTTAAAGAAGGCAATACATGCAAGCCCGCGACTAGCATATGTTTTACCCTCAGAATACAAGATGAGACCATGGCCATCATTGAGAAAGAGATTAGTCAGTATTCTTGTACCTGTTGAGAAAGAGATTATTCAGTATTCTCGTACCTGTTAAAACTGAATGAACACATATTTTGCAAGAATGGAAGTGAACAAAGAGTATTTGTCTTTTCTGTTTTAAAATCAGTAAATACAATATAAAATTTCTTGCTGCAATCAATGATCCATAAGCCGGAATTGTTATATGTGTACAAACTTCATAAAATTATATCAGGTTGTGTGTTCGAGACCATTGAAAGGGTTCTTCAACAAGAGGGGGTTGATTTTTTTGCTTGCAAGCAGTATAAAGAACAAAAACGAGCTCATCTGGTGATGTGGGTTTCCAAAACCCTTGATATATTTTGTTTGAAATTCCTCCATGGTGGCCAGAAGAGCAATGCCCAGATACAAGCTCGAAATAGAGTGCAAATACAATCTCAATGGGATAAAATCAAGGGAGTTTTCGAGTACAGTACAAAGGAAGAGCCCATAGAAAAATACAAAAAATATATAGATTTACTCATGATGGTTCGAGCCCAAGGAGGAAGAAATTTGAGACAACTTACCTCAGTTTCTAAGTCAAAAAAACACGTCTAAAGCCCTCCAAGAGAAATATGTTCAGGTGCTTAATATGAAGAACCATGGTGGCCTGATAAAACATAGAGAATAAAGTCACACGGAAAATCAGACAAAAAGCATACTAGTCGCGGCCTTATGGCTTTCTTTTGCAAAAAAATAAAACAGTGGAAAAGCCACGAAATGAATAAAATGATCTTACCCTATTTTCCATTGAGGTTATATGCCACAGAGGAGCCAAGAGACTAGTTTTCTTCGCATTCTACAAACCCTATTCTCAATAGCATGGCAGCGCAATGGTGCTTTCCAGAATGGCAAGAAGTCAAGTGTGAAGTGAGAAAATGATTAGGGTTTGCCACTTTTGCTTACCCTATTTCAACAAAGGATATCTTTTGATAATGATTTTTTAAGTTAATCATTTTATTTTATTACCTTTCATGGTCCAAGACTTTTAAAAGCTTAATCATGTGGTTGGCTCAATGATACAATCCTCAAGGGTGGTCATGTGTTAGAGGGAAAAATATATGCTAAGTGTGGTGGCGGCTTTTGTAAGTTAGACTTCATAATTTTATAATAATGTTAATGTGACCTTTGATTATACCTAAAGAAGTTAAGTTAATTAAATGATAAATTGTGTCATTTAATTATTTTAACTTTTTTTTAGAGCAAAATAACATTAAATTATTCCAAGTCATGCATGGCTTACAAAAATGCAAAGATGGAGTTCTAGTTCACATGGGCGGATTGACACAAACAAGGAGGCTTTTTGCATGCTTGGTCCCACTTTTGTGAGATTCACAGTTCAGTTTGAGTACTACATGTTTCAATTATCAATTGACCTTGAGCTTGGACCATCATGCACTCATTTTGCACGGGTTTGAGCCTCTTTTTCAGGATTTTTTGCTTTTTCTCGTAAATTGCCTTGGAATTATCGATTTTTACACTGAAGTTGACTTTCAGTTCCATCTGCATGCCTTTGTGAAGGCTTCTTGTATATATTGAGGAAAAATATTCATTTTCCTCTAGTTCTTATTTTTCCTCCTTTGCATTCTGCAAAATGAATTATTTGTAACTCAGCTTATTTCAAATTAATACAGTAGCAGGTTTACAGGTTACCCTTGGTTATTACATGGAGTTTTTCCTTTCATCTTTTCAATAGTATCAGGTTTTGCCTTCAAATTTTAGGCATCATTCTTGTGTTTTATTTTTTGATCGAATTTTATTGTGTTTCAACATTGAAACCTCTATCTTTTTGTCTCAATCATAAGTATATGTATGCATTCAAGTTTAATTCATAGGTCATACATTAAGCACGAGATTTAAGAGTATCTTCTTAATTGTGAGAACACTGTTATTTTCCTCATAAAGAAGATAATTTTATAAGAGCCTTTGTATGAAGCAATTATATGAGTTCAAACTGTTTATATTTTTTCATGCAATTAGATATATTGAGTGTTAATTGTGAATCAATCTGCCTTTTAGATCATCATTTTTAGGTGCAAACATCACCATAATTAAGTTTTATAGTTTTGCATTCAATTTTAATCTTTTTATCCTTTTCCCAGCAAAATTAGTCAGTTATTAATCAAGAAATCACATAGGAACCAACCTAAAATCTGGAGGTCTAATTCCTTATAGGGTACCCACAACCTGGAATTACTTCCCATGTTTCAACAGATTGCTGAATTTCACCATTCAATCCTTCGGGTGCAATCTGTTTGACAACAAGAAACACACAACTTGCACAAATCTTGATGTGCTCCTCTGAAACTTCCAGAGTATAAACTAGATAGACTCAGCAACAAACCCTTTAAAGCTCAACTTCTTAATACCACCATACTGAACTTCACAGCTTCATAGACAACCTTAAACATGTTTATTCTAATCTTCTCAATATCTTGGACATATACAACTTTCAAATCATCAAATGTTAATAGTGTTGACATCAATGACAACCACATATCAGCAACACAACCACAACATCCAACATACCCATGGCTTCAATTATTTCATGTCAAGGGAATCTTTCACGAATCTCTGAGGAAAGAGATTTTCCAATTTCCTTTAAATTATCACTAATGGATTCAACAATGTCGTTAAAGTCTTCCTCGTTAACAACTACTTCTCTGCTAGATCACCTAGTGGTCTTACAATGGTACATTGGTATCTCATATCGACGTACACAAGTACAAAAGTGTTTGCTTCCATTAAACTATAAATTATTATCAGGATTATTCAAATCAATAGTTTTCTTCCACATAAAATAATTTGGGCCTTCTTGTTTTAGATCTAGATATAGATGATCAAGGGCCAAGCATGTATGTTTACGTAGATTGGCATATTCATAAATATACATATTTTTATCTTGGGCTTTCTTCACAATATTTTTCATTGCATCCAACATGGGGAGAAGACTAGCTAAAGTCAAGAGTGTATATATATCGCTTAACCTATGTAAGAGGTCACGATCTTTGTCTACTGTGTTGTGATGCTTGTACAACACTCCAATCAAGGATTGATATTATGAAAGTACTCATTATGTTGGTTCATGCAAGGAGATCCAACTAATATTGACATCCTTGAGAAGCTTGTTTTCTAGTGTTATTCCCTCAACAAAATTTTGAAATTTTTCGAAACATTTGGGACTTCAGCAAAAGTAAGTGTCGATCTCGCAGACTAGATTTTCAACTTTTGATATTGTAGGAAACTTGTTTACAATTTTGAATGCTAAATTCATTATGTGGGTCATGTAGTGAATGGAAAACATGTATGGTACACACGTATTTTGTAACTTTGTGCAAACACCACTCCTTTGACCTTGCATCATTGCAGCTCCATCAACTCCTGCACACACCAAATTTTTAGAAATTGTCAACTCATCCATACCTACAATTTCATTCAAAGATTTGTTGAATAATTCAAATAGATTTTGTGATGTTGAATTGTACTTCATTTTATGAACATAGAGAAGATGATCTTGTTGGTATGTGGCGACTGATCATTGTATACTGTACACTCTTCATGTATCCTTGCCGGGGTCCGGGGCCAGGCTGGGCCTTGGGCGGGGATTCACGGAATTATCGAAAAAGGGAAAAATCACCAAAAAGGGGAAAACCCCAACTTTGTATAACCCTAATCTGGAAGCTTCTAAAAAGCTGGTTATAAGTGGTTTGTAATTGAGTTATAGTAGGATAAGAAAAGGTGATTATTCGTGATATTGTAATAGGGTTTTTACACTAGTTAATGAAATCATTGGATGGCTGCGGTTTGGTGGATGTAGCCCATATTGGGTGAACCACATTAAATTCTCTGTGTTATTTTTCTTGTGTGTGTTTTATTTCCTAGTTTATTTGATAAAATCTACATTTATCTTTTAGATATCTGCCTTCAAAACCTAACAAGTGGTATCAGAGCGGGTTGTTTTTCGATTATCGTCTGCAGGAAAGTCTCATTGTTGAGTGGGAGTCTCACAGTTAATTGGGAGCAATGGCAGACGAGGGTAAGTTGAAGGTTGATAAGTTCAATGGGAAAAACTATCAGTTATGGAAGATGCAGATGGAGGACTATCTCTATCAGAAGGATTTATGCCGGCCATTGGAAGGGAAAACCAAGAAACCCATAGCAATGTTGGATGAGGACTGAGATATTTTGGACAGAAAGGCACTTGGCATTATTCGCTTATACCTGGCACAATCGGTGGCAGTCAATATTACAATAGCAAAGAAAACTATAGAGTTGATGAAACCCTAGCAAAGTTATATGAAAAGCCTTCCGCTTCGAATAAGGTATTTCTTATGAAGCGTTTATTTAATATGAAAATGGTAGAAGGTGGATCAGTTACTAATCATTTGAATGAGTTTAATATGGTTACCAGTCAATTAACTTCTGTAAAAGTTAACTTTGATGAAGAAGTTAGGGCTCTTTTGATTCTGTGTTCTTTGCCTGAAAGTTGGAATAGCTTGGTAATGGTTGTTAGCAATTCTGTTTCTAGTTCAAATACATTGAAATTTGATGATGTTGTTGGTGTTATTTTGAGTGAGGAAATTCGTAGGAAAAGCGTAGGTGGAACATCCACATCAGGTAGTGTTTTGAATGCAGAAAGCAAGGGCAGAACAAATGAGAGACGAAACAATTTTGGGAGTCATGTGAAGTCATGAGGAAAATCAAGGGACAGAAGGTCCCAATCTAGAGACAAGAGGGATTGTTGGTACTGTGGTAAGCCAGGTCATTTAAAGAAAGATTGTTGGTCTCGAAAAAAAAAAAAAGGAGACAAACAAGAAGGAAATAAAGAGGCAAATGTGGTAAGTCATAAATCTGATGAGGATGCTTTGATTCTTTCTCTTGACAATGCTGTTCTTGGGTGTTAGATTCAGGGGCTTCATTTCATGCTACGCCCCATAGAAATTATTTTCTTGATTATGTCCAAGGGGATTTTGGGTTGGTTTATTTGGGAGATAATGAACCCTGTCAGATTGTTGGAAAGGGAAGAATCAAGATTAAGTTGTAGAATGGGAATCATTGGCTACTACATGAGGTAAGGCACGTTCCAAAGCTAAAAAGAAATTTAATTTCAGTAGGGCAACTAGATGATGAAGGTTGTGTTGTTACATTTAGTGATAAAAATTGGAAGGTTACAAAAGGTGCCTTAGTGGTAGCAAAAGGTGTGAAAGTAGGCACCTTATATCTTTGTACAGGTCATACTATTCCTTCTACTTTAGCTATTGCAAATAAAAATCAATGTTTAGGAACAGTTGCTGCAGTTCAACAAGAAGAAAATCAGATAGTTGCTGCGAATTCTGAATCAACACTATGGCATAACAGACTTGGGCATATGAGTGAAAAAGGTATGAAAGTACTTCATTCAAAGAATGTTTACCAGGTCTAAAATGTGTTAATATGGATTTATGTGAAAGTTGTGTTTATGGAAAACAAAAGAGAGTTAGTTATCTCAAGGATGGGAAACAAAAGAAAGATGAGAAATTGGAGCTTGTGCATATGGATGTATGAGGACCAACTCAGGTATCTTCTCTCAGTGGCTCTCATTATTATGTCACATTCATTGATGATGCAACTAGGAAGGTATGGATTTATTTCATTAGGCAGAAATCTGATGTATTTGAAACTTTTAAAAAATGGAGAAGCTTGGCTGAGAATGAGACAGATAAAAAGATGAAATGTCTTAGATCTAATAACGGCAGTGAGTATTGCAGCAAAGAGTTTGAATATTATTGTTCCTCTAATGGTATTCGTAGGAAAAAAACGGCTCCAAGGACTCCACAAGAAAATGGAGTGGTTGAGCGTATGAATAGAACAATAATGGAGTGTGCACGAACTATGAGGTTGCATGTTGGGTTGCCTTTAAACATGTGGGTAGAGGCTGTAAACACTGTTATTTATTTAATTAATAGAGGTCCAACTAATCCTTTGGGTTGTGGTATTCCAGAGGAAGCATGGACAAGTAAGAAGGTGAGTTATTCTTTTCTGAAAACCTTCGGTTGTGAAGCATTTGCACATGTAGATTCTGAAAATAGAACCAAGCTTGATGCAAAATCAAGGAAATATATATTTGTTGGATATGGCATTAATGAATTTGGTTATAGGCTTTGGGTTTTTGAAAATAAGAAAATTGTGAGAAGCGGGGATGTCATATTCAATGAGAAAGTGTTGTACAAAGATCACTTGCAGCAGCATGAGAAGAAAGAAAATGATTATGCAGTGTTGGATGATACTCCAAACAATGAAGTTTTAGTGGATCCTCATGCTCCACAACAACAACAACAAGAAATACCACAAACTCTAGTGAATGTTAGATGGTCTTCAAGGTTAAGTAGACCTCAAGATAGATTTTCTCCCTCTTTGTACTCTATTTTATTAACTGATGTTGTAGAACCAGAATGTTATCATGAAGCTATGTAGGTGGATACCAAGGTTCAGTGGGAGCATGGAATGGAAGAAGAAATGGACTCCTTGTTGAAAAATCAGACTTGGGAACTATGCAAGTTGCCTGCAGGTGAAAAGGCTTTAGCAAACAAATGGGTTTATAGGATGAAAGAGGAGGATGGAGGTAAGAAAAGATTTAAATCCAAATTAGTTGTAAAGGGATTTGCATAGAAACAAGGTATTGATTTTGATGAAATATTTTCTCCAGTTGTTAAAATGACCTCTATTCGTACTGTGTTAAGTATTGTGGTTGTTGAAGATTTGCATTTAGAACAGCTTGATGTTAAAACTGTCTTTCTCCATGGTGATTTGGAAGAGGAAATTTATATGGAACAACCACAAGGATTTGAGGTCAAAGGTAAGGAGAAACTCGTGTGCAAATTGAAGAAAAGCTTATATGGCTTGAAGCAAGCACCTCGACAATGGTATCTTAAATTTGATAGTTTTATGGTTGAGAAAGGCTACAACAGGTGTAATTCAGACCATTGTGTTTATTTTAAGATGCTAGGTGAAGATAGCTACATTATTTTATGTTTATATGTTGATGATATGCTTGTAGCGGGGTCTAACATGGATCACATAAAGGAGTTAAAACAACAGTTAGCAAATTCATTTGTTATGAAGGATTTTGGGGCAGCAAAACAAATCCTTGGTATGAAGATTACAAGAGATAGGAAAAATAGAAAATTGTTTTTATCTCAGGCTGATTATGTTAAAAAGGTGTTGCAGAGATTTCATATGGAGAATGCAAAAGCTGTCAGCACACCTTTTCCCAGTCATGTCAAATTGACTAAGGATATGTGTCCAAAGACACAAGAGGAGGAAGAAAAAATGTCCAAGGTACCATATGCTTCAGTTGTAGGTAGTTTAATGTATGCCATGGTATGCACGATACCAAATATTGTACATGCTATAGGAGTTGTTAGCAGGTATATGAGTAGTCTAGGAATTGAGCATTGGAATGGAGTGAAATGGATTCTCAGGTATTTGAGAGGTACATCAGATAAATATTTATGTTTTGAGGGCTCTAATACAAATTTAAAAGGCTATGTTGACTCAGATTTGGCAGGGGATATCGATACCAGGCGGAGTACCACAGGTTATGTATTTACCATTGGTGGGACAACAGTAAGTTGGATATCTCGGTTGCAAAAGGTGGTTGCTTTATCCACCACAGAAGCAGAGTATGTGGCTGCCACAGAGGCAGCAAAGGAGATTATATGGATGCAATTTTTCATGGAAGATTTGGGAAAACAACAGGCTGAAAATTACTTGTTCATAGACATCTAGAGTGCTATACATCTTGCAAAGAATTTTGCCTTGCACTCTAAAACCAAACACATACAATTGAGGTATCATTTCATTCGGTCAGTGTTGGAGGATGGACAGGTAAAGTTGGAAAAGATACATACAAATGTAAATTCAGTGGATATGTTTACTAAGGCAGTGATAAGGGAGAATCTGAGCTCCTCTTCAGCTTCGATTGGCCTTCAAGGTTGAATTGAAGTATAACAAAGTAGCAGGGTCCAAGGTGCTTATTTCTAGTGGGAGTTGTAAGTACAGTTGTGTTGTCCAGGTTCAGTCTCCAAGTGGGAGATTGTTTGGTGTGGAGCCTGATCAGTCTCCAAGTGGGAGATTGTTGGTATGTGGTGACTGATCATTGTATACTGTACACTCTTCATGTATCCTCGCCGAGGTCCGGGGCCAGGTCGGGCCCTAGGTGGGGGTTCGCAAAATTACCGAAAAAGGGAAAAATCAACGAAAAGGGGAAAACCCCAACTTTGTATAACCCTAATCTAGAAGCTTCTAAAAAGTTGGTTATAGGGGGTTTGTAATTGAGTTACAGTAGGATAAGAAAAAGCGATTATCCACGATATTGTAATAGAGTTTTTACACTAGTTAATGAAATCATTGGATGCCTACGGTTTGGTGGATGTAGCCCATATTGGGTGAACCACGTTAAATTCTCTGTGTTATTTTTCTTGTGTGTGTTTTATTTCTTGGTTTATTTGATAAAATTTGCATTTAGCTTTTGGATATCTACCTTCAAAACCCAATAGAGCTTAGTGAACATGTTGTTCTACAGTATACAAATGCATACAAACCCAAGAATTATTGTCTACCACAGTAACTTCATCTAAAGATAATTCAATAAAATTTGACTCTTTTACTTTCTCCTTTAAATATTCCTTTTCCAATGCAGCATTTTCCCATTCCCATCCAATGTTTACTGACCAATATGAGAAGGGAAAGTGAGGAACACCCAAATAAGATATTAAACTAGAATATTCTGGGTATTTTGTTATAGGACACCCTCTGGACAAAATATGAAAAAAAACACTCATCTAAATAGTTTTTGACAGATTTATTTCTTTCATTGCTTTTCCAAATTGAGCCTCGAGTGTACCTTGACATGCAGAAAGCTTTGAAATTCTATGGTTACACTCTTCATATTATGTGGCATACTTAACATGAAGACATTCTTCCTTTGATTTCCATCATATGACTAATTGTTCCTTTCTGTCTATGATTTTTTTTTCGTAAACTTTACCGATATGCTTTTCTATAGTGTCAAGCTTTAGCTGCAATGTCTTGTCTCTTCCACATTTCCAACTACAAATCATACACTTGCATACTATTTCTTTTTCAATATCGTTTTCATTTTCTACCCACTGGTACAATGAATGGGTACTTTGACAACCAACCATGTTGAAAATTCCTTATCATTTCCCACTCGCGCCCCATTTTTTATTTTCTTGCTACCAAGATCATGCTCATCCAAGTCAATTATCTCATTCTGGCTAACTAGGGTATCCCTTGGAACATCTTCTATGGTATTGCCATCCTCATTTGATACATTTTTTTTTAACTCAATGGAAATCTCACCTTGACCTTCTAGTGGCAGTGAGGTATTGTGAATGCCTTCTTCATTAATATTTGGTGGAAGAGTTGATGATGTATCTCCATCTTGATCTGATGGATCAAAAGCTCTGCCAATTCCAAAGTAAGATTGTATGGTACCTCTACGTTTTGGGAATTTTGATGGCCTCCCAGTCTCTTCACTACCCTGAGGAGTCTTACCCTTGTTGCTCAACATATTGATCTCTCACTTCGAATAAAAGATGGAAACAAAAAATTCTTGTTTAAGGATAGAGAATATAGATCACATTCCCTACTCAAAATAATCTTTAAGAATGAATAAAGAATGAAAAAGAGATAAATAAATCTTATTATTATAACTAATAACACTGTGAAGAAATGATCAGTCACCTTTAAGTCTACATTTTCAGCTTTCGCTGACTTCTTAATCGAGAAGTAGAACCTCAAAACTGAACAAAATGTGTAAGAATAAATATGATATTTTTGATTTAATTTGTATCAATCTATATTTGGCAAATTTCGTGGGATTTTTAAATGGTATATTAAAAATTTGGCGAATCTCACATGCTTGTACAATGATATGTTGTAATTTTCAAGGTGAAATGTGTCCTCAAATGTAATTATTTTTTAATTTTATTGGCGAAATAGGTCCTCATAAAAAACTATTTATAAATTTTAATTGGCGAAATGGGTCTTCACAATCAACTATTTGTAAATTTTAATTGGCGAAATGGGTCTTAATACAATGTTGTTTTAATAGTATTGGCGAATATGTAGGTATTTTATTACATGCTTCTAGGATTCCGGGTGAAGCTATTAGTCAGTCCATTTGACATGTATAGTTTGTTATGGAGAATTTATTACTTAAATATGCCTCATTAAAAAAAAAATGTTGGTGAATGGACATGCATTGGACTGATAATTCATAAAATCCAGGCGATTTGGACACCCTATTGGGTGCGATTAATTCACCCATTTTGACTTGGTTGATTTCTAAAAATTGGCAAAGATTCGACACTAAATTTTTCCATGGCTACATAACAAAAATATATCTAAGCTCTAAGGGTCTCTGCATTCCATAAACCTCAATTAGGTTTCCATAATCATCTAGACAATTGACCACCTTATCCTCACAGTTCACTATAATCTTATGTTCAGTTATCCAATTTATTCCAAAATTACATCATATGAGCCTAAAGGTACCACATACAAGTTGACCTAAGTTTGAAAGGTTGGAAGCTCTAACTCACTGCAAAAGAGACATGTATCTACCCTCCGCTCTTCTCAAATACCATATTGGACTATCCATGAATTTTCCATGTATATGAGTCTAATGGGTATCTTGGATATTATTCTAGGATCTTTAAAATATTCAGTGACTCAAGTATCAATTAAGATAAAGATATTTTTCCCATAGAGCTTACCCATCAGTTGAATTGGTGAAGCCTAATACTCTACCTGCCTATTGTCCATTGCAGTGTGGATTTGGGATGTTGAGTTTGTTAGTAGCTTCCTTCCTTTCACAACTTCGATTGTTGAGGAAGATTTGAGGCATAATGGTCACCTCCACAAGTATAACATCCATCATGAGGCCCTTTTTGACCTCCTAGATTGTCCTCTCTAAAGCCCTTCTACTTATGGTCATCTTTACCCTTCCCTTTGTTTTATTTCTTATTCTTTCCACCATTACCATCTGCAGCCTTCTCCTATGACACACTTCCCCTCTTGAGATTACATATCTGATGGCTCTTTTCTCCTTTATGAAATTTGTTTTTCTCATACTACGACTTAGAATTTGAGTCACTGCGAAGAATGAATAGTTGTCACAGTTTTTGTTCTTGTTTGGTGGATTTTTGGAAGACTTCATTCATGGTTTGAGGTTCATGCATATCCACTTCAGCTCCTATGTGAGGTTTGAGTCCCATTATAAATTTTTGGATACGGATCCATTCATCTCCCTGATACTGAGGCACATATTTCAACAGGTTGGTGAACTTTTCCCAATACTGAATCATAGTCATATTTCCCTCGATTAAGTTTTGAAATTTCATCACTTTCTTGTCAAACAAAATTTGTGGTAACAATCTCTTCTTGAAAGCTTGGAGGAAGACCTCCCAAGTGATCTTAGCAAGCTAAATATTTCATTCTAACTTCTCATTATCCCACCAAGTCATTGCTTCACCTAAGAGTTGATACGTAGCCCATGCCACCTTAGTCTATTTAGAAAGGTTACAATGCCCAAAGTATTTTTCCATCTCTATAATCCAAGCCTTGGATCTTGCTTCAATAGCCTTATTGTAAACTTAGGCAGTGCTACTCTTTTGAGATCTTTCCCAAGATCTTCCTCAATTCATCTTCGTGGACCTGCCCTTCAACCACTATCTCCTTGATTTCCTTTTGCATTCCTATAGTCCCAATCCTCACGTGCCACTCATAATTCTTGCTCTATATGATCCATTCAAGACTCTTTCCAATTCAGAAGCTCTAGAATTTGTTCCAACATCTTGTTAGGTCTATTACCAAAACCACTACCACCCACATCTTGCCTGGTGGTCACCATGTCATCCCACACTTATCCTAAAACACATTCACATTTATCACATCTGAACACAAGGTTCTACGAATAAACATTCTTATGCTACATCACATAATTTTGCATATGCATACATCCCTCATTCTAGAAGGAATACACATTCATGCATAATACATGGAATTTTAGATTCCTTCTTTGAACAGACCAAAAAATATATTATCTAATTTTATTTATATTAAAGGTGAGTCAATAGACCCTTATTTACAATAGGCTTCTTGTTACATCGTTCTAATTTCTCAGTGTTAGAAAGACGACATTCCTTTGGATCCTCATTTACATCAAGCTTTACAAAAGAGGATGGTTGAGTATGTAGGCTCTCTTTTTCCTCTTAGTCAACAAGGGTGCATTGGGTCCACACCCTAGAGGCAAGTCCCAAATCGCATAATTTTCTTTTATCTTAGGTGTTCTCTTCTCCTCAATCTTCAAGCCTCTCTCTAGCTTGAGTTGTGTAAGATCCTAAGCTAGAGTTTCCTCATCAGGAATTTTTGATTGAACCTATGTGTTGGAATTTCCTTCCTTTACGTCATTCTTACGTGAGGTTCTAAAAAAATTCCCTTTCCTTCGTCCTGCTTTTGACCTTCCCATTCCTGCATTCAATCCAAGTTCATTCAATTCTTAGGACAACCAAATTTTTTGGTCAAGGATCAACTACCCCTAGTCAACTATGGTAGACTCAAAATTCCTAGAGTTGAACCCTAAACTCTGATACCAAATGTAATAACCTGTTCTAAATATTTACTTTATTAACATTATTATAAATGACACATGAATATATTCCAATTTAAAAAGTCATAATTAGTGGCTAAAGTCAATATTAGCTACACATGTCCATTTAAAAAGAGTCAATGATTCATATATTCACTTTAAAATTCAAATTACAATATTTGGTTTGACTTGGCTCTTAAGTCCTTAAATTCATTACATTGTCAAATACATGAACATATTACATCAAGTTACATCTTAGACTAAAATAGTCTTGTGAACAACCAAGTTTCTTCTTTGAAACTCGCCTCCACTAGTGGATAAGAACATGGTTGAAGTGCTTTACTACCCAACCACAAAGCTTATGCTTCCCCATAATTATTTTGACTTGAAGAATGCCAGACCTTGCATAAAAAATTTAGCAAGAGAACAATCTAAAAGGTGGAATTTGGTGCGTGCCCATACATCAACATGCAATTTCTATCTACAAGTTAGAAAATAAAATGCATGATCTATGTTAGGAATGGTAGAGAGTGATATCATAGAGTTCGTACATACAAAATGAACTATATTGCCTAGCCAAGCATAATAAATGTGTTGCAAGAACAACAAACAATAGGTTTTGGTAAAGAAAAACTATACTCTCTGAACTCTATTTCGGCACCCATCCCAGAAGGTAACTTTCTACATATACACCATCTCATAATAGATATCTACCCTCTAGTAGCATCTACCCTGAGGTGATCTAGTCTACTAGGGTATCACTATTCCATTCTAGTATTAGAATATTCTTTCACATATGTCTTCAAAAGAAGAATCAAATTTATGATTCAATAGAGAAGTGCAACAATCAATCATATCATTCTTATGACTATTATATACTTTTCATCATAAGCATTTTCCATTTAAAAATGAACTAAGAAAAAAAGAAGGTATGTCACAAGTGTGTTTATGTACATAGATGAAGTCTATGTGCATACACATATATGTGCCTACATAAGTTTTTGATTTGTGCATACATTCTGAAATAATCATTAATTTAGATTGTAACCATTAAAGAATATTCCATTTGACATTTCTATTATCAAAAATAAAGAATCAAAACAAATCTATATTAATAGTTTCACACATATTGTTGTTTCTTTTGCATTTTCACAAAACTGTGATACTCTAACATTGTTGTTTACATATGAATATTCATCGTTTAAACATAACCAACACTATTTCCTACTAAATAGTTATAAAACAAACTATTTCTTAAAGAACATTCACTATTTACAACTATTCAATGTTGTTCCAGCTAAATAGTTTAATGAGAAAGGTTGTTTTCAGCTACAAAGATAACTTAACAACAAAACAATGTCGTTTGCAATAGATTATTCATTGTTTACATCAATATAATATTGTTTCAGACTAAACAATTACATTTAATGACAAAAAATGTCATTTTCCAACAGAACACTCACTATTTGCAACTACTCATTGTTGTTTCAATTTGTTTAGATGCTAACTGATAACATTACAATTAAATGTTCACTGTTTTAAAACATAATGGGTTTCCCACAATGAACTAAAAATAAACAATGATGTTTTGCCAATAACAAATATTGTCTATAGCTTCTCATTTGTCAATTTTTAGCAAGCCAAAAGATTTATCTATCAAATCAAATAGCCTAGTTTCATAAATGAAAATAGAATGCTTAATATTCAAATCTTGAACACTTTCATTACCGAAATTCAATGTGCAACTTAATAATATAAAGAATCTAAGTTCGACATGCTTGTCGATGTAAAACTTGAGAAAATATTTTGGTCAAGAGATAGGCATAGAAGTTTCAGGTTCTAAGTAGAACTCGGGCCTATTCATACCACAAACAAAACAATCATAGTCTGCTTTGGAATCGACCATTCATATAGGTCGGGTGCTTTCTTTCTTAGCAACAAGAGTTATATTCGAAAATGCCCATATGGGCTTGCTGGTTTATACCATACATACAATTATATTCGACATGCAAACATATGCCCGTACCATATACATATTCAAGAATCAGCCCATCGATCTTTTAGATCGACCCAAGCAATTCTTGGTGATTCTCAAACTTAGATTCGTTCCATCGTTCCTATTGAATGATGTCGGCTTCACATGAAACAACAATACACATACATATGAAAATTTCTAAAAGCATCTTATAAAGCCCCTTTACCATTATCGGCCCATCCAATAATGAGCATTAGTAATTATAAAAAATGAAATACTAGGAATCATGCTCCTCCCATAGGATCGTTAGTTGATCCTTTTCAAGAATAATCTATGCAAAATAACATAGTCAATCAGAATAAATTAGGATAGCCATTATAAGGCTAGCACCATCGTGCATAACAAATATGAAGGTTGAGCTATTTAAGGCTATCAAGCCTCTACCTAGCTCTACAAATAGCCATGAAGGCTCTAAATTTTAATGGTTTCCATACTAAGTAGTTTGTAGGCCATGCAACCCCCACAAGGTGGTTGACTAAACTCATGCATTCGACTCAAGGATGATTCAGACACAAACAACAACTCACATTTTTAAAGTGATATGAAAACATTCGATAAAATGAAGGAATACTTCTAGCATGTTTCAATAATGGAAATGAAGCCAAGTCGATTGCTAAAGGATATTGATTTACCTACAATTTGAGATTTTGTGAAGTTTCCCTCAGATTTTTCCCCTTTCTCGATTTCTTCTTATGATTTTTTCCTTTGAGCCCCCAATTTCTTCTCTCCTCTCTACTTTATCACTAGGGTATCCATCAAAAATGAAAAAAATAACATATTTTGCATGTTACTAGATGATGGAATTATTGTTTTGCCACAAACCACAACTTGGTTTGAATATTGTCATTAAAATTGTAGCAAACCACACCCTTTTTGAGATGCCTTGGTGATTTTTCATTGATTTTGAGCAATCCGATTTAGAATATATCAGTTATCGAATTTGAATTTGATAAGAATATAAATATGTGTCAGTATATATGTATATGTACATATATATATGTAATATATATTTATATATATATATGTATTTATATATGTCTGTATTTATATGATTTCATTCATATTTACCATTTTCATTCTTCATTTCATTATATATATATATATATATATATATATATATATATATATATATATATATATATTCATGTGTAAATTGTTTGTTTGGGAGAGCTTATAAGTTCCATATGCTATCATTTAAATAAAGTAAGGAACTTTAATTTCATCTTGAGCATCCATATATATAAACTAAAAGGAATTTATTTTCACTTAATTTTTACATAATGAAATCTCTTATCCTATTTAATCATTCTTTACAATACTTACTTTCATTTTCTTCAAAACACAGAGTTTGAGTAGACAATTTAATCTACAAGCCATTCATTTTCAATCACTAAAACAATTCAAGTCATGAAATTATGTTCTTCTATATATGCAAAATATTGCAAATGCAAGTCATCATGCCATTTGTGCTATGTGCACCCAAACTGCAACTGGCTTACCATTCGATCTGGCTAAACAATCCTACTTCAACCATTTTATCATCCTTCAACCTGTCACCTTGAAACTATACACAATTGCACTAGAAAATTTACAGTAATGTTCAATTATTGATAACATATAAGATAATTTTCCAAAAGTTTGCATAGTCAACATCAATCAACATATGATTGTTTTCATGTTAAAGTAAGATCTGGAAATGTTATTAAAGAAATATTGCTTTGAAGCTAAGTTTCTACATATACTAATTCACCCCCCTCTTAGTATATTTGTGTGCCCTTCAGTGGTCTCATATAAATATTTTTCACTCTTGCAACCATAACAACTTTCTTTAGAATCGATAGAGTAGTACAGTTAGCATGAAATATATATATTTTAAAATTTATGACCTGTATTCTTAGGTAGAATAGGGGATTAATAAATAATATGATTGTGTGTCACTTTAATTATATATATATATATATATATATTTATTTATTTATTTATTTGTTCTTCTAATTTATGTTGATGCACCTCTTAAAGTTCTTTCTCACTCTCATAAGAAGGTTCTCTACAAGTGTATATGTAAGTATCCATAGTAAAATGACTTGCCTCAATAAGAGGTTCATATGGATTTATGCTATATTTTCAAATATACCCTTTTAAACATATTTAAATCCTTAATTTATAATACAAGGGATGTCCTTTAATCTCGCATGCCATGGTATACCAAACAATATGGAATATATATCCAAAGCAATAATAAAATGAACTAGCATTTATAATTCCTTAGGATCCACCTTAAGATGTAAAATAAAAAAAAGAATGCAAATATAAAAATGATACTATAAACAACCTAAGATTATAAGCTCATCATGAAGGATTTCAATTCTCTTGATAAGGTGGTCACACACGCTCTTTATCAAGATACACCAAGAACTAATCCCATTCTCATCTAGTCAAAGCCATCACAAAATAGAGAAATTAAATCAATCAATAAAACTCACTCCATAGTATATATTAGGACAAACAAGTCATCTAAGCCATTCCATCCAATCAAGCCTCTACATGACCAAGAAAAGTGACCAACCAAGACCTAGGCTATTATCTACTCATTGGACAAGATAAAAGACTAAAATAGTTGGGAATTTATTCAATTAATCAAATAAAAATATCTCCACTCTAATTGTGTACTTATTAATTTATTTAATTAATCATTTATAGAAAATATGGACATCGATAAAATAATTATATTAACTAAAAATCCATATAGGTATACAATGTATGTTGATAAAAGTGCAATATATATACTAAATCCATATAGGCTTACAACAAAGCCATATAGGTTTATAATGTCACATATCTATAATATAAAATATATGTACACAATTACCATATAAGAATACAATAAAGTCCTAATTCAATCACTTCTCTCTAAGACAAGGGAAGAGATCATGAGCCTCCTTTGACTATTGAGTGGATGGAGAGGCAAGCGATGATGGTTTCTTTCAAATCCATTGATATCATTTTTTTTTGGATCTCCATCTAATACAATAAAAATATACAAAAATTAATATATAAAAAATGAATTATAGAATGACATATAATGAAATAATCACTTACCACCAGCCAATGATCTCTCTCAAACAATCATTGCCTCTCTTCATCCATCTAAGGGGCATGAGCTAGAGTTGTGACCTCCTATGACAAGCATCAAGAATAAAATTAAACTACAAATGAATATAATTCAAATTTTCACTAATAGACATGGGATAAATCAACAATTAAAATAAGAACTTTACTAATCTAGCTCGTACCTTTTTCAAAGGCATCAAAGATAATACTACTATGAAAATAGCATGCTCCATTGTGGTATGAATACTAAGAGGATTATCAACTTAAAATGAAACAACATTATCAAATTACCAAAATCTACCTAACATTATTTTGCAAACCTTTAATGATTAAAAATAGTCAAACTTACCTCCATGTAAGATGTATGTGCACTCCTATTGATAGATATTAATGTTAAAGGCCCAACATCCACATGTTTAACATCTAATGTGAGTTAAGATCACCTTTCATATAAGGTTAAGATATTTAAATGTACTATATTTACTATTTATTTACTAATTACATACTTGTGGACTTGACAGATTATCGTGTAATCAAGAGCTGGAGGGCACTAGATGTAGGGTGAACAAGTTTTGACCATGAAATTTTATTACAATCAATTTAGTAATTTAGTTAATCTTACATTTCAAAATGAAATATATTAAATTAAATTTGATATTGTCTAAATTTACTTGTTTATCAATGCCAAATGTCTCACCCAACGACTCATTTGTGAAGACTATATGATCCAATATATATATGTTTTCAACTACTAGCCACATGCAATCCGATCATTTTCAAAACCATAATCACAAAGCAACCCACATTTTTGACATAGGTGAATGTCAAGACCTAGAAGACTCGCCCTCATCACCATGTGCTAAAAGTCTACTATGTTGTAAAAGGGTCTCAACCTCAACACTCTCCTTCAAAAATGGAAGGGATCATGGCATGCTCAATGTCTGGCCTAGAAAGGGGTCTATGTGTCTAGTTTGAGGCATATTGTGGCCCCACTCTGTCTTGTGCAAAGCCCCCACCTCTACCCTAGAACTCTCACATGTCAAATTAGTTAGGGATCTCATTGAGGACAAACTCACAATAGATTTTCCTCAAAAATTATTGTGAGACCTCATTATTTTTGCATGGAGGACGGTAAAAAACTATCCATCACCTATCTCAAAAATTATTCTTTATCCCTTGTTGGTTTCACCAATGGATAGGGAACCTCCTACAAGCATCATTTAGGGGTGCATTAGTTCGCGGATAAGTGAACAATGCACACAAGTCAAATTTCAATATATTTTTTGTTTTATTTGTTGATAGGTTAATTTTTTAGCATTAAAATCTATTTTTTCTTTCCTCTTATTTTTCCAAAGTGTTAATTTGGCCACTCACAAAATATATGTGAAAGATGATTGATTCTAATTAAGTACCAAGGGTAAAGTGATGAGGTTGTTCCACTTAGATCTCTCTACTTTTTAATTATTATATCAAGTTCTTTCTTGTTATTTTTTTATTTTATCCAGTATGTTTTAATGCATCTTGAGAGGATTTCAAGGCATTGTCATAGGGATTCGATATTATTTTTCTTCACTATGGTTTTCATGAATTGGTGAATGAGGGTTTTCATCAACTAATGGAGGATTTTTAATTCTTAGAAATTAAACAAAATTGACTCAAAACCATTTCTATCTCGCTAATTAATCATTTTTTTACAATAAAAAACTAATAAAACTTACCTCAACCTTAAGGAGATTGTGGTGAAATTTTTATGGAATATCGACGGTGACTCGATGAAGTTTAGGCAACTTTAAAACACTAGTGTACTCTTGCAAGGTTGCAGTCTATTTTTTGCAGGTGAGAGGCCAAGTCCAAATGAGCTCAACCTCTTTTTGTTTCATTTATATGTTGATTGAATAATGTAAGAACATTATAATGTTCCTGTGTTGTGTCTTCTATGGGGCCAAAAAGTGGCATGGCCACTTTTGGTCCCTCATATTTTTGTGCTTACCTAAAGGAAAATGGTAAAGATACATGTAAGGGCAAGGCCCTATTCACTACTATATCATTATCATCAACTTTTTGTTGGATCATTAACTTAGGTGCCTCACACCACATGGGTTCTTCATAGGTTAAGGTATCTTCCATGGAGACTCATAGTATGTCTTCTATCACTTTGGGTGATGACACTCTTGTAGTAGTTGCATGAAGATAGTATGTTGAAGTTGAAGGTAGAAAATTCACAAAAAAATTAGTGTATCTTATCTTAAGCTAATCTCCTATCAATCTCTCATAACACACATAATGGGTAGAGAATATTGTTGAGTTCAAATGAGATAAATACTAGTTATTAGATACTTGCATAATAGAGAGATTATTGTTGTTGGAAAAATTGATTGTACAACTTGACTGCATGCCTTCTCACATTTTTCTCCAGGTGCTCTTGTAGTAACATTGATTGATTTAGACTCTCACGCATCTAGATTGCATCAAATATCTGAGGAGAAGTTTGGTCACCTAAATCTATGTGCACTTGATCCACCTTAGTTCATGAAATGTATTATGAGCTCCCATCTCCTCCACCTCCTGCATCTTTAATAATTAGTTCAGTTTAGAAGGATGTTATTAGTCTTTTTGTTCTAGCTTTATTAGATGATTCTTTATATTCTTTATATGGTATAGATGAATTTTCTTCTATATTTTCCTTTGGATTTGTTCCTTCCTAAGCGAAGGAACATTGTTTGTCGATTTTGGATCATCTTCAGTATTATTCTTTTTGCATTCACTTTTGGCATAGGAGCTATTTTCTATGGGGGATCTTGATTGTACTTATGTGACTGAAGAAGTACTTGAGGAGACATATTGAGTCCCACATTCTTTTGTCACACTACACATTTATTTCTTTTCTCTCTTTTGGAGGGAAGTTTTTTTCCCATTGGGTTTGCTCCTTTCTCCACTTTTAGAAATATTGCATTGTATTTGGGTACCTCATTAGGCCTAATTTGTTGGACCTAGATTCTTTGAGTCTTTTTAAGCTATTCTTAAAGGGAGTGTTAACTTAGGATTTAATCTTGCTTAGGAGTGTTGCCTCTATTCTTAGCCACATGCTACTATTAGCTATTCATGTGCTTTCTTTGACTAGATCTAAATTAAGTGGTTACATACCCTTTTTAGGTACCACGATTTTTAAATGGTTGTTACTCTATATGTACACTATATTGTGAGTTAATTCATTATCATTTCAACTAATGCATTCATATCTCTATGTTTTTAATCTGGTGGCAAGGAGTGTGTGTTTTCTTGTCTTATGTGGTTCAATTTGGTACTAGCATCAATTCAATTGATCTTGTGCACTTTTACAAATATAACTAAATTTTGAATAGATTTGTTCTACGCTATTATAAAAATTGAATTTTATTCTTACAATTGCTTTGAATTATTAAGTAATTGTACCAAAAAAATATTTGCAAGATCATACATCATTTGCAAATTTATAAAATTGTGATCCAAACTAACAAAATTGCATGAATGGATTTTCGAGACATGGAAATAGTATATGGAAGATGACATTTACATTCACCCTTGTTCTCATTACTTCTTTTTTCTGGAATTAAATACTTTAAGTGATATGGAAATTGTCTTGAAATTCAGTCCATGGGTTTGGAGAGGTGATTTTATGTGCCTAAATCCTTGGTCCCCAGCCTCCAACCAAGAACAAGACTTTTCTTTTACCTTTTTAACGGTTAAGATTACCTTCCTTACCCCAGCGATGCTGGGAAAATTCTTCGTTAGAAACAATCGGGAACTCCTGGGGAAAAAAATTGTACATCAAATGAGACCTTTGCATGTAGAAGGACATATCTAAAGTTTCTAGAGCAAATCTCTCTCACAGTTGGAGATTGCAGATGAAAATAAATGGTGGATTATGAAAAACTTTCTTTCAAATGTAGACATTTTTTCACCACTGGGCATTCAGCATCCTTATGTAGGAAAACACTGAGATTACAGGTAGGTTAATGCCGGTGAAGGAGGGAAGGTGTTGTCAAAACCTTTGAAGCCCACTTGGTGGGATGCGGTAGCTTCTCACCACCATCTGATTATGCCTGATAAGCAGGACGGAGATGACTCCTCACCCATCTCATTCTAATCTAAATTCTCTAGCGCTCAAATCCAAGGATTCGGAAAATTAATTCAAAAAATGTAAACTTTGAGCAATTCAAAGGGGTTGGATCTAGATTTAGGATCTAATCATACACAGTTTGAGAACAATGATCTGGGTTGATTTAGATTAGGTTAATAAAGTTCATGAATATCTCCGATTTAATTAATAAAATTAGATTTTTATAATTTATATGAAATTTAATTTTTGTTATTTTTGAATTTGATTGTGTGTTAGTTTTTTCATCAAAGTTTTGGATCACAACAGTGATCCATCATCTTCTTCAACTCTTCAACCTGATGATGGATCACTGTTGTGTTCCGAAATGTTGATGAAAAAACTAGCACACAATCAAATCCAGAAGCAGCAAAAATTAAACCTCCCATTCAAACAAGACTAATGTTAAATCCTAAACAAAAAAACAAAGTGAGGAAGGCAACTCATCTTTCCATGACTGTCAGATCCTCTAAAGAGGAGATGAGGGATTCTCCAACATCTTGAGCATGTTTATGTTCAGCTGGTATTTTTTTCCTTCAGTAAATCTCATAGTTGCCACGAGACCAGTACTGGTACTGGTACGGGAGACTGGTACCGGTACCGGTACACCTTTTTTTTTTAAATAAGAGACGGGGGTACTTGGAGACGCCATTTTTTTTTAATATAAATAAAAAATAAAAAATTAATAATTTAGAAAAAATCTGAAAATAAATTTAGTAATTTATAGAAAATCTGAAAATATGATGACATTGAACTTTCAAAACAATAATTTAATCATTCTTAGATGCGTCAAATACATTATGCTTTAATTTTTAAGGTTTCAAATGTTTAAACTTTAAAGTTTTTTTAGGTATTTTAGTGGGAGACGTCATTTTTTGCAGCAGTACCCGCCTCCTGGAGACATCTCCGGAGACGGTACCGGTCTCCGAGACGCGTCTCTAAGGGGGACAGACGCGTCTCCCGACAACTATGGTAAATGTTAAGCTAGTTTTAGTGAGTTTAAGTGACATACTCTATCAAGCATGATTTTCTAAGTAGGCGAGTTTGAATTTGCTCTTACCTCCCTATTAATAGGGTCTAAACATTTTGTTTTTTATATGTTTTTATAATTTAATACAATGGGAGTGGGTTTTTTTTTTTTTAATAACAATGAATATATCAAAATAAAAGTATTTGTAATTAGTTAGTATTGGAATAGTGTGATGGTTTAAATGTAGTGTTGTTTTTGTCACTAAAGTTCAAATTCATTGGGGTGTTATTGTTGATTTCTTATGTTGGAGATGAGGTCTCCCATTTGTGACCTCACTGATTCATAGCTTGGATCAAAAGTGTTTGCCCCTAAAAAAAATAGTTCTAATTAGAAATTAATTACATTTTCATAATCTTAAAGAGTTTCATTTGTTATTCTTTTTATTAGATTAAGTTCAAAACAAGTCTATCTACTTTGAGAACAAAGTCAATGAATTTTTTAAGATAACAAAAAAAATGTTTTTTGCAATTTTTTGGCAAGTTCGAGACTTCCAAATATTATTTAGAATTTTTCTATCTAATGATTTTTCCATGTCATTGTCATTGTTTGCTCCATCATTAATTTGTACACATGCCCATATTCTCAAACTTGATATAATAATTGTTTAGGATTATTGTCCTTGAAATCTATAATCTATTATCATGTTTCATTGATGAAATTCTATAGCACGAAATATATTGATTTGTAGATTTGAGATATGCAATAGATAAAGACCAAGAACATGTTTTTATTTCAAAACAAGTATTATTTACATATAGAGTTCTATAATTTGGATTTAAAAAATGCTTTAGATCTATATTTATTCTAACCATCCTTCTCCTAATGCCAAAGTTTAAAGTTTTGAACTTGTACTTTTAATCACATTATGGAATTATGGAGGCTTGCTCTTCTTTTCACAAGTTCTTTAGATGATTTGATTAGAAAATAAGACTTAATATTATGTTTTGAAACACAAGATTTATGAGGAACCATTTCTTGTTTTATCAACTATTATTGTGTGTTAGATCATAGGGTGGAATTTTTCCTTAGCTTGAGAGGCTCTAGAAAGATCATATGCATTTATAAAGACTACTATATCCCCTTATCTAAATTGAGGGCTTAGACATATATGCTTGATTATTTTGGGTATTTTTTCCAAGGAAAAATCCCTGGAAGAATCTTTTCTTTGGTGTATCCTATTTTCATTAAGTTTCATAACCATATGCAATTGAAGATATTGCTAATTCCTTTTTATGGATGTGTAATTTGATATATCAAATTTATTGGTTGTTGGAGACATTTTTATTGTAGGCGATTTCAATTTATGAACTAGTTGTATGCAATGGATATGTTTTTAAATACAAGTAGTTGAAATAAATGGAAAAATTAAACTATTTTTTTTTAATGTGTTTTCTCAAATTTAAAGATTATGTTATTATTATTTGAAATGAACTTTTTAATGGATGTAAATCTATATGACTTTTCATAAGATGCAATTTTTAATGTTTTATGTTTCAATTTTTTGGTATAATTTAATCCAATTAAAATAAATACAATTGATCTAAGATTTTGAAAAAACAAGAAAATGCAATATAAGATCTGATCACATAAAATGAGAAATTCTAAACTAGCCAAGAAGAAATAACAAATTGACTTCCTCAAGGGAAAGAGAATTTTCTAGTTATTAAATTTATAGCAACTTTTCAAACTTATAGAGCCTATGAAAATGATATTTGGCATCGATGCGAGATTTCATCCTCAGGGATCCAACTTTGTCTATATTCTTCCTTGCAACAATTGGATCTTTTAGTTGATGATAGGAATGAATAGGGATACTGAGATAAATTGGTAATTGAAAGCAAGAATCTTAGAAGCTTGAAAAAGTAAAATATAAAAGTTTCATGAAGTCTTGTGGAAGCATTAGATGCTTATGGGGGTTGTAATGAAAAATCTCGATTCTCTAGAGTTGATTCACTATGGGAATTAGAGCTCTTAGAGAATATGGAAAGAATGTAATAATAAAATACAACCTCCCAAATTATAAAGAAAGATTAGAGAATCTAAATTATGGATTGAATGTTATTTGAAAAATAATGGAGGAAGCTTTGAAGCTTCAACAATAGTAGAAAAGGCACACTTGATCCTACACAAATATGAAGATGCTAAGGTATATTTTAGCAAAAAAAATGGAAAAATTCCTAAGGGTGATTCTAGAGAATGATATCATTTTACAAAATAAAATCAAGTTGTAGCAATACAAAAACTCTCCTAAAACCTAAGGGTCAGAACGTATTTAGGATGGAAGCACCACCAATGGGGAAAATGATTGGGAGTTAGTAGAAGGATCAATTTGGGGATTTAAAATAAGTGTTTGAGATTCAATAAGAGAGGAGACTTAGTTTGGGGGACAATGATTCAATTAAGGGCAGAGAGAACTCTCAATCATGAGAAAAAATAGAGCCAAATGGGTAGACATGGAATTATGCATCCATGAAAGATGAAAAGGTCATCCCTTTTGAGGGCTAGGTTCCCAATTTTTCTAGTGGCACGATCTCACTCAAGTGGCACTACCCTAGCCTCCTAAGAAACCCTAAAAATTAAATCGAGTTGCCCAAGCAACCCTATGATCTCCTAATAAACCTTGGGAGTTAAAGTTAGAAATAGGTATTGGGTTATGAGAAAACAAAGGAACCCTTTTTTGAGGCTAAAAAAGAAGGAAGAGTGGCTAAATAGGTTAGGTAAAGTGTCATCAAGCCTAAAATAGATAATAGAAAGTGTAGTTCATGTCTTCATGGGTTGTGAGATAGATCACCAAATCACATTAGATTGTCATGTCATCCCATACAAATTTGATAAATCACATATTTTCCCCCTCAATGATGGTAATATACATAATAGGTAGGTATCGTTCCTTAAGACTAACATTGTGGGATCTACACTTATCTAAGTTATCATTTTTATTGTCTTGCATCTAGACCTACAAAATGAATATCAACAAACTAATTCAAGTATATTTTGATAAATGATTGGTTCAAAGTAGGTGTAATATAAAGATAGGAGAATTTACCTTTGATGTATGAGTTTGAATTTTACCTATGTCACCTTGCCTCACCTTAATGACCTACCAAGATTTTTAGAGAGAATATAAAATGAGAACAAAATCTACTCAACAAAAAGTGTGAATGAAACAAAATGGAATTCACTTTCACTTATTATAGCAATGTTGAATTTGATGTCTTTCAGAGACCTTCCTTTATTGGCTTGAGATTCTCCACTTGTCCCCTTGCATGGGGAGATTCACACACAAATATTTATTTTTGGTTGTAATTTTTTTAAAGATTTTATGGAATTTATTGTGATGACTAAGATTGGTGTTGGACTATACATTATTGTAGTTAAAAATTTTTCACTTTGTTTCTTTCTTTTGTATGTGGATGGTCTTAGAACTATTATATTCATTTAATTTTATTTATGTATGATGCTATTATGTTAACAATTTTGTTCTTGTATTTTTGACATATATATGAGATGGATGTAATGTGAACTCTATATGAATTCACGTATACACATATGCTCTTTTATGGATGCCATTTTATGATCTATTGTTTTTTTGTATGATATGCATATGAAACTAACATTATGGTTGCTTTTTATTAGGATTTTTGACCTAGGTGATTGCAAGTTGAATAGTATAAGATGACTCACTAAATTTTCAAGATGGGATTCATTAATAAAACATGAGGATGAGGAAGTGATGAAATTTTTATTTAAGTTGCGCAAAAGGCTAAAAATTGATCCTTATCTAGGTTGAACACTTAAAATATCTTTTAACATAATAAAAAATAATTTATTGGTACCCTCTAGAATTAGACAAAAAGATGGCCAAAAGGTCAAACCTATGTGGATATAAACTTTAGCAAGGATGACCCTCGAAATATAGCTAGGACCTTGGTTGTTTTTCCTAGTTTGTGCATGTGTATTGTGGGTCATATCCACGATTTTGAGTCATGGATAGATAGCCGCTTGCCACTCGAAGATCGAGACATATCATATCAGCCTTCCCTTTTACTCTAGGTCCCTTGAATGAATGAATGAATTATTTTAATTACGTCCACGAGACCAGCCAGTCTATGGGACCCAAGAGATGAAACCGAAAAAAATTTCCCTTGCCAACATAGCAAAACCACCACACCAAACTACTTCTTGTTGTTTTCAATCTCTTTGTTGATTTTGTTTCTTTTTTTATGTATTTTGGTCAAGTAACTTGTTGTTTTATCAATCTTTTCCTCTTCAAACAAAGCCACTTAAGATTTGAATTTTAACTAATCCAAGTAACAATACTGGATGTTCTCGTAGGATTTACACTCCATAACATAGTGCCACTCTTTCTCCACTAAACCTGAAGAGCAAAAACAAAACATCCTATCTGACCACCCCTCTTTGGGTATTTTCCATCTTCCCATTTTGCATCTAAACTTTGGTTTAAGTGTCGGTTTCCCGCTTGCAACACATGGAGCCCCCACACTCATTCACCACAAACAACACTCGACCCTCTCTAGAAGCAATGCCAAGATGCCACATGGTGGCTCCAAAACTGTCAACACATAAGAAATGAAGGAATCTTAAAAGGTAAGCACGAAATTTTGCATGGCATCACCACACACTTTGAAGAACAAAATATTTCACTTCATGGGGGAATGATAGAATAGGATAGAATAGAATATTTTTAACATCCACAAGACCAAAAGAAGGTTTATGGTACAGTGACCCCTGATATTTTAGCATTGTGAAGTGTTATTCTCCTGCCATTTATTTTGATAATGAGTTCTCCCATTCTGCCCACCCATTCCATGTTGAATAAATCTTGAAAATTTGCAGTTGTTAACCCACTTATGTAGCTTCCTCTGATGTCATTGTAAGCTTTACAATCTAGGATAAAATGCTTAAATCTATTTCCACCTGTCCTGTTGCACAAAAGATACAAACCCTCTCTTCCCAAACTTCTCTTGGAATTTTCCATCTCCTCATTTCACACCAAAGACGATTTTTGTTAGTACTCATTTGTGCTATGAGAATCTTTGACCTCCACAAAATATTTTCCTCTATATATGTCTTTTGTTGATGCTCCAAGTTGGGATTAAATTATTCTACATAATTTACTTTTTCTTTCTCCCAACCGCTCTTGCCCACATAATATTGCGAAATTTTTCAACCACATACAACTTTAATTCCTTATTATTATTAGAACACTCATTCAATTGAATGTTCTAATCATTCATCCACTTATAATTTTGTTTCATCCATGCCTTCTTTCTTTCACCTAAGACACCTCTAAAAACAACATTTGGCCACCAATGAGCTTCCATCTACTCAACCTTTTTCAAATATCTCAATAGTAGCTTCCATGATGCACCATTGCCCAAGAAGCATGGTCCATGTTCCTAAATGAGACTTCAAGAGTAGCTCGAGTGAGGCATGTGTTGGAACCATAGAGATTAGTTGAGCATTAAGGTCACACCATACTTGGATCTGATTTAGTTATAACAACCTCATTATGAGAGTGAGTGCTAAACTCCAGGTGTTGTTTTCCTTGGCCTCAAAAGCCTCAACCATGCAAGGCCGCAATGCTTATATATTCAGGGGTTTTATCTTTTTTGGAAGTTCTATATTACTTAACTTGGATAACTGTTACCTAAGGGAACATGATTATAATAATTATAGATCTGAATGGAGATGACAACAATTTTTATTTTCATTTCTAAGACCTTAGTAGGTGCCCCTCATGTGAAGGATTGAATATTTTGTACCTTTCCCTTAGGCCTTTGTAATTTTTTCTCTACCCAACAATGAAGAGGATGTGGCACGTTATGTGTTAAATTCTATGGAATCATTAATTGTCTATTATTTTTGTTCTTTGCTTATGTATAGTAAGCTTCTAAAAGTATTACAAACTTTAAATCATGCATGTGCTCCTTTATACTATCTATAATGTTTTAAAGGTTTTAATCTATATTATGCAAGTTAGGAGTGGATACAAAAGTGATTTTGGTGAATCACCTTAGTTAGATTTCATTTTAGGTTTTCCTACTTTTCCTTCTCCCCCTTTTCCACCAAAGCATTCAAAGAGCCACCTTTTAAAATCCCAGAGGTCGCTTCACAAATGACAATCTAAGTCCCATGTTTGTGAAACTTCCCATAGGACATTGTTTTCCTAGAGATAAATTTTTAAGAATCAACATGTATGCTTAGCTTATAACTTCATTTTTCATTTGGAATGTCATCCCTTGTATCTTTGACCTTAAATGGATTTTCACTTGTGAGTATGTAAATTTGAATAATTTTCTTACTTTTCTATTTTGGATTGCATATTTTATTTTTTATACCATCCCCATAATCTAATCCCATAAAATTATTAATATATAAGGGCTCATCACCAAATATTATACTAGGCAAATGTGGATACACTATTCTTTATTATGTGAAATTGGAGATTTCACCCCCTTAACATAACATCATGCTACTAGTAATTAGTGAGGGCTCACCACCAAAGGTTAGGAAAGGTGAATAAGGGACTAGAAACAACCCACAAGAGGAATTGACTTATAATACTTTCCCCTTGCAAGGAAATATTGGGAATACCAACTTGTTAGCTTCTTTTAGGTTCTATGGTTTTCAAGACTTGCTTTATTTTAGAGTGAGCTAAGTGACAACTAAGGCTAAGATTAGTTTGAAGCTAAAAGTTAACTTTTATTTTTAAAATGTTTGGAATGTAAAGGGGAAATGATAAAATGATTTTAAAGAACCTAGAGTATATTAAGGCAACATATATTAAAAACTTTATATGCCTTCTAGGACAAAAATCAAACAAGAGAAAACCACTAAAAAATGTACTAGTGGAAAGAATGAAATTTATGTTTTTCTTTTTATATTTTTATTTTTTGAACTATTTATTTTTTATGATTTTTATGTATAATATTTCTTGAGATGGAATAAATTTACTATTTCACTGAATTCTTCCTCTTCCTCCATGCATAGTATATAGGCATCATTGTTGATATTTTCTTTAACTACATATGAATCTACCTAATTTGGTCTAAGTTGTTGACCTTCATCAACTCTCTTATTGATTAAATTGGTTATTCTAGGCACATGATCTCTAATATTGAATGGTCCAATGATACTTTCCTCTTGTAATGTTTGTTTATGCATGCCTAAAAAACTAGGGCTAGGATTAATCCACCTTAGGTCAAAATATTGAGGAGTAATTTCTTGAAGACTAGATTCATTTCATCATAATATTTTTCCTACTAGTATAAGGTAGCAATATGATAATTCTCCCTTTGATTGGGAGAACTCCCAAATGTTAGATTCTCAACCTTGTAAATACTTAGGGTACCTTGTTAGGAATAATATCAAGTATTTTAGGTACATAGGTGCCCTATCAAATCATGATCAAAAGTAAATATGATAGATTGATCTTCCTCTAGTTGTTTAGAAGCTATGATCTTAGAGAAAATTGTAACAATTGTGTTTGGACCTTTTTGAGGGATCTCATTCTTTTTGGTTTTAATCAAATTTAGGAAGAGGTTAACCATTATTGACTCAAATTTATTTTATATACTATCTCCATGTTAAACCACAAAGGTTTCTTGGATTTTATTTGACTCATCCTTCTCCTTAGCTTGTTCAAGAAGATCTCCCTTGATGATGTGAACTTGACTAGGGTGAATAAAATGGATCTCTTTAAATAATGTGGAGGGGATGTCCTTCATCTTTTGAATCCAAGGTCATATCAAAAATAATTTGTACAATATCCCTCTATCAATTACGTAGGAGTTTGTGTCATTTCTCCAAACTACTATCAATGATCTTTCAAAAGTTATGAATTTATATGTTCAGATCACTAAAAAGATGGGCCTACAAATGATAAATGGGTATCTTTATTACAATTCAGGATTTGCAAGACCTATGAAGGAACACCTCAAAAAAACTAGATTTTGTATGAACAATAGGACTATCATAGTAAAGAACTTGAATAATTTTCGTATACACATAAGTAAGGATTTAAAAATGATTTTACAATATCAAATTTCCTATTAACCTTAATGCTTGGACATGAACATAACACCTAAGCTACTAACATGCAACACTAAAATTTGATTCCTCATTCTAAATATTTTGAGTGGGTAGGGATGCTAAAAATATTAGTGCCTACTCTTTAGGATTATAAAGTCTAAACTTGATTCAATATGATATTTTAATGAAATTCAATCTTTGGGTTTAATCATGGTATATTTTTGCCTTAAAATGATTTAAACCCACATATTTGACTTGTACAAAAATATTATACTCACTAATACTCTAAAAATAATGCACACCCCAATTGTTGTCTAAAAATATTTAACACCCTCGATGAAGATAAACTAATCCAACCTACAAATCTTGTAGCAAATGAGCAAGCAGAAAAATACATTTTCCTTTAAAATCTACTTCTCTCAAAGAACATGCAATACTATCTACAAGACAAACCAATCCAAAATTTTGGGTTTATATCATTATTTCAAAGCAAATTTATTACAATACACATTTCAGAATAAATTTCAGATCTCTATTATCTTTTAGAAAAAATTTTACAAAGTCTCACTAAAATTAAAAAAAATGTGATGGTGATGGTGTTGGGATAAATATGAGATGATGCGCCTGTATTTATTATTTCATCAGGAAAAGGAGATCCCCAAAGGTAAGATTGACTTTCAACCCTTAGGTGAGTCAACCTTAATGGAGATTTTGTTGTTTTCCTTATACAAAGTTAGGGTAGAATCTACCTGAACAACACTTTGGGGAGAAAATCTAAAAATAGTAAATGAACTCAATTATTCAATGTGTAACTTGGTTCATCAATTTAAAGCATAAAACAATAATAAACAATAAACTTTTGGCAGATGTGAGAAGGGTAAGTTGATGTGTACTAGTCACCAAAAGTTGTTGTTGAGTGTCCTCTTGGGACAAATTCGCCCTAGGGAAAATGGGTCCTGCTGCAAGGATTAAAAATATGCTTTAGTAGTCCTCTGCTCTTGATTTTTCACCCCCAATTCCTCCAGATCTCATAGTTAGAAAGTCAGAAATAAATTCTACAAGTAAGTTTCTATGGCTTGACAATTTTGCTGACAACTTTGACAACTTTGCAAAATTGCACTTTTGATCAATCTTCAATCCTTGTTCACCTGCAAATTTGCACATACAAAGAGAGGGAAAAATTGTTTATTTTGGGTGAATGGGGGTTTGCCTTGGTCAAACCCTATTTTGGTAATTAAACCTTGAAATGAAATGAAACATGAAAGGAAGGAATGATGAATGGACAATGCTATTTTGCAACTCACCAAGCCCTTGAATGGAGATCCTTAAAGGATTGAATTTTAACACATCTCTCTAAGATCTTGATCTTAAATGAAATGGCTTGATTGGATGTTGATCTTGATGCTTGAATGCTTGAAACCTACATCATAATGTTAGCTCCAAAAACATGTATAGATGCAAATAACTTTGACATGATGCTTGAGATCTTAAATTTTGTTGTAGAAGACTAATAAATCTTCTCTTGAACATTTTTGACAATATTTTTTGCTCATAAGTTCTCCCAATTCAAATCTAGTTGCAAATGATAAAAGACCTTGTATTTATAGGTAATTTTCTAATTTCTAAAAATATAAAAATCAAAGGCCAACTATTGCAATTTGAATTTGAATTATAAAAATTCCATCAAAAATATATTAAAATTTGAGATCCTCAACTTAAGGAAGACCCATTCATCAGCGAATGGGTCCTAGGACTTGGATCTAGAACACTCAATTTTCAAGGAAAATTAATTGTTTAATACAAGTTTCCCTTTTAGAAAACATGAATAATTACGATTTTAAATGCATAATTGGTCCAATTAGAGGATTAATTAATTCCAATTAATTTAAGGGACCCAAACATAGAGTGAAAGTGTAAAGGTGTAAATTTTTCTACACTACATTTAGCACACACTTTAGTGAGAGGATTATCCCTACACTCAAAATCACACTAAAGTAGATAAATAAGCATCAAGAGGGGTCCAAGTATACAAAATTCTAGTGAGATAGGATGAAAAAAATCAAGGGGATTGTGCAAGCCCCTAGATTCAAGATCCTAGGTTAAACCAACGTAAGAAAAAAGGAACACACATATGCATATGATATACATCAACAAGACAAGATGCACAAGCATACAATGCTAAAATTTAAAAAATAGAAAGGGCTGGATCAAGCCTTGACTATTTGTCCAATAGGTATGGATCAAGCCTTAGTTGTTTGTCCAAAAAACATTCACAAGTGGAAACCCATTGTCCACTATGCAAACAAAATATACACACACGGGCTCTATGAAATTGGTTGTCCACTAAATGGTACCCAAAAGGTGGCTAATGGGAAAGTCATGCTTGGTCTACAGGTTCCCATACATGAACCATACCAAAATTTATACCTCTTGATAACTTTGATAAGGTGCCACACGAAAAGGTTCCACAAGGCTAGCAAGTTGCATTATGCTTGGTGGTCATTTAAATACAATAGGATAGGATAGTCAAAGGGGTTTTTATTAGTTCATGAAAGGTCTCACCTTAGGAAACATTGTGCCTGATGCCACCAAGAGAGGACTAGTCGAGGATAAAATATTCACAACTTAGGGAATGTAAGCCATAACATTACCACTAAGAGGAATGCCATATGCTAAGGAAGGTCATTCTCTTGAGGAACATCAAACCTAATGTCACCACCAAGAAGACACATCACATGAAGTAATAAGATGACACTTTGAAGAAAACAATGAGCGAGGACATGTATGCCCCCACTTTAAATAAATTTCTAAACACCATGTTGTGAGAAATTACTTTAAAGTAGAACATAATAAATGACAATAAATGAGAGATTTATTTAGAAATCCCTATGCCAAACATATGTTTCCAGAATAGAGCTACGGAATGGACAGGAGGTTTCCCCACATATGCAATCCTAAGATAACATATAAGAGATCCATGGACTTGGGATCAATTCATGTCTTTTCTATAGCAATATAATCAAGCTCGGAATAATCATCATTCCCCGAATGACTCAGGGAACAACGAGCACAAAGGAAGAATGACACATAGAGAGATAAAACAAAAAGAATATTTTGGGTCAACATGGAAGATACCTAAATGTCTCAATGCCTTGTGTCATCCCCAAAAGGAAAACACAAGACAAATAAAAAGATAAATGGTTAAGATAGATAGAAGAATGCAGATACAAATAAAATAATGTCACGATAGGTTTTCTTCCTTTGTATCCTTGCACCAATGGAGTGACAAGGTTCATCCAAAGTAGGCTCACAAACATATAAAGACACACCAAGAAACATTGTATGAGGGATCAAATTACGCACATGCAATAAAAAAGAACATGAAAAAAAACAAAGAAAAGACTAGTATGGAACATGCGAGTTGACCTATAGTAGGTCATCTACATCTCAATCTTGTTCACCATATGTAGAAGGTACACGACTAGCCAAAGGGACAAAAAGTGTTGTACTGGGAGAATCACCAATAAATTCAATCTCATGGAAGAGGAAAACACTAAATTCAGGTCATTATGCACTTCCTCATTAATTTTAGAAATCTCATCATCATTATCCAAGTTAATCACAACTAGAGGCCTAATGACAATGTTCATAGAGGTTTCATGTGTTTTTTGTGTAGAATCATCATGCTTTGTTTCAATTGGCATTTGATCTTGATTTTTTTTTCTTCTCTTCTTTTAACTTATGAGCAATATCACGACGTCTACACCTACGCTTTTTAGCATTTTTGTTTCTTCTTGTTTGATTTTGAAGTTGTGATTGTGTAGGAGTAGGTTTATCAACCATGGGTTTATTTTCTTCCTACAAGGGAGGAATAGAAGAAACCATGGAAGGTTGTTCAACCACTTTCTCTTTATCTTTGTAAACTTGTTTGATCTTAGGAGGGACAATAGGACTTATTTGGTTATCTTATGGTATTTTATAGGAAATAGGAAAAGGATTTGTCATGGGTTGGCCTTGGTTACTTGGAAGGGATTTTGGTTCAATCATGGTTTTATCAATGATAGGAGGCTCAATCATGGGTTGAGGCATGTTGGTAAGGGATACTTTTTCTATGCGCTTTGCCTTAAAATTTTGGTAGGATTTGAAAAATAATTCCTCACGAGGCTTAATAGGTTTCATGGTTTTGATCCAAAAGAAATATAATGAGAAATTCCCATGGGAAGACATGATATTAAAGCCACTATGGTACACAGTAAATATGCCATTACCAAATGAAAAATTTAAGCATTTATGCACTATCCACGAGATGACATCTATGGAGTGTAGCCATGGATAACCAAGCTTCACACAAAATTGGTCTGATGATGGGATGATGGAGAATGACACTCAATTATCTCAGTCAAAATTTTAAATGAAGAGTGATCAAACCTACCCTAGGGAAAGAAAAACCATTAAGTGTTTTGATCCATTCTTTCAGTTGTTCATAAGAATCTTGATAAAGTTCATACACAAATAAGAATTCCTCGGTGATCAAATTCTCTACACACATGAGATCAATTGATATCCCATTAGTAGGTTTGTCATTAATTCTTCCGGTGATGTAAAGAGGACCATCGAGTGCATGTCTAATTATGCCATTTTGTGAGAAAGCAATGTCAAGGGGTATTTTGGTTTGGCCCTTATGAGGTTGAATATCAATGAAGTTGACCGTAGTATTTATAGAATCATCATCATTATTTTTCATGTGATGATTAATGATGTAAGATAGGTTACACAAAATTTCTATTCCTTGTTCATTATCAAGTATTTTCCTCATGTTATGTATGACAGACACTGCAGTACCAACAATGTATTCATAACTCACAAAGTTTTGCAGTTTTTCTAAGGCTTCATCCATTTATTTTAGATTCTCTTGAGGGACATTAGAAACCATTTTGTCAACATCAATCACATTGGTTGTGGGTAAAGTGGTCATGGGAAATGTGGTATCAAAGCTATGGTCCATAATGGGTTGACTAGTATCAATACTATGAGTGAAAGAGTTGGAAAAATCAAGATCCATAGCGGATGTAGTAGCGCGAGATGACATGAGTCTTGAAATATGTATCACTAAACTATTGGCAATAGGACACTAGGTTGTGAAGCTCATACAAGTTTCACCAAACCTAAGTTCACCCAAAATAGAGAATAAGCACTAAACAAATACAATCAACACCCAAAAATATGAAGTGTAATGCAAGTATGTAAAATGATTTTGCAATTTTTAGTTTTGAAACAAGATAATTTACTAATTATGTATGAAAAAACCTGAAAAATGGTGTTTTTTAATGCCAAATTTGATTTCAAACAATGCACTTAATTTGACCAATTGGACTTAATGTAGGAAAGTAAAAAAAAATCTGTTTTTTGAAACTGAAACAAAAATTTAATTGCAAAACAGAATGAAGCAAATAGAGACAAAATAATGCTCATAAATTTTAAACACCTATATAGGGATTGTTTCGCCCTAGGAAAAATGGGTCCCAACTCAGGGTTATGAAAAATCAAAGTTTGAAATTCTTGCTTAATGTATAAATTCCTAGTTTTAGGTTGCAGACTGTGGTTTTAGTGACAAAATTTTCCAGATTTAGGTGTGCTAATGCAAATGAAATTAATGAAAAATGAGGAACAAAGTGACACTTTTTGAAATGCAATTTTGACTCAATTTTTTAATGGAAATGACTGAAAATACACTGATATGCGAGTACTATGCAAAATCAATGTAATATGCATGCAATTCTTTGGATATTTCAAATTTAAAACAATGCAAATTTAAAACCCTATGTGAGATGTAAACTAATGAAGATTTAAAAACCCTATATGAAATGAAAACTAATGCAACTCCTAGATCTAGGGTTTGAATGGACTCCAATTTTAGAAATTAAGATGTACAATGTTGGGTTCACCAAAATAAATCAAAGAAAAATGTGATGGTGATGGTGTTGGGATAAATATGGGATGGTGCACCTACCTTTCTTATTTCATTATGAAGATATCCCCAAAGGTAAGATTGATTTTCAACCCTTGGATGAGTCAACCTTAATGGAGATCTTGTTATTTTACTTATGCAAAGATGGTGTAAGATTTTCTTGAACAACACTTTGGGGAGAAAAACTAAAAATAGTAAATGAAATCAATTATGCAATGTGCAACTTGGGCCATCAATTTAAAACATAAAATAATCAGAAACAACAAACTTTCGATAGATTTGGGAAGGGTAAGTTGATGTGTACTAGTCACCACAAATTGTTGTCGAGTGTCCTCCTAAAATAGATTCACCCTAGGGCGAATGGGTCCTACCACAGGGATAAAAAATCTACTTTAATAGTCCTCTGCTCCTAAGTTTGTGTAATACCCCTCTGTTTTGCTTCTTGTTTGGTTTGTGTTATGTGATGTTTGGTTGCAGTTACTCTAATACTGGATACATTTTGTTATGATGTTTTGATCGCTATTATTGAGCGACAACTTTTATTGTGGGATGTAGTTATCTGATTTTGTTTCACATGCATTATGGATTAATGATGTTATAGAGTTAACATGAGATGTTATTATGAGATTACTGGATTATGATGGAAGTGTCAGTTTTGATTAGTGTATTGGTGAAGAGGACGGTTTCGCATCACTCACTTGCGAGCGCCCTACGAATCCGTAATTCCTTCTTCACGGTGTGTATTATATGCTGGCTATATTGTATGATGTTGTTTACTTGGTTGCAGGATTGCAGGTACATGACATCGACTCCACCTGGTTTCACAGGTTTGAGCGTGTCGATCCAACGGTTAAGTTGAACGAGAGATAGTAGATAGGTAACATGTGTCAAGTCTACACCCTAGCCTTAGTGTGTTGTCAGTTGTGTGTGTCGAGTTATTGTTTATGTTGTTTTGATGTTATTTAATTCTGAAGCATTCTTGATTTGGAAATAGATATTTAGAATAATTGCATTTAAATCATCTTGATGGTTATTTAATTTAAATAATGCAATGAGGATAAAAGTTTATATTTAAATTAATTAATTATATTTAGTTTATTTAATTAATTAAATTTGATCCAAGGGGTTGAATTTAGTTATTAAATAATTTAATTAATTAATTAAACGTGATGCAAGAGAATGAAAGAAAATAAAAGAATTAAAATTAATTTTCGAATTTAATTTCAACGTGTGGGAATCAAATTAGAAATTGTAAGTAAATGTTTATTTGGGAAATTAGTTGCAACTTTGGAAATTAATTTATTATTTGAAATTGCATTTTAAATTGAAAGTGGGTTTTCGAAAAGTGAAATTGAAATTGAAATTTGAAATTGATATTGAAATTAAAATTGAAATTTGAAATTGATATTGAAATTGATATTGAAATTGAAATATCTAATTTGCATGTAATGTGAATTAGGGTTGTAAATATTAAAATTGAAATTGAAATTGAAATATCTAATTTGCATGTAATATGAATTAGGGTTGAATTAGGTATTTTTGATTTATAAAGAATACATGTTTTATTTTTAGGGAAAAAGTTTTTAGAAAAATACATTTTTACAGCAGGGAAGAAATTTTGAAAAATTTGCACAAGGGTTTGAAGAAAGTTTGATTGTAGAATTGATTGAAGGAAAGATTGTTTGCATTTGTTGGATTTTGGATTGGATTTATTGGAGGATTGAAGAAAAATTCAAGAAATCTTTGGAGGAGGCTTGCATCAGAAATTCATCTCTTCTTGTAGCTTCTTGTACCAGGTTTTCCTCTTTGTGTTTTATTGTTCTTGATTGTTTTCTTTAAAATAGTAATGATTAAAGATTTGTTTGTTAAATCTGTTTTAGAAAATAAATTTGATATTAGAAGAAAAAAATTAAACAAATTTACAGCCTTTGTTTGTGAAAATTCTTGAGTGAAAATTGTGAAAACCTTAGTTGAATTTAAATTATTTGGGGAAATCGATTTTGTTGTTAGGGAAATCAAATATAGAGATTGAACAATGCATTTAGAATGTTTTTAGAAAATGAAACCCTCTGTTTATTATTAAAAATTAGATTTTAAAATCTGTAGTATAGTTATATTTTCATGGTAAAATGGTCTGGTTGCGTCGCCTATAACTTCACTTTCACAAACTGGGTTGTCAGAAAATTTAAAGGGTTTTTGCATTTTGAAATTTTCTTATTCCTGTCCAAAAATTGTAAATACCCAGATCGTAGTTTTTGAGTTATGCTTGAAACATGAGACTGTTGTTAAGTTATTTTCCCATGACTAATCTCAAAATAAAATAATAATAAATTGATATTTATAAATATTAATATTTTATGTATTGTTATTATAATATTAAAATATTATTTAAATAATATTTTATATTATAATTTATATTATTTTAAATAAAATTTGTATATTAGATTAGTGGAATTAAAATTATAAACATATGGAAAAATTATTATTTATTTTAAAATGACATGTTTAAATTTAATTGAAGGAGTTAAATATTTGATTTAAATAATGCATAATTTAAAATTTAATTGTGAGAAACAATATGTTATTATATTAAAGTGATTGAATGTTTTAAATAGAATATTGAATGAGATGTAAAGTTTGGTTAGGAAATGGAAAGAGTTTACTTGCATGGATTTGTGTCGATTTAAAAGTAAATTAAGAAGTTGTTTTATTGATGAGGCAATCAATTATATTATTTATTAATTTCTATTTACATTAATTGAATCATTGTGATTGGATTATGAAAAAGATATGAATTTAGTATATCCAAAAGTAGTATCTTCCTTATTATTATTTTAAAGGATCTAATTCTCTGTGTTCGGTAAAGGGAAGTAAGTTTATTTTCTTTAGATTTCCAATAATAAAAAGGGAAATAGGGGTTATGATTATTTAAAATGATCTAGTTATTATGTCTTTGACTTTTGTTAACACTACCTATTGAATGAGTATGGATTTAAGAAATCCAAATATTAGATTTGATTGATGATTTGAATGCTTTTGTTGCTATGTCGTCAAGTTGCATTGTTGGTTTGGGATTTAGTGTTAGTCCTAAATTATAAGTCTTCCAGAAGAACTAGAGGATAAGGGTTGTTGAATTTTTATGCCATCTAGTTGTTTTCCCTTGGGTAGTGCATGGCGTCTTTTCAGTTTTATCCGGTTTTCACGAACGGGGATGTTTGCACCTCCTTGGTTTAGGAGCGGATTATGGGATCCATGTCTCCTTGTATGGAGTGACCTTGTGATGTGGTTTCATCTTGTTGCCTCTTGTGAAAGGAGTGGACTATGTGTTTGTTGCCTTCAAGATGTATGGAGTGAGTTCTATTATTTGTATCCTCCTTGTGTTGGAGTGGATTATGATGCCTAGTTGGTATGCACTTGTGGTTCCCTTGGTGGATTGTTTAGGTGTGTGTTGTCGAATAGAAAAGTGGCCTCTGTTAGGTGTTAGAGCCCAAAGAGGTAAACTGGATAACCTTCACGAGTGATTTAAACAAGTGATAATTAAAATAATGTACTTAGAAGATTAGGACTAACTTCACATTAATCAAGATAATTTAATCCTCACTCATAGACATAAGGGCTTGTTTAGACTTGGGATGAGTGAGAAGGCCTAGAATGGCAAGATCAACTATCTTGTTTTTGCGAGAGGTAGTTGATTCCGCTTGAGTGAGTATGAGTGTCGGGATTCAGTTGAGGCCACCAGGATTACTTGTGCTGGAGCCTATGAAGAATTCCCAGAGGAGATCTCATGACAAACCTTGTGATGACACTCTATCTAAGACAACTGTTGTTAATTGTTTTATATGTATAGTTCTGTGAACATACTTGATCTACTTTATGTCTGGAAGCAATGTGACCTATGTCAGTGATGTTGGATTGTACTTGTATTGTATTTGATTTGTACTTGTATTATACTTGAGTTGTACTTGATTCGTACTTGTATGGTGAATGAGTTGTACTTGTTAATTCATTTGGTTGGTTATAATAGTATGAGTCAGTTTGAGTCTGCCTTTAGTTAGTGGTTGTAGATCTTTGTCCATGTTACCTATTTACTATCTCCTAGCATGGGGGGTGGGCCTTCAGGTACCACATTGGTAGGGTGGAACATACACCAAAACCGTTGGGTCCCCATCTATCTTCAGTACTTGGTGGCGAGACATCCAGATGGACAGCTCACGATTCTTGTTGTAATTACTTGCATTGTAATATTTTAACTTGTATAGGTTATTTTATCCCTCTTATATTTATGAGGTGGAGTTATGTAATTGTGATATATTTGTACTATTGCCTTATTCTGGGAATGAGTGATGTAACTATTGGTTTAAGATAATGTTTATGAGATTGTATTTTGGTTGATTATCTTATTATGTTATGTGGTATTCTTATGATGTATGATGTTTATTTCATAAGTTATAATGTTACGGTTATATGTAATATGTATGTGTGGGTTTAAGTAACCCTAACCTTGTAGCCTTAGAGGTTGTTGTTAATTATTAAGTGAATGTATATGTTAAATGCACTTTAAAAAAAAAAAAATTAGTTTGCTTAAGACGTTAATTGCAACTTCTTTTAAGGTTACTTGGCGGGGCATTACAGTTTGCACTCCTGATTCCTCTAGATCTCACAATAGAAAATAAATTATGCATGTGAGTTTCCATGGCTTGACAATTTTGATGACAACTTTGACAACTTTGTAAAATTGCACTTTTGATCAATCTTCAATCCTTCTTCACCAATAAATCTGCAAATGCAAAGAGAGGGGAAAATTATTTTTTTTGGATGAATGGGGATTTTCCTTGGTCAAACCCCATTTTGGTAATTAAACCTTGAAATGAAATGAAATATTAATGGAGGGAATGATGAATGAACAATGCTATGTTGCAACTCACCAAACCCTTAAATGGAGATCCTTAGAGTGAAGTCTAACACATCTCTTGAAGGTATTGATCTTGCATGAAATGGCTTGATTGGATGTTGATTTTGATGTTTGAATGCTTGAAACCTACATCACAGTGTTAGCTCCAAAAGCATGCATATATGCAAATAACTTTGATATGATGCTTGATATCTTGAATGCTACTGTAGAAGACTGATAAATTTTCTCTTGGACACTTTTGACAATACTTTTTGCTCATAAGAAGTTTTCCCAATTCAAATCTAGTTTCATATGTTGAAAAGACCTTGTATTTATAGGTAATTTTCTAATTTCCCAAGAATTAAACATCAAAGGCCGACAATTGCAATTTGAATTTGAATCATAAAAATGCTGTCAAAAAAATATTAAAAATTGAGATCCTCAACTTAAGGAGGACCCATTCTCCCTTGGGTGAATGGGTCATAGGACCTAAATCTAGGACACTCAATTTCCAATGCAATTTAATTAATTTTTTCAATTGTTTAATATAAGTTTCCCTTTAGGAAAACGAGATTAATTAGGCTTTTAAATGCACAATTGGGACAATTAGAGGCTTAATTAAGTCCAATTAATTTAAGGGACCCAAACATAGAGTGAAAATGTAAAGGTGTACATTTTTTTACACTACACTCACAAAGTTTCTCTTTACAAGTATTTTCTCTACAAAATCACCCAACCCTTAAAAATGAATGCTCCTTTACATCATATAGAACCCCTTTTGAAAAAATAAATAAACTACTACAATTTTTTGGAAAAATTAAAACATCACATTGCTAGGAATTTTTTCCCAACTTTTATTTTGAAATTCATTGCCTTCCACTTTGTTTTTATGGGTATTTAAAGCTTATCGCTAAAAATATTTGAAATAGATCAACTTCTAGGAGCTATAAATTTTGATCAAAGTATTCTTTTGACCTCCCATTTCTTAAACTAAAGAGCTTGAAGTGTTCTACTACCTAAAAAAATTCAATTCTAAATTTGCTAATTTTTAAAGCCTAATTTTATAGTTTGAACTTTCAAAATTGTAGTTTAATACTTTTTCTAAGACTTCTAAAATTTTGAAAGTTTAATAACTTGTTGTCTATGTGTGATTTTTTTGGTATAAAATGACTAAGGTTGACTATGCATTTCTAAAGCATTAGGTAAATTTTGAAATCCAAACATTCTTAAATGCAAACTTACTAAAAATAGAAATATTATTATTTTTAGCTATTTTGTAAATATTGATTATTGTAAACATTTATAGGGGAATTTTTCAACATGTATACTCAATTTTCTTGGAACTACTATAAAATACTAACCTTACGTGCATAAACAATAAGTACTTTGATCTCAACATGATTTAAGTAAACTGAGACAACAAAGGGACACAAACTAAGATGACATTGTAACAAACCAAGTTAAACTTTAGAAAGAGGCATGAATTAGGAATTTAAACATAGGTCCCAATTGGTTGTTGATGCCATTTTTGGCCCTAGGGAGACTTCTAGCATGATATTTCTTATTTTTGTTATCTTGAGGTTGTCATAAATCCACTAGGTGTCACTACAAGAAATTATGTTTGTGTGGTCATATCCCATTCTCTCTAAAAGGGAGAATGGAGTGTTGTTTAAAATAGCTCCATCATCAATGAGTGTTTTTTTCATGCATGTGTTGTAGATCCACACTTGTAAATATAAATAAATAACACCTTGTCTCATTAGTTAAACATATATGGGCACTTACATTAGATTAAAAAAAACAAAAGATCGTGTAATTCTATATTTGGTGGGTTCATGTGAAGGTGGACTTTGTTTATTTTCTCCTCCATAAGTGGGGTTATATGGTTTAGGTATTTAGTTCATATTTCCTCTAGGAGATTTTCTCAATGGGAAGAAGAGTTTCCAAAGTGGTCAATAAATAGGATATTGGCAAAGATTTACTTTATGTCCTCAACCAAAAAATAATGGCCAATTGGGATAGGAGTTGGATCCACTATTGAAACTATAAACACTAGATTTTTTGCAATAAAAATTCTAGGATCCTCTTGAATGTCCTCATTTTTAACTAATTCCATTAATCCCAACATTTTTGTTTCTCCCTTGATGTTCAATTGACTTGGTTCTTTTGTTTCCTCTAAAGGGTTCATCTTATTTATCTTGGGTGCTAGAACTTAGTTTATATTATTTTATTCTCGGTTGGCTTGGAAAGGATCTTGGTAGTCCTTAGATTTAAGTTTTGGTGGGTGATTAGCCCTTTCTAGTTATGTTTCATGTTTCCTAGTGGGAGGAGGATTTTATCCACAAATAGATGTCTTTATTCCTCTAGGAGGTCAAATAGGAAGTTCTTGTACTCCTCACATGGCTCAATGACATGCCACCTTCTCTTATGGAATGAGGAATATCCATATAGATAGTAATATCAAGGTGTCTGATAGAGGTCATAACAATTCTTGTATGACCTATCATTCAGTCTACCTATTTTATCATAATAATTTATCAAGGGAAATTAGTGGTTTTCACATTTTGGTTCATTGAGAAAAATGTTCCCACTACCATAACTACTATTGTTGTTGTTCTTCATTGATGGGATATATGTCACCCCGTCAATGGTGACATTGCAATTATTTTTCAAAATATTTGGCACAAAGAGATTTTTGTTTATGTTATCTTGTGTCACAATTATCTCTTTGTTGTTATACTTATGTGCTCTATCAATGGTTGCCTAACATTTTTAAAAATTTGTTTGAAGAACCTCTTTGTACTATTTTTAGGGAATTTTTTGGACCTCCTCCCACATATATATATTCAAGGAATATAAGAAAATATCACATAACTTATATGGTTCATGTTTGGCATGCTAGTTGAGGAGTAGAGGGCTTGCCTCCATCGAAAGATAAAATGGTCTATCAATTCATTCAGATCTTGATTAACACTATAGAATTTTCAAGTCCCTAATTTAACCAACTTATTATGTCAAAGGTGAAAAGAAGCAAGGCATGGGGAAATTCTTTCTACACTAATATTCTAAGGAGAGCGTTGTGTAAATTTTAATCTTTTACCAATTACAAAAAGAAAACACATTTAAATAATAAATATCATATCACAAGTGTACATGGGGAAAATCCTTTCATAGACAGTAGGCTATACCGACTCAAGTTGGGTAGGAGATGTTGATTCTCATAAGTCCACTTCCAATTTTGTTTTTTCTCTTGGTTCTAGTCTAGTTGCATGGTCTTGTAAAAACAAAACTTGTTGGGAAAATGTGTCTCAACCTTGCAATTACATAAGGTACTATTCGTACGTTAGTGATGGGGAGATGTGGGGGGGTTCCCCCCCATGAGGGGTTTAGGGGTATCATCCCCCTAGTGTGGGGTCCTGGGGCCACACACCCTGGTGGGGGCTCAGAGGCAACACCCCTGAAAACTATATTTTATTACTCTAAATCTGGACACTTCATCATTAGGTATCAAATTTGACATTCGATATTTTATTAGATTGACTTTCCCTAGAATGAAACCCTATTTTACGATGGAATTGTATTATGACTGTGTATTGTGATGTATTCTAAGAGTTTGATAGTAACTGTGTTACCTCTAGATCTCTGGTTGGTGATACTCCTATGAGAAGCTTTGCTTGCAAGTATATTGTAATCTTTGTGATTTTTGAATAATATATTGAGTGGATTTTGGAGTGTGGAGTTTTTCTCCTTAAAGTGTTTTCCCCATGTAAATCACTATGCCGTGGTATGGCCCATGATATCTATGTTTATTTCTATTTAAGTTTTTGTAACTGTTTTAAAGATCTGTAAATTTTTGTATTATCATCCTCTCAATATTAGTGTAGGAAGTTGTTCTACTACCTTAGCTTCCTTACAAAACCATTATTGCACTATCATCTACTAAGACTAAGTATTGAGGAGAAGTTCTTGCTAGCCAAGAGGTACTAAGGCTTTTACAACTTATTACAGAGTTTGTCCTTCCACTTGGTCATCCTACTATAATTTGGTGTGATAACCAAAGTTCTATTCACATGTCACATAACCTAGTTGAGCATCAAAGGACAAAGCACATCGAGATTCATATGCACTTCATTCGACAACTTATCCTGGATGGTGTTCTATCCTTAGTGTATTTGTGTATCAAGGATTAGGTTGCAAACATCTTCACTACACCTTTAGCATCACATCAATATATTGCATTGTCCTAGTTGCTTGGGGTGAAGGAAGTTGTCCTTGGGGTGCCTTCAGTGCTTCCTTTATATTTGGTTTTTTTTTTGGAGAGGATTTTTTTCCCACTGAGTTTTCTCCTTTACTTTGTTTGTGAGAGACTTTATTTTGCACTTGAGTACCTTATCCTTGGCCTTGTTATTGGGACTCATATTTCAATGACTTACTCCCTAAGTATCACTTAAGGGGTGTTAGTGTGAAAAGTGTCTTTATACATCTAGTTATCTTTTATCTAGTTCCTACACCTAGTAGTCATGTTCACACTAGCTTAAGTTCACCTAGTGGTTTAGTTGTCTCACCTTAGATACACTTGGCATATACCTTCGCACTTATCCCAAGTGCTCTACATGTGTCACATCACTTGGAGGGTTATTCAGTCTTTTTGTTTCACCTTCCTACCTACTTCGTGTCCTATATTTAAACAAGGAGCTATCACTGTACTCTACACATTATATGATAGTTATTTAGATTTTGCATTATTATTGATTCATTTCATGGTAGTTAGAATAATAAATTCATTATTTGTTGCCCCAACAACTTAAGCCTATTTGATGCATATCATGACCAGTCATAGTGATGATATTCTCCATTGAAACCATGTCCTCAAAGCTTTCAAGAACTTAAAATCTATTTCTAGAAATTCCTTTACAAGTATCCTTATGCAGAAAATTCAAAAATTTCCAATTTAAACATGATTTCATAAGAATAAACCCATTTGCATTTGGCTAATTAACTTGAACTAGGATCTTTTCTTTTTCCTTCAAGTTAGTTGTCAATGTCTTAAGAGAGGGTTGAGAAATTTTGGGCCCCAATTTTAAATAGTATCTTTGTAGATGTTCATACACATGACATGTCTAAAAATGAAAGGGTAACACTTGATAATCAACTTGTTAAATCCAATTCATATTACCCACCCTAATTTTGATAGATTTAGGAAGTGAATTTTTCAAATTGATTTTATGTACAAAAGAGAAAATTTTAGAATCTTTCTATCCAAAGTGTGGTGAGAATGACCTAGAGGTTTCCCAATGATAGTTGTTATGGAATGTAAATTTTTCTATCTCCAAAGCTCAATTGAAAGCCTAGGAAGGTGGATCTAAATAGGGATCTTGGATGAGATTTCTTCCATATGATCAAACACTACATGTTAGGGTTTGATAAATAACCCCTTGATTATGAAAATAGGGGCCTCCTTCAAATACTAGGTTGTGATCTATTGTTTAAGAAAAAACCATGAAAAAGTATCCATTCATAGCTAGAATTATTTTCATATCTCCTTTTGAGTTCCAATTCCTTTTGGACCAAGCCTCTAAAAAATGGAAGGAGACAAAAAGATCCATAAATTTAAAAATTAGAGCATGCTTAGCCAAATAGAAGATACAATTTACTATAGATTTTGGATTAATCTCTAGGATAGGCCAACATTTTCTTTTTTCTAGGAAACCATTGGGTCACAAACAAGGCCTTGCATGTTGTTTTTGATTTGGATTCCTTCATTTCATGCAACAAAAAATTAATTGCATTGATGTGTCTAGAAGAAGGGGGCGAATCCCTATTAATAAATTTTTAAAAGATAAAAATTTGGGGTCCCTTGGACCCCCAATAACATCCTTATTCGTTGTTAATGCCAGAAACCAAAGAGAAAAGGAAAGGAAAAGAAAAAATGTTGAAGGGAGGAAACAAGACAAAAAACCATGATCTCCAACCAAAAGACTCAAAACAAAGGTAAAATAGACACCCACACAAGAGCCATGTAGCCCTACAACCTTCTCAAGCTACAAAAACAATGTCTTAGGCCATCATCCTACCCACCACACCTACAAAATCCTACATTTGATTGTCACTCTCCATTCCTTACAAATCCATTCCAATGGCCAATGGATTTCTCATCCTGATCAACAAGTGTGTCTTGAATTTATTCTTTGCTATGAATTCAGTTGTTTAGTTCTTTTTACCAAATTCTATTTAATTGTATTTTTACAACCTAGCTCACGTTAATCCTAATATAGAAGTTAAATTAATTCAATGTATCTCTATATTTTGGTGAACTTGATGCTTCAATAGTTAAAACCTTTTTTTTTTCCATTCTCTTCTAAACACAAAAAAAATCCTCATTTTTTGTTGGAACATTACCTCAAACTTCATTCCATAGTTCTAAAAGAGAAAATTGATCAATTTCAATCAAATTTTGTCGGTACCTTTCTTAACAAAATTTCTCATGGACTCTTTTAGCTCATTCACTTGATATTATTTACATGCATACATCATGAAATGTGATGTATTTTCTCACATCATCAATCTGTATCCCTATGTATGATATAACATTCATCTATAACATAAATATACATTCATATTCCATGCATGAGATCATTAACTACTAATATGATCTTTTTTCTTTTACAAATCTTATGTATGTCTTCCCTTCTATATTAGAAGACTTCACTACAATTATCTCCATGAGCTATCATAATATTTTATGTATAGATGATGTTGATTATCATTCTATTATATGTTTTCCTCTTATCATCCTATTGAGAATTCTTCTACTATATCTCCCATATTCCATGCTAGTCACATGTATTTTCCCACTTCTCTATCTCCATTAGCCACATGTTCAAACTCTACGGGTTTCTTATAGAAGGTTTAGGCATATATTCTTAACTTCCCTTGCTACCTATGAGGATCTTATTCTTATGGTTGACAGTTTTTTTCTTTGCATGGATCTCAAACTTTTATTGATAATATTTCTTTTGGTGCCTTTGATGACTCTTCTTTTGGTGACGATGAGGCTCAAATTTTGTTGATCCTTTCTCTTGCCAAGTAGGATTATTTTCTTGTTCACCCCTTGCTCTTTCGTTAGAGGATGAACTCCCTTTTGTGAACAATATTGAACATGCTAAAATCATTCATCATTTTTTTCAAGTCGCATTGGAAGAACTTCCTTCTTCAAATTAGATATTGATCATCCTTCCAATTATTTTATCTCTAATATGTTTCTCTTGCATTAAAGTCATCTCTTTTAGACCTTGACCCTTACCATTATATTTCTCCACCTTCTTTTCCTACTGCCCCTTCTCTACTAATTCTTTTTCTAGAGGCACCACCATCTATTTATCATGAGCCACCTCTTGGTGCTCCTACATTGGCAAGGCTATGCTCTTCTTTGTCTTCTTATACCCCTTTTCTTTTTGCATGGGACCTCTTTCTTTTGAAAAGTATTATTTCCATGGTAATATTTTATGACATGTAAAATACTTCTCCACCATATGCTTAACTCATGCTTGTGATGACAATGTTTTGGAAAAAAAATTCCTAGTGCATTGAGAGATATTTCCTTAGATTAGTTCTACACCTCACCTATTGGTTGTATACATTCATTTTCTGATGTTGCTCATGCCTTCATCTCTCATATTTTCTATAACATGGAGCGTAAAGTCTCTCCTACAAATTTGGTGCAATGAAAACAATGTGTTAATGAGTATTTAGTGATTTTATTCTCATTTAATTTACTTTATTGTTCAATGGGGTCGACATTCCCCTAGTGGTCATCTACCTCTTTTTTGAGAGAATTTACTAGCAAGGTTCTAACAAGCTAATCTTCTTGAATAGTTTTGTATCTTTCTAACTTAGTTCTTTGTTTCATTGAAGTTGACCAAATTCTTTTAGACCATCCTCACATCAAATATACTAAATTCTCTCCTACCTAGCCACCTATGGATCCCCCTTGTGACTCTTCACCCACTCAAGCTTCTCCCTATCCATCCAAACTTGAAGCCATATCATATGCACCTCTTATTGACCCTCTTGAGTATGTTTTGCCTATTCTCTTAGAATCCAAGGTTATAACCCTCTCACCTACTCAATTCAAGTTTCCTGCTATCCATGGCCTCTCATCCCTTCTTACATGTGCATACCATACAATTTTTGACCACTCTACTTAAAATATAAAATTAAAGATCTTTTTAATAAGCATGCTATCATTATTTCTTATAATACACCTCTCTCATCTTTTGTTGATGAAACTACTTCATTGGTAGATGAAAACAAGAATACTACCACTTGTGAGGCCTCTCCTATGCCCTTTATATCACCTATTTCTAATCCAAACTATTAACTTCTCTTTCTTCAATGATCATTTCCTTCTATAACTTCTATATTCATTCATGCTACATTTATAATTTCAAAGAACCCTCTTCTTTACTCTTCTTGTGAGGTAGATTTTAAATTCATTAGATCACTTCACATTTATTATTGGTTGATTCTAGTATCACTCAATTGTGTTGGTACCTATTATGTGGTGCATGTGGCTTCCTTTCTTGATTGTTTCTATTCATGGTGGCATAAATTCAAGTGCAACAAACTTCTCTTCTTTTTGGTCACAACATAACCCTTTTCATTTTTTATCCTCATCCATATTTTGAGGGGCATAAACAACTTATTTTCAGGGTAAACATCTTACATGTGTCCTTGATAAGGATATTTTACTTTCATTATCTCATTTCACCTTCCTTTAAAATCAGCTGCATATAATTATATGTAATTATTTTAAGTGAGGGATGAATAATCATTTGCACATTTTCTCATTCTTTCTTAACATTTGCAATTTGTGGTTCCTAGTATAGAATACAGCTAGATGGGGCCACCCTTATCAATATTTTCTAACAATATAGAATATGATAGTCCATGTAGTCTATGGTGTTGTATTTATGTAAGGATCACCTAACAACATAATACACGAGTACAAGAAATTTTTCTTATCAACTATGATTGCACAACTCCTAGCAACAAAGTAAGCTAGAGGTTGGATCATGTATTCATTTTCATATTGATTGCTTTTCTTTATCTTCATGTTCATCAATTTGTTCTTAAAGAGATCATTCAAATCATTGCATTCTTCTCATCATATAAGAATTCCTCTATTTATTATTTTAATATGTATGTTGTTTGTGATCCTTCAACACAATGGTTTTCTAAGCTTGCACTTTCTAAAATTATTATCTCGCAAGTTTTTTGTTTTCTCTAACACTATTTACTTTGAAGACTTTATGTTTTTCTAACATATTCATGTTGAATTTTTTCTTTGTTTAGCATGTACTTTTATAAATTATTAGCTTTGGGACATGGATTCATCATCTAAAAACTTATGTGTGTCATTTTCTATTCTCCAAATGTTATTTGTTTTCTATGAAAAATCCATATTTTTGCATGGCTTATCACTTAGTATCACTAGTTTGCTAAATTGGGGGTAAAATATCGTAACAAAAAATTGCATATCCTTTGATTATTGTGTTACATTTTGGGTTTTAGTGTCTACTCTCCAAGAATGTTTTAGGGTGCATTAAGCCCTTTTTCCTAGCCTTTTCCTAAAATAATTTGCCAAATTTTTGCATCCCATTCTAATTCTTCTCAATAACCAAGAACCACTTGTCAAATTTTGAGTGTTTTCTTGAGGAAACCAATGCGGCATAGACATCCACACGAATGTGCTAGCTTCCCATGATTTTTCAAACTTCGAGACAATAGTTTTCTACATAGCTAGCTATTGCTACTTATTATAACATATGTTGATCCAAAAAATGCCTTATGCATCTAAATGTGACCCTACAACTTTCATACAAGCTTCATGCAAAAAGAGTTTTCAAATGTAACACTTAAAGACAAATCCTCTTTCTCTTGGCTATGTTTATCTAAAGAGAACTCTATTGTTCATTTTTACTAAGAGTGGATGTTATTGGATATTTGTTGACAACTCTGAGTTCACACTCCCTTCTTCATCTTGCAAGTATCATCATTTTAACAAATTTATATTCTTGTTTTGAGAGTGTTGCAAATTATTTTCTCTATCATATTGATTTCATATTTCTCTTGGTGGCTATTACCTCCTTTTAATCAATCTCATATGTACACTAGGGTATTATTCCCCATAGACAAGGGATCTAGTACATACAATTTTTTTTTTCAACATTGTTGTTCTTAGTTCTAGATGCATGTAGGCTAAGTGTACACTCTCCAATCTCTATTTTATGTTTGACTACCCATTAAGATGAAAGGCTATATACGAGCTTAACCATTCTTGACAAGTTCCGAAGTAATCCCAACATTTTTCTTGTACTAGCTATAGACTTCTCGAGGATCATCTCACATAGAGGTTTGCTACTATCTCTTACATTTGTTGTTCATTTCAATATTCCTTTTGATATGCTTAGTTTATAGTAATTTTTAGCATTTCTATGTGTTTTGGTATTTCCCAATTTTTTTGTTGTCATTGTTCCTTGTTGCACAAAAAATTGGAGTCTAGAGAAATACTTGAGTATTGGAAATTTTAAGGATGATAGCATGTAAACAAGAAAATAACACAATTAGAAAGACAACACATCGCACAAACATTCACATAATGTAATAGCATCCAAGAAAATGGACTATTCAACTTGATTATTAGGTCTATCCTAAATTCCTAATTGTTGCTATGAATTTAATTTTTCAATTTTATTTTACCACTTTCTATTAATCGCATTTTTACAATCCAACTCACATTAATCATAATATAGAAATTAAAAAATGTATATCTACACTAACCTTGTAAAAATACATGTTTTTCATGAGAATTACTATCCTACTTAAAGACAAAACATTCTCATGGTTGAAGTCAAAGATAATTTAAGCAAGCAAAGCCCTCCAAATTAATCTTATAATACTTTTTATATTATAGAGATCACATCATTGACAAATCTATTTTACAAAATCAATGTCTTTTTAAAGTAAAGACACTTACTCCCTTCAACACTTTGGAGAATATTCTTATTGGAGCATGTATACTATAGTCCCCTAATGGGTCTTAATCTTGGAATTTGCATTTCAATATTTTAAATATTGTAATAGGAGTTTTAACTACAAAAGATTGGGATTGAATATCAACCATCACATCTAATATGTAAGCCAAAAGTCTCGAAAGTTTTTATTATTTTATCATGACATGAAATTAGTTATTATGACTTACATTCGCTATATTATTAAGGCATAACAAGCACAAAAGGGATAAGATTTGAAATCAAGAAGACAAGGAATGTCTTATTGTGCCTCTATTAGAACAAAGCCCTACCCTTTTATCTTTAATTGGTCTAATTTAAATATATCAAATTGTACTAATGAACAATAGTAGTTTCATCGTGAATTGGTACTAGCCAAAATCATTGTGAATAATAAAAAATTTGGTCATGTTAACATCACCTCACAATATAAATTGATATGGCGACTCTGGGCGGGCAAATTCAAAATGGTTCTGGCGGGCGATTCCAATGGCCTCCTGTGTGTGTGGATTGTCGGCCTCCTGCATTTGCTACGGATGGTGTGGTGCTTGCTTCATGCAGCTTTTTGCCAAACGGCTCTATGTCGAATGGCTCCCTTTCGGGTGGTTCTCTGGCAACATGTGGCATGGGGATGTCGCAGGCTGCCTTGGGCGTGGGTGTTGGTGTGGGCGGGCCTGTCCCCTCATCCCCTTCCGGTTTGATTTGCGAGAGAAATTCTGGATTTAGTGATGCGTTCAAGGCAAAGATTAATGTTGATAGGGTTGCGACTGCTCTGGTCTTTGGTGATGGGGGTTGTGTTGCGGGAGCCCCTCCCATTTCCTTAGTGGGGGATGGCGTGGATACTACTCTGCCAGGTGTGGGTGTTGTCGTCCCCTCTGTTTTCCCTAAGGTACCGATTGCTCCTACCTCTGGTGCTCCTGCTAGTCGAAAGTCTTTCTCTGAAGCGGTATCTAAGATTGGTACTTGGTCTGCACCTACTCCCTCCAAGGTTCATCCTTTGCCTTGTGCTCGGGCTTCCCCTGTGGTTGTCTGTGGTCCTAAAGTGGTTGAAAATGAAGATTATTACTTGAGGCAAGGAGTGGTTTACAGGTTTAATGGACTGTGGCCCTCCCTTCTAGATCTCCATGAGTGGGTTTTTGTTTCTTGGAAGCCCATTGTTTCTAGATGGATTGAGCTTTACCCCAATGCTTGGGGGTTTTTCTTTGTCACCTTCTCCTCCCCTGCTAATAGGGACTGCGTGATGGATAGGGGATGGATGTGGGGCATCCATTCACTGCCCATCAGACCTTGGTCACGCTCCTTCAACCCACTCACCGAGCCACTAAATATCAGACCTATTTGGGTCCGTCTTCCGAATCTCCCTCTTCAGTATTGGGAGTTGTCCTATTTTGAAGCTATTGGTAACTCCATTGGACATTTCCTCAAGGTAGACTCAACGTCTCGAGATCTGGGGCACACTACGGTTTCTAGATATGCTATTAGTGTTTCTTCCCCTTATAATAGTAGGGTCGCTTCTTCTATGCCTACGCCAAGATCTACCTATGCTTCTCTTGTCCTAGCCTATGCTCTAGCTACCTCCACCTCTGCATCTGCCCTTGTCACCTATGCTACTGGCTCTATTGTTGCTACTGGTACTGGTGCTTAAAATACTATCATTGGTGCTACTTCTCTAGCTACTTGTGTTACTGGTGGATAAGCTAAGTCAACTGGATCATCTTCTGGTGGTTCCCCGGGGTCATCATTTTGGTTGATGTGGATATTTCCAAACCCCTTCATGGAGATGTGGTTCTGATGGTGTTGGACAGACCTTGGTCGCAGCTGTTGGACTATGAGGGCCTCCCCTTTTGTTGAAGGAGGTGTTTTTCTACTGGTCATTTGGCCTCGATTTTTCCTCTTGCTTGCCGCAAGGGTGCTGCTACTTGGTGGAAGAATGCTCTATCAGATCACCTCACAGTTGATTCTCCCTCTTCGGACTCTTCGGACTCTTTTGACGATTCCTCTAAGGAGGGTGATCTTCTTGTCCCTCCTCTAGTATCTGAGCCTCCCAGGCTCTTATTTTGGCTACCACTACTCCTGCCCTGGTCTGCTGACGTTGTGCAGTCGTTTCCTGCTCGTCCCTCGCTTCACGACTTTGCTGGTATGTTGATCACTCTGGTCTCCTCATCTTCACTACTAGCGCCCAGCTCCTTGCCCGTGGTGGTTGTTGGTGATCCTCTCCCCTTGCCCTGCTCGAGGATTGTTTCTGAGCCTTCTTGGTCGGTTGTGATGAGAAAGAAGAAGGGACTCCCCAAACCCATTGCTTCTTTTCATTTTCCTTTGTTTTTCCACAGCTGTCAGTCAGCTGTTTTTGTTTGTTCCTATAGTTCAAATTATGTTTTGAACTATGTTGTTCTTTGGCTCTTTGGGCCCTTTGTGAAGGGTACAACACCCTGTAAATGTTGCTTATATTTTCAAAAACATCACCTCACAATATGCATAAAACTACCAATTTTCCAAGAGTCCCTTTTACAATTGTTTTCTATATTGGAATATCGATTACTATATAGGGAAGAAGTGTTAAACATCAAATGACTTTAAGGTGGTTTGTCTTAAAATTGAGGTTTAAGGGTAGTGATTGTTTGAGATGATGTGTCATCACCAATCATGTCCATACAAAAGATATGTAGTCAACCTCATTTTAAAGTATATGGAAATATATAGCTCGATTTGATGGATTGACATATAGACATATAATACCTTATAAGGTACCTAAAATTCTAGGTCTTCATAGTAGCATAGCGAATGAAAATTATGAAGGGAACTCAAACAATGAAAAAGGTAACAAACTAGGATTTGGTTGTAAACTATTTAAATATGCTCATGATTGTGTGAAGGCCCAATAATTGTCATAGGATGGGAAGTCCAATTGCAACAGATCAAATGCACATATCTACTATCATGACAACCACCCTTCTAAAATTGGGTGGTTGAGTTCGTTAATTTTTGTTTCAAGGTAAATATCAAAAACCAATGCATGATATGTCATCGTTGCAACACTTTACGAAGTGAGTGGTAGAAAAACATGGCATAAAAGGTCTCTTTACCATCTTCAAAGAAAGGTACATCAAGGGCTTAAATAGACCACTTTTTGAAGAGCCAATCAGATTTTGGAATGCTAAGAATGATATTTAAGACAATAGGATCCATGTAACTTTGTACATTCAAGACAATCTTGAGAAGCCATTGAACATAATCCTTTTCAACTTGTTCATTTGAATTGCACTATAGTACATGTGGACTTCTTAGGAGAGATATGTAGTGCCTTGTCATCCTAGCTTGACTAGAGATGAATCAAGATGGGTGAGTATATGGCACCAACAAATTAATAATTAGAGATGAGATGCATATGTGATGGTTATATTCAAGAAATGAGGCATAGTTCACTTGTAAGTTGTACCAAAGCTAATTTAAAAATAACCCAAAAATTTGTGGGTGCAATGGGTAGACTCTATTGTATACAAAATATTTGGAAAAACAACAAAATTTTGATGCCAGAAATATTTGAAAGGTATTGTTTAAAAGGGTCAATATAGTGGTTCATCGAAACAATACTTCAAGATTGTGTAATGAACTTAGACTTTTGTCTTCATCTTCAATTTTTGAAATTTCCAAAAATTTGATGAAGGCATGAGAAGTTGGGTGCCTTTTTTGAGCTATGCCATCCTTTTTCCCAGACTTAGCCAATTTTTCACCGTTTTCAACTTCTATTCAATTTTCAACTGTGGTTTGACTCTGATTTCTGGCTTCCAGATTGATCCGGCAAACGAGCTGAACATTCCATTACGGAGCTTGATCAAATTTGACAATATGGTTCTGGAGACGTCATCTGCTAAAAAATTCATTTGACCCTTCGAAATGTCAGGTGCCTATCCTTGAAAAGGGCGCCCATTTTCTCCAGAGTTAGTCAATTTCATGATCTTCAATTTTATACTTGCCTTCTGACCTTCAGATGAATTCGTGATTCTAGGTGTTATATTGATCAGAATGACTGGCTGACGGATTCACTGGACAACTGAGATGATTCTGGAAGGGTTCCTCTGGATACCTTATCTCTGGAAATTGATTTCTGGTTGCTCAAAACCCTAGGTGCCCTTCTTGAAGTATGGCACCCATAGCTTCCAGAGTTAGTTTATTTTTGGATTTCCACTGTTGCTTTCAACTTCAGCGATTTCTTACACTTTTCTCCTCTGTTTGCCTGGCGATATCTGATGACTGCTAACTCTGACAGACGAGCTGATGGATTCGTTGGAGAGCTGGATCCAGTCTGACGAAGTGATGTTGGAGAAGTCTTCTGCAAATTTGATCATTTGACTTCTCAAAAATTTGGGCGCCCTCCTTCTCCAGGGGCGCCCATGTCTACCAGTGTTAGAATATTTTCATCCTTTTTCACTTCAGAGTTCTAAACACCTCTCATCATGGCCCCTGTTTGATCTGACTTTGTCAAAAACTGAGTGATTTAACGAGCCGACGAAGACATCCGCTGCAAAGCTAGCGATAATCTGAACAATGTTGCTTGGGAGAGCTAATCCTAACTTCATCATCCGACTTTCCAAAAAGATGGGCGCCCGTGTTGAGCAGACTTAGAAACTTTTCTACAGATTTCAAAATCCTTCCTCATTTGATGTGCCTTCTCCGTCTCGGCTGCCAGAAATGAAAATTTTCCTAAGGCATAGGAGTATGGGCGCCCTTCTTGACTGGAGATGCTTGTGTTCACCAGAGTTAGCCAATTTTTTTGCATTTTTCAACTTTTTCAAATTCTTCTCTCCTTTCTCTATTTTTCTACACGTTCATCGTTGACAACCTTTTCTTGATGCTTGAGCGTTTCATTCTAACACCTGGCAGCCGACTAGCTTCCATTGATGACTTTGGATCTCTGAAAAAGTTTCTGAAAAAGCAGAATAGACCCAGTAGAGTAAAACTGATTTTTTCGTGATTCTGACTACACTAGCTTGATGAGGAAGTATTTTAAGCCAATCAAAATCAGTCTCAACCCTAGAAGACAATTTTTCTATTTTTAGAAAATTTTGCAAGTATCCATTTCAAAAGAAACCCAAAAAAAAAAAGTTTCTATTTTCAGAAAACTGCTAAAAATAGAAATTTTCCTAAAATTTAGGGATGAAAAACTGAAATCTGGGTATTGTTGATTTGGTCACTCTGAGCCAATCGAGATTGTCAGTTTTTTGAAAATTACAAGGTTTTGACCCCCATGCAAGACATGCAAACCCCAATTTTGACCTTTTTGACAAATTTAACAGTATCTTGTCTCATTTCTTTAAAATGCGTAAGTGTAGCAAATTTTTTAATTTGGGGTACAACATTGGGTCTGTCTGGGGACCATGTCGGATACTTTCGGCATAGGATAACCATAGAATCTTTGGATTTCAAGCTAGACCAGTGCCTTGTCCATTGGGTAGCAGAGTCAACATTATATCCTAATCACCTATTTGCAAAACTTTCCCTAAGTCACCTATGACCGGACTTCCTAACATCACCTATGAGTTGGACTTTCCTAGAAATCACCTAAAACAAGACTCTTAATTACCTAAAACACAACGAAATTGTTATGAGAAAGGGAAACACAACATTACGGAAGGAAAAATTATAGAAAGGGGAAACACATTACTAAAGCATAAAAAGAAAATTATTTACAAAATTTGTCACTTCTGCCTGAAAGACTTTACTTCTCTTCTCATTGGTATCGCAGGAGACAAATCTTCTAGGATGAAGATTCTCATATCTTCATACATCCAGGCAAAGGCTCTCTGACAAAAGTCAAAATATGGTGCAAAGAGGGAAGCAGGTACCAATGAGTCACCAACTTTGTTGTTGTTCATCCTCGGCATGTCTTTGATGTCGAACTTCGGGATGTATTTGAAGTCGATCTCTTCAAACCAATCGATCGCATTCCAAACCCGATTTCTATAATGCCGCAGATGATCCGTTCTGACTTGGAAATATCCTTTGATCGGCTCATCGATCAACTCCACATCCCCTTTAACACATAGGAGTTCAATTCCCATGTCTTTGGCATTTTTGAGGCCTAACAAAGGTGCCTCTTTTTCAGCTTCAGTGAATTCCAATTGCAGCAACTCTTTAGGAGGAATGATCATTATCCCTTCTTTTGAACGTATGGTTGAATGACCCCCATCCAAATGCATTTTCCATAACTTTGTATCCTCTATCAGTCTTCTTTTAGAACAATCAATGTTCTGGTCTTCAATTTCTATTTTTGACAGCGTCACGCAATTGCTTTGATATAGTTGGGTTGGGGGGGTTGGAATTTTCACCACTATGAACTGGGATTTGGGCTCAGGTTCTATCTTGATTTTGCCTTCCTTCACAGGAATGGTTGTTGATGACCAATCTAACTGCATACCACCACCAAGATCTCTGCAAAAGCTCCGACTCAATAACATCCCGTAGCTGGCTGGAATATTAGCCACTAGAATATTCATCTTTATCTTTTTCTCTGGGCAAGCTACCAACCTCACTTGAGCGTCCTCTAATTGTCCAACCAATGAAACTGATTTAGAATCAAGTGAATAAAATTCATTTTGAGTTTCTGTACATGAGAGTCCCAATGCATTCATCACTTGTAGAGGCATGATGTTGTCTGAGGCTCCTGAATCAATGATGCAATTGCTCAATTTAAACCCACCTATACACAAAGATATATAGAAAGGTTTAGGCTTTTCTTTTACTGGAACAGATGACTCGAGCAATGTAGGTTGAATTGAAGCTTCTTTTTTTATATGTCGTATTATTCTATCCAGCTACTCAGGATGATCATGAAGATACTCCAGCTATGAAATCTGCACCTTAGTCTTCATCATGGAGTTTACAATGTCAAAATTTGCTAAGGATGGGTCCTGAGCAACTGCTTCCTTAGCTTGTTCTTTAGCTATTGGCCTTTCTTCTTCTTCCTTTTGCACCTTCCAATGTTGAGTACGTGTGAACGTAGGCATTGAAGGTCTTTTGTGATTTACTTCAAGAGAGTAATGGCAAAGGTCTTCTTTTTCTTCAATAATGGGTTCAAAATACCCTGCTATGGAGTCGCCATCGAAGTTGTCCATCTGTGGTGAGACAACATTCGAACTTGATGTAGGGACAAAACTGGAACTGGGTGCAGTGTCAGCATATCCCATGATTTGATTCATTCTTACATTTTCAAGACATGTAGAGCCGGTATGTGCATTGGTGTCATGAAAAGAACAAAATATCACTTTTTGTGTAGCTTCAATCATTGATCTCGGTGGAGGTGCTGACAACCATGACTGAAAATCATTTCTCTTTGGCTGGTATGGTTGCTGATCTAGATATTTGATAAACTTTGTTTTCATCAAGCCGGAAGTAATCATATTATCCTCCAACTCGATGGCGTGTTCTTGCGCTTTTGTCAATTCTGTATGTCTCTCTGTCTTGAGGAAGAAGGCTATCTCTGATGGAAGAGCGTTTATGAAGCAGCTCATCAAAATCTCTAGCGATGGATTAAGTGTAGAAGAAAGTCGTGTAACAAGACGATTAAATCTTGCTAAAAATTCCCTCATGTATTCGTTGTGCTCCATCTTTGAATTTGCAAGTTAGGCGAACAACCAATGACTGTCTTCAACGGACTTGAATCTCACCAAGAATTTGTCACTCATAGTTGCCCAGCTTGTGATAATGCCCAGATCCAGGTGATTGAACCAATCAGCAGCATTCCCAACAAGAGTCTCCACAAAGAGACGTACTACAGTGTCTTCATGTGCCACATGCAAAAAGCCACAAGCCATTGAGAAGGCTGAAATATGATCATCAGGATGTTGAGTTCCATCGCCATGAAACCGCAGAAAGTGCTTCCTTGACCCCTTAGGTAATTCATGATATTCTTGCAAAGCCAAAGGTCCAATGATGTTACCCCAAGGTAATGGGGGTGATCGTCTCAGATTCCTACCAGTATTATTGTTATCACCCATTGCTCCTGGCTGGATCATGCAATAGGGTGCCAAATGGTCATTCTCGTGTCATAAAGCGTAAGATTTCTTGAAGTTCTATGCCTTGTGCCCCACGGTGGGCGCCAGAAAACTATTGGCGTTTCAAATCGCACCTTTGGAATGCGTTCTGGAAACAGACAGCTATGTGCAGTAAACTGCTCTTCGAATTAGGAGGGGAAGCTCCCTCTTTTGCTGAGTTGCATAAAAAAAAGTAATCTAAACTTAATTATGCCTATCTTTTTGGTTCAGCTACGAGAACACAAGGTTATAGAACACTAGATGTTGCGGCTGAGGTTTTCCCTTTAATGAAAATAGACAGCTACAACTTAACCTACACTTAAAACGTTTCTACCCTCTCAAGTAAACACAGAGCAAGAGAGTTTAGAAATGGACGAGTTTGATTTTTGACAAAGATACTTAAACAAACTATTCTTCAATATACATTTTAAGGCAAGCTGAAAAAGAGATCATAAAAGTATTACAGAAATACGAGACTTTTATTTCAAGGCAGACAAAGCACGCTCAAGATTTTATTTACTCATACTTCTAACACAAAACAAATAGACGAAAATTTGAGATATTTATATCAGGGTAGACAAAGCACACTCAAGATTTTATTTACTCAAGTTTCTGGAACAAGGATTACAACTTCGAGACAGAAAATTGTAGCAACACGCTTGCAACATGCGATCAACCTAATTATAATCAACACAACACATGCACTAAACAAGTATTTGCAGCTAAAGAGGCATGCAAACTTGCTCTTTACACAAAGTGAACAATACTGAATAACAAAGAGAAGGTACTAAAGACACTTATGTCTTGTTATCACAAGCACGGTTAAACTAAAATGAGCAAACACTGCTCTTATTTATAACTAAGAAGAGGAGTAGGAAACCCTAAAATCTCCTTGCTTTTACAACTACTGCTTGCCAACATGCAAACTTTATTTCTAAATCTAAAGAAGATAAAACATCTAAAACCTAAGAAAGCATGTAAAATAGGAAATGCCAACTCATTACACTTGTTTTCCTTCTTCTTCAAAGAATGGATAAGAATTGAGACAAGAATAGAAAGAAAGCGTGAGATAAGAATGGAAAGAAAGCTTGGAGAAAGCTTCTAGAAGATTGCCACTTTAAATCTCTCACATCCACCAAAAAGCGTGAAATTGCCTCTCTATTAGGAGTGTTGATACTATCTTTAGCCACATTCCTCTTTTCTAAGATCTTCTCCTCTTTTGCGATCAAACTTAGAGAATCTTTGACATCTTCAACTTCTTTGTGAGTTCTATTCTTGAAAATCATTGTTGCCTCAAAAGATGACTCACTAATTGATAACTTGGCGGCTCTGCAACTTTATGCTTTTGACACTTCTCTTGATTCCTCTATGGAAGAGTTTTGCACAACTTTTTGTGACACTTGTCCTTTCACTCATACCACTCCCTCTGCACATTCTTCAACTGAGATGATGACATTTTATGTCCATGATGGTATTGAAAAATAGTTCCCAACATCATCCGTTAAGATAATCATGATACAACACTTGTTTGGCTCTTAATTCAATGGGAGAGTACTCTATGCTGAAAAACATGAAGATTGACTGTAATCTTGACTATGCTCGGACAAGCTCAGCACAAACCCTAAAAATAACTTGCTGATTTTCTTCATCAAACGAATGAATTTTTTGGAATTTTTTCTGAAATATGGGTTTTGTTTAGAATTTCGTTACAAGCAAACCCAGATCATCCGTTTTTGAAAATTAGGAGTGAAGACTGAAAAAGCAGCAAACCCTAATTTTTCCCCAAAAAAGCAGAAAAAATTGGCATCTAGGTATTGTTCATGAGCACATTCTGGATGAACCCAGTTGATTAGATTTTGAAAACCTCAAAGTTTCACTGAAAAAGCAGCCACTTGAAGTTTCTCTGAAAAAGTTGTGATGTGGGTTTGGTCCAGAAGAAGATTCAGGATAGACCCAAAAGATTGGAAGTTGTAAAATTTGAAGTTTTCTCTGACATGCAAGATAAAAAGCAATTGCTGCAATCTTAAAAAAAATCTCCAAAAATTATCCAGAAGATAGAACCAGTATAAACCAGCTCGCTAAAAATTGAAAGTAATGGCCTCCTTCTTCAAAGATTTGATGTTCTGGATAAAAAAATATGAAAAAGCAAGCCTTCTTGAGTGCTCATCTGAAAATTTATGAAAAACCAGCAAGTTAAACTCTTGAATCTTGAAAATAAGGGTTTGAAGTTGTTGCTTTGTTTCTCCTTGAAGTCCACTTGCAAGAAAATAATGAAAAATAAAACACAAAAGTGCTTTAAATATGCTTTGCCTTGAGAAAACAACTTTCTTTTGCCCTAATTCAAGATTGTGTAATGAACTTAGACTTTTGTCTTCATCTTCAATTTTTGAAATTTCCAAAAAATTGACGAAGGCATGAGAAGTTGGGCACCTTTTTTGAGGTATGCCATCCTTTTTCCCAGACTTAGCCAATTTTTCACCGTTTTCAACTTCTGTTCAATTTTCAACCGTGGTTTGACTCTGATTTTCGGCTTCTAGATTGATCTGGCAAACGAGCTGAACATTCCATTACGGAGCTTGATCGAATTTGACAATATGGTTCTGGAGACGTCATCTGCTAAAAACTTCATTTGACCCTTCGAAATGTCAGGTGCCTATCCTTGAAAAGGGCGCCCATTTTCTCCAGAGTTAGTCAATTTCATTATCTTCAATTTTATACTTGTCTTCTGACCTTCAGATGAATTCGTGATTCTGGGTGCTATATTGATCAGAATGACTGGCTGACGGATTCACTGGACAACTGAGATGATTCTGGAAGGGGTCCTCTGGATACCTTATCTCTGGAAATTGACTTCTGGTTGCTCAAAACCCTAGGTGCCCTTCTTGAAGTATGGTGCCCATAGCTTCCAGAGTTAGTTTATTTTTGGATTTCCACTGTTGCTTTCAACTTCAGCTATTTCTTACACTTTTCTCCTCTGTTCGCTTGGCGATATCTGATGACTGCTGACTCTGACAGACGAGCTGATGGATTCGTTGGAGAGTTGGATCCAATCTGACGAAGTCATGTTGGAGATTTTTCTGCAAATTTGATCATTTGACTTCTCAAAAACTTGGGCGCCCTCCTTCTCCAGGGGCACCCATGTCTACCAATGTTAGAATATTTTCATCCTTTTTCACTTCAGAGTTCTAAACACCTCTCATCATGGCCCCTGTTTGATCTGACTTTGCCGAAAACTGAGTGATTTAACGAGCTGATGAAGACATCCGCTGTGAAGCTGACGAGAATCTAAACAATGTTGCCTAGGAGAGCCAATCCTAACTTCATCATCTGACTTTCCAAAAAGATGGGCGCCCTTCTTGACTGGAGGCGCCTGTGTTGAGCAGACTTAGAAAATTTTCTGTAGATTTCAAAATCCTTCCTCATTTGACGTGCCTTCTCCATCTCGGCTGCCGAAAACAAAAATTTTCCTAAGGCATAGGAGTATGGGCGCCCTTCTTGATTGGAGGCACCTGTGTTCACCAGAGTTAGACAATTTTTTTGCATTTTTCAACTTTTTCAAATTCTTCTCTCCTTTCTTTTTTTTTCTACACGTTCATCGTTGACAGCCTCTACTTGATGCTTGAGCATCTGATTCGAACACCTGGTAGCCGACTGGCTGCCATTGATGACTTTGGATCTCCGAAAAAGCTTCTGAAAAAGCAGAATAGACCTAGTAGAGTAAAAGTGATCTTTTCATGATTCTGACTGCACCAGCTTGATGAGGAAGTATTTTAAGCCAATCAAAATCAGTCTCAACCCTAGAAGACAATTTTTCTATTTTTAGAAAATTTTGCAAGTATCTATTTCGAAAGAAACCCAAAAAAAACCCAAAAAAAAAGTTTCTATTTTCAGAAAACTGCTAAAAATAGAAATTTTCCTAAAATTTAAGGATGAAAAACTAAAATCTAGGTATTGTTGATTTGGTCGCTTTGAGCCGACCGAGATTGTCAGTTTTTTTAAAATTACAAGGTTTTGACCACCATGCAAGACATGCAAGCCCCAATTTTGACCTTTTTGACAGATTTAACAGTATCTTGACTCATTTCTTTAAAATGTGTAAGTGTAGCAAATTTTTTAATTTGGGGTACAACAAGTGCATAAATAATAACCACTAAAAACAACTGCAAAAAGAAGTAACTGAAGGTTTAATTTGGGCAAATGAAACCTCATAAGAATGTACCCAAGTGCAGTTACCCACGACCTCGGGTGAGAAGATGAGTAGATATTCTATAAACAATACTCAATAAAAATGGCTGCAAAACTTTGAGTAATTGAACGAGATAAGCACTATACTCAGAATAATGTTTTTAAGAGCAATTTCCAAAGATTCCAGGAAGGATCTAAAGAGATTCGAACAAATTATGATTACCCACAAACATAAATTACAAACCCTTTAAAACTGACAAGTTAACCTTCAATAGAAATGCAGTCATGTTTTGGAGCAATCATTTCAGATATAATCATGAAAACAATAGATCGATTTCACCTTTTCTTTGCAAAGAAAACTTAACTTGTAATAACCTTGCCAGTGTAGATAACGGTTTTGCATAACAAGCTAAACAATAAATACCTGTGAAAACTAGAGATGAATTTTCCATGAGCAATTTACCAGATCTGCGAAGTAACTGAGCAACCCGAACTCCTTCCTCATTCGAGCTTTTACCCGATGGCAGGAGATTGACAGGTGAAACGACCATTGTCATGGTCTTCCAAACTTTCCTATACGTTGTCAAAGACCAGTAAACTAGTGAGTGCAAAGTAACAGCTGAGGTCAAGAATCCATGGTGGTGGCTAGTGTAGGGTTCCAGACCCTTCGAATGAGAGAAACAAAGTATTGACCTAAACTTCCAAAGCAAGCAAAAATGTAATCCTTTGCAAAATGTGATAGCATTTGGAGTCTGAAAGGACAAACATAATAATTCAAAAGAAACTCATAATTCCTTTTCAAATCCGTGGGTAGATCAATGACTTGCATGCCGACAAGCATTATAGCATTTGACTATTTTAGACATTGTGAAATCATCGACCAAGATAACCTTTGAAGAATATTGATATGACCACATCACTCATCAAATGTCGATTTCCAAATGATCAAGGCTAGGTCACATCCAATGTGACACTAAAATATTAACCAATGCCTTTACCTGATGTCGGCCTTTAGGCCCAAATAAATATCAAACAATAGACCCGATTCAAATGCTAATGAGAGATCAAACTTTATACCTTTAACCAAAGCCGATTTGTCATCACATTAAAATCCAATGCCATATAGTGTGCCAAAGATAATGGCCAATGCGTTAAGAAGTGATAAGGACTAAAAACAAGTTAAGTTCTCAAAGCCATACTCCCATGCCAATTACCATACACGAAATGAACAAGAATGAAGAATGTGTATCTCAAAGCCCATAAGCATAGTAATGATCAATGCCCTATAATATGCCAAAAATATGTAATCAAGTGAATCATTGAAGCACATATTATCAAATCAGAAACATGTCACCTGATCAATGGAACAAAGAACTTGTAACCAGAATGCCTCAACTGAGATCTGCACATGGAGTCAAGTTATCAGTACCACCATATATAGTATCAAAAGTGAAGTAGAAATGCCAATCAGAAAAGCAGATCAACTGAGTGAGTAACCATCAAGATGCTAGAGTAACATATATTGTCATCAAGGACAAATTAGCACAAGAGAGATTCAACAAACTCCCCCTTTGTCCTTGATGGAAAAAATTGATCCACCAAGCCAAGATGAAGTACAGGAACCAAATTCTCATAATTCTCCCCCTTTTTGTCATAAGGATAAAGGGAAGTCAACACAGATAAACTAGAATCTACTATGAAATTCTAACAAACTGCAGATGTAACCTTTGAACAACAAAGTATGAGCTGCAGGAAGAGCTAACCAACTCCCCCTATCACCGAGATAGACTGTTTAAGATAACAGAGATTGAGAGACAACTCCCAATCTAGACCGAAGTCTTTCAAAAATATCTTTAGCCAATGGTTTTGTAAAAATGTCAGCAACCTGTGCTTGTGTAGGAAAATATTGAATAGATACCTCGTTAGCTAGCACCTTTTCACGAAAAAAATGAAACTTTATAGCAATGTGTTTAGTTCGAGAGTGCATAACAGGGTTTTTTGAGATATTGATTGCACTAGTATTATCACACATAATAGTGATAGGTTTGGGAATTTCAATACCCATGTCTAATAATGTCTATGACATCCAGATTACCTGAGTGCAGCAAGAAGTGGCAGCTATATATTCTTCTTCAGCAGTAGAGAGTGAAACAGATTCTTGTTTTTTGTTGTGCCTAGCCACTAAACGATCACCAAGAAAGAAAGCAACACCACTAGTTCTTTTTCTATCATCTAGACAACCTGCCCAATCAGAATCAGTATATGCCACTAATGAGAAATCATTGCTTCTGGGATACTAGAGCCCATAATCAATTGTGCCTTGTACATATTTAAGAATCCTTCTAACAACATTGATGTGGGATTACTTAGGAGATTCCTGAAATCGAGCAACCATGCAAACAACTTGCATTATGTCAGGTCTTGAGGTTGTTAGATATAATAGGTTGCCTATCATTGACCTATAGTCAGTTGGGTTGACAGTAGGAGAATCATCAACCTTGCTAAGTTTACAGCTTGTAGCCATTGGAGTGCTAACTAGATGACATTCATCCATTTGAAACCTTTTTAACATTTCTTTTGCATATCTTGTTTGAGATAGAAAGATACCAGATTCAAGTTGTGAAATTTGAAGACCTAAGAAGAAGGACAATTCTCCCAACATAGACATTTCGAATTTAGATTCCATAATCTGTGAGAATTTTTGACTCAAGGCAATATTGTTGCAACCAAAAATGGTGTCATCAACATAAATTTCAACAACAAGAATATCACACCCTTCAATTTTAACATATAGATTGTTGTCTACTCCTCCTCTAATGAAACCTGTTGACAGTAAGTGACTGTCCAATCTGGAGTACCAAGCTCTAGGAACTTATTTTAGGCCATATAGAGCCTTTTCAGCCTATAGACATGATTGGGTTTGTTTTTACAAGTAAACCCTTCAAGTTGTTCTATGTAAACTTCTTCATCCAAATACCCATTCAAAAATGCAGTTTTAACATCCATTTGATATACAGTAAAGTTCTTGAAAATAGAATATGCCAAGAAAATTCTAATTGATTCAAGTCTAGCTACTGGTGCAAAGGTTTCACCGAAGTCAATACCTTCTTACTGAGCATATCCTTTGCAGACATATCTAGCCTTGTTGTGAACAACATGACCATTTTCATCATGTTTATTTCTGAAAATCCACTTACCTCCTATGACATTTTTGTCATCTGGTCTTGGGACTAGCTCCCAAGTCTGATTTTTCTCAATTTGATCAATTTCATCTTGCATTGCATTAAGCCAACATTCATCAGTTAGAGCTTCATCAATTTTTTTTGGCTCAAACTGAGTGATTAAACAAAAAGCGGTAAGCTCAGCTATGTGAGTTTTTTCATCATAGTTAACTATTATTTTCCTTGTTTGAACTCCTGCTGATTTATCTCCTATAATCAAATCTTTAGGATGGTAAGCTCAGCTATGTGAGTTTTTTCATCATAGTTAACTATTATTTTCCTTGTTTGAACTCCTGCTGATTTATCTCCTATAATCAAATCTTTAGGATGGTTTCTAGCAAGAGATTTTGAAAGAGTTTTAGTTGCACATTTTTCAAAGCTGATTTCAACATCTTCAAATTTTGCTTCAGCTAGTTTAGGACTTGCTGATTTTGTTTCAGGCTTTGCAGTGTCAAAGCCTTCAAAAATTATATCAAGTTCAAATTCTTCCTCTTCATCATCCTCAACATCATTACTGTTAGTTTCATCTTGCTGAATGATTTCAGCCATGAAGAGATTTTCATCTTCATCTAAAGAATCTTCAGATTCAGAGTCTGTTTCATTTTTGTTGAACAGACTTTTCTTCTTTTTGAAATTGAATTTATGTTTGGATCTATAAGCCTTTTTCTTGGCAAGTTTTTCAGATTTTTCGTTATCACTGTTTGTGTCACCTCAGGGGCACTTTGCAGCAAAGTGGCCTATTTTTATATAGTTAAAGCATTTGAAGGGAAGTTTTCCCTTATACTTTCCAGATCCCTTTTTGAGTTTCCTCACAAAGTGGGATTCTTTAGAATTAGAAAATTCTGATTTAGTGAGCTCATCCCTTTCTTTCCTTTCAACATTAAATGTTGTTTATTTTGCAGTGGTGTTGTTTTTACTAATCCTCATTTCATAGGCAGTCAGAGTGCCTTGCAAGCTGTCAAGAGTAAGTTGGGTAAAGTGTTTCTTCTCTTCTAGAGTACCTACCTTAGCTTCAAATTTTGTTGGTAAGGTTCTGATGACCTTGGTTACAACATCAAATTCCTTGACTTCTTCTCCCAGACCCTTCATGGCATTGACTATTTCATCAACTCTCAAAAAATAGTCAAATACTTTTTCATCGTCCCTCATTTTTAAATCTTCAAACTGGTGTTTTAAAGTGAGGACTTTAAATTGATTTACCTTTTCATTTCCTTGATAGATAGTTTCAAGGTTAGTCCAAATTTCCCTAGCAGAACTGCAGTGCATGAATTTGATGAAGACATCTTTAGTCAGAGCACACAAAAGAGCATGTTTTTCTCTTGCATTGGTTTCATATCTTTTCTTTTCATCAGAAGTAGTAGGCAAAGTAGTTGGTACAGTGTACCCAAACATCGAGGTCAATAGAAGTTAAATAAGTTTCCATTCTAGTTTTCCAGAATACATAATCAGTTCCATCAAATAATGGAGCTCTAGTCATGGAAGTACCTTCATGAGCTTGAGACATTTTGAATAGACTCCAAGTTCAGAATCAATCCTAGGTTGGAAAGACCTATCAGAGGACCCTAGGCTTTGATACCAATTGTTGGAGTGAAAAAACACTAAGAGGGGGGGGTGAATCAGTGTTATTAACTTATTTACCAAATTTAATTGAAACTGAAATAAACCAAATATATGCTCTTATTTATCAATGATAGAATTATTCATGTATTGAATGCAATCACATAAACTGAAATGAGAATAGTGAAACATAACATTTTAAAGCAATAAAGCACTGAACCAAATGAATCACAAAAACTCAAATAGACACAAGATATGCCGAGTGGAAAACCCTCCTGGGGAAGAAAAAACACTCCTGAACCTGCTGTCTTTTTCAGGCTTTCATTTCAATAATTATTTTGGCAATGCCTCATTGGCTGATTTCTGAGCACCGACTCAAGAAGCACCAACCCCTCTGTTTAGAGACACCAATCTCAAGGAGCACCAACCCCTTTTTTATTTTTCAATAGAACATACAATGATACAGAGGATCTCTATGTTTCCCTAATTTCTGTCAAGTGCCTCTTGACAGACAATGCATAGAATTCTCAAGAGTCAAGAATGACTATTTAGAGTTCCATCCATTATCAAGCCTTAAGACAGCTTGAGGAAAATCTAGTTACAGTCTCAATACAACTTCTCATCAAACTGTTTATAGTGGTGTGTTGTTTCTTTCTTTTTCTCACACACTATTTTTCAATCTTTCATGATACAATTACAAAACAGTTAACACGCTGTGTTTTCCAAATTTTCAGCAGTTTATAAATTACCCTATATCCACACTAAGTAGAACTATCCTTTTCTACTTTTTTACTTTTCAGGTTTATCAGAGATGATTAAGCCCTAATCTCTTTGTTTTCAACACTTTACAGATTACATCATGATTAGCAACTTTCGGTTACAGCTGAAAATGTTTTTAGAAAACAAAAGAAGAGGTGACCTTTTCATTGTTTTTACTTCCTTGAAAAGTTACTGTTTAGGTAAAATAGAGTTTGATTTTGCACAGTCTTTCCTCCAGGCTTGACAAGAAAAAATATATGTAAAAATAGAAGTGACAGAACCCTATCCTATCAAGCAGCCTGCAAGGGTAGAGTTTGACCAAAACAACATCAAGGCATGCATGAGTGCATAAATAATAACCACTTAAAAACAACTACAAAAAGAAGTAACTGAAGGTTTAATTTGGGCAAATGAAACCTCATAAGAATGTACCCAAGTGCAGTTACCCACGACCTCAGGTGAGAAGATGAGTAGATATTCTATAAACAATACTCAATAAAAACAGCTGCAAAACTTTAAGTAACTGAACAAGCTAAGCACTATACTCGGGATCATGTTTTTAAGAGTAGTTTCCAAAGATTCTAGGAAGGATCTGAAGAGATTCGAACAAATTATGATTACCCACAAACATAAATTACAAACCCTTTAAAACTAACAAGTTAACCTTCAATAGAAATGCAGTCACATTTTGGAGCAATCATTTCAAATATAGTCATGAAAACAATAGACTGATTTCACCTTTCCTTTGCAAAGAAAACTTAACTTGTAATAACCTTGCCAATGTAGATAACAGTTCTGCATAACAGGCTAAACGATAAATACCTGTGAAAACTAGAGATGAATTTTCCATGAGCAATTTACTAGATCTGTGAAGTAACTGAGTAGCCCGAACTCCTTCCTCATTCGAGCTTTTACCCGATGGCAGGAGACTGACAAGTGAAACGACCATTGTCATGGTCTTCCAAACTTTCCTATACGCTGTCAAAGACCAGTAAACCAATGAGTGCAAAGTAACAGCTAAGGTCAAGAATCCATGGTGGCGGCCAGTGTAGGGTTCCAAATCGCAACCCATTTGATATTGCTTACAGTAGGTTGAGAAGAGGAGCTGGTCCATTTGCAAACATGGAGGAAAGTAGTACTCAACACATACTTAATGACCTTGCTAGAGGACAACAAGAGATGAGGGAAGAGATGACCAAAGGATGGGAAGAATTGTTACAAATTCTAAGACAACTTGTGAACAATGGTAACAACAATGGGTACAATAGACACAATGGTGGTCATGACAACAATGATACAGCTCAGAGCAATGCTAGGGCAGCTAGTAGGGTAACACTGAAGCCTCTTATGCCTCAATTTTTAGGAGAACGGGGTGCTGCTAATCAGGGGCAACAAGCACATGAGGAAGGATTCTTGGATTATTTGAGAGAATACAATTCATTGGGTGATGAATTTCAGGCTACCATGTCATTAGTTGACTTTTGCAACATCAAACTCAAAAATCGGCCTAGAAACAACAACAGGGGGCAACAAAACCAAGATTTGTAAAGGAAGGTTGGGAAGCTTTCAATCCCTTCCCTTGATGGGTCAAGCAAATGCACAACCAAAGCGTGGGTGCAGAAGTTGGATACTTATTTCTAGCTTAATCCTATGATAGAGATCGAAGCTATTAAGTATGCTACCCTACACTTGGATGGTGAAGCTCATGAATGGTGGTGCCATGGGCTTGTCACATTAGGACACACCAATATCGCATCGTACTTGAAGTTCACACAAAAGCAGATATATAGATTTGATCAAAAGGATCCTGAACTTCATTTCAAGGAGTTGGCACAACTTAAGCGGAGCGGCTCAGTGGATGCCTACATTTCAGAATTCCAAAGGTTGGCAGTCATGGTGACATACATTTTGGAGAAGCAGTTGGTTATGCTCTTTATGGAGGGTTTATCCAAACCACTTCGTGGTTGGATCAAGGCTTTCAAACCTGATGCCCTGCAGGATGTGATCACTAGAGCTAGAAACATGGATTTCTCTGCATCTGACAACAAGACCCCTTCTAAACCCTTTGTGCTTCAAAAAACAAGAACAAGAAGTATTTTCAGAAAAAGGGCAACAAGAAGATTGATCTAGATGAGGCATATCGACAGGAATGCAGAATCAATGGAATTTTCTATCATTGCAAGGAACATTGGGAACCAGGACACCATTGCCTTGGCAAAGGCAAAACACATCTTATCGAGGTGGTGTATGAGGATGAGAGCAGTGATGATGAGCCCTATCAGGATAATGATGACAGTAGTTCAGATGAGGAACAACCTCAGGGAGAAGGCAAGAGTAGCACCATTGCTACCATATCTAGCACTCCTAGATTTAATTACTTCAGAGTTAGGGGAGTTTCTCAGGGTCAACGCATTGCAGTACTGATTGATAGCGGGGCCACCCACAACTTCATTGATGCTGCCCTAGTGGCAAAGTAAAGGCTATCGACGGAGGATTTCGAGGGATTCAGTGTGATGGTGGCAGATGGTCACAAGATGACGTGTACCAAGAGAGTTCCATAGTTACCTATCACTATAGGCAATTACATTGTCATAGATGGTTTCTATGTGGTGGATTTGGGTGACCCTCATGCTATACTTGGAGTCCAGTGGTTACACTCATTAGGGAAGTATTCACAGAACTTCCAAACCATGGAACTCAAGTTCAGGACAACAAATGGGTAGCGTGTAGTGCTTAGCGGCATGTCTACGGGATTGGCCAAGGTTGTGTCTACTAGATGCATGGAGAGCATTTTTTGTCATGATGACATAGCTTGGGCAGCAAAATGTTTGATTACCACTAAGGAGGATACAGGTTTAGGGAAGCCATATCACATTGATATACAAGAGCTTCTGGGAAAACATGATAAGGTGTTTGGAGAGATACCCCTAGGGAGACCACCTGACAGAGGCTTTGAACACACCATTGAGTTGGAAGAGGGGGGCAAGCCTGTGATCACCACCCCCTATCGACATCCCAAGAAATTCAAGGATGAGATTGAGAAAGCAATAAGGAATTGCTTGAGATGGGACACATACGGTTGAGTTCTAGTCCTTTTGCTTCTTCAGTAGTGTTGGTGAAGACGAAGGATGGGGCAATGCGGATGTGCATAGATTATCGCGCTCTCAACAAGAAGACCATTAAAAACAGGTACCTGATACCCAGGATAGATGAGTTGTTGGATGAACTTCATGGGGCAGTATACTTCTCGAAGATTGATCTTCGTTCAGGGTACCACCAAATCAAAAATAGAGAGCAAGACATACACAAAACAACCTTTTGTTGTCATTATGGGCATTATGAGTTTCTGGTGATGCCATTTAGTTTGACAAATGCACCTACTACCTTTCAGCCTTGTATGAATCATATATTCAACAAGTAGTTGCATAAATTCTTGCTGGTGTTCTTTGATGACTTGCTTATATACAACAAGACTTAGGAGGAGCATTTGAGGCGGCTTGATGAGGTTCTGACTACCATGGAGGAGCAATCACTTTACGCTAAGGCTTCAAGATGCGAGTTTGGCCTTAAGGAGATATTGTATATGGGACATTTAACAAGTGTTGATGGTGTTCAAGTCCACTAGGAAAAGATACAGGCAATACTTGATTGGCCAGCACCTAGGACACTCACTGAGTTGCGAGGTTTCTTTGGGTTGTGTAGTTACTATAGGAGGTTTGTGAGGGGACTTTCACAGTTGGGAGAACCCTTGACCAAATAAAAGGTGCTTTCAGTTGGACAGTTGAGGCACAATGAGCTTTTGACAAGCTCAAGGAGGTGATGAGCAGTTGTTCAGTATTGGCACTTCCGGATTTCACACAACCCTTTGTTTTGGAGTGTGATGCATCAAGTGAAGGCATAGGAGCAATATTGATGCAGAATCGACATCCCATAGCTTTTGAGAGCTGCAAGTTGAGAGGACCTGATAAGGAGATGCTCGCCATCATGCATGCTTTGGCGAAGTTCAGACAGTACTTGGTTGGGGGAAAATTTGTGGTGAGGACCGACCACAATAGTCTCAGATACTTCTTGGAGTAGAGGGATTTGAATGAGAGATGACAAAAGTGGGTTAGCAAGATACAGGTATATGACTTTGACATCGAGTATGTGAAAGGGAAGAAGAATGTTGTTGCAAACACCCTTTCTAGAAGGCCTTCAACTTGCTCACTTTCAGAGATTTCCGCAAATTGGAAATCCCTCTTGTTGGTGGAGTACTCCAAGAATAAGTTTGCTTGTGAGGTGATGGATGGGTCGATCCAAGATGACAGGTACCATGTGGTGGATGATGTTATTTTCTACAAGCATAGGATCTACCTAGTACCAAAATCTAGTCTGAAGGAGAAGATTTTGCAGGCTTCACATGACACTCCTTTAGCAGGACACTAGGGCTACTTCAAGACTTATAGACATGTCAGAGAGAGGTTCTCATGGAAGGGCCTCAAAGACGATGTATTGAGACATGTCAGGGAGTGCGTGACTTGTCAACAAAACAAGTTAGAGCATACACATCCAGCTGGATTGCTACAACCATTACCTATCCCAGAGCAGAAGTGGGAGAGCATTTCTATGGACTTCATCAAAATTCTACCTAAGGTGCATGGGAGAGACAACACCTATGCGGTGGTGGATCGGTTGATGAAGTATGCTCACTTAGCTATTCTGATAGAGTACAGGGCTCCATAGGTTGTTGAGTTATTTTTTAGAGAGATTTTCAAGCTACATGGGTTGCCTCGATGCATAGTTAGCGACAAGGATAGTAAGTTCATGAGCGCATTTTGGCAGGAGTTGTTCAGGTTGGCAGGTACAAATTTGACTCCTAGCACGAGCTATCACCCTCAGACGAACGGATAGACAAAGATAGTGAATAAGCGGATTGAGGGGTACTTGTGTAACTACATTGTAGGACAACAACGAGCTTGGATTAAGTGATTGCACTTGGGGGAGTATTGCTATAATACCACTTATCATGTGTCCATTGGGATGAGTCCTTTAGGATGAGTCCTTTCCGAGCCTTGTATGGTTATGATGCACCTTCATTCATGGAGACAAATTTTTGTGAGAGTAGGGCTCCCAAAGCCAAGGATTGGATTCAAGAGAGTCAGGATATCTTGAGAACTCTCAAGGATAACTTGCAGATGGCACATAATCAACAAAAGACATATGCTGATAGACACATGGTTGAGCGTAGCTTTGAGGTTGGAGATTTGGTGTACCTTCGTTTGTAGCCTTATAGACAGTCTTCTCTTAAGAAGACTGGAGCGGAGAAGCTCAAACCCAGATTCTATGTGTTGGCGTAACAATTAGCACCTCTGGAGTGCAAGTTGGTACAGACAACTATGCACAGTACGCGATGACTACTCTTCAAATTAGGAGGGGAAGCTCCTTGTTTTGCTGATATGCGTTCTAAAAGTAAAGTATCTAAAACCTATCTTTTTGGACTCAGCTAGAAGAGGCACAAGGTTAAGGAAACCAAGGACGTTGCAGCTAAGGGTATTCTCTGGTTTTGCAGATCATTAACTACAACTAAACTAAAATCTTTAAACTATCCAATCTCCTCAAGAAAATAGAGCATGAGGAAATAGGAGCAGGAACATGTTATACGATAAACTTCAGGTATAGATTCACAACATGAAGGCAAGGTGGGCTCAACTATTTGCTTGGCTAGGAAGAAGTTTATTAAAACAAACAAATATACAATAAACCGGGTACAACTTCACAACATGAAGGCAAGGTGGGCTCAACTATTTGCTTGGCTGAATAAGTTTATTGATACACACATCAAACAATAAGCTTTGAGTACAGATTAGCAATGTGAAGGCAAGGTGGGCTCAACTATTTACTAATATGAATAGACTTATTATAAACAAACAAAAAAAAGGTAAGCAACTAGGACAACAAATTGTATTAGCGAAACATGCATACAACAAAGGATCAAACTAGCAACCCCATTTAACTACGATTTGAACAAACACCATAATAATAACATGAAGGCAATGTGGACTCATCTATTTATTATAATAGTAAAAGCTCGTGAACAAATACAAGAACAACAATATTATAGGCAAGGTGAGCTCAACATATATTACTATTGCATGCAAAAGTTATTTACAAATGAGCTAAAAGCTCTTATTTATAGACATGAAAGGTCTAGGCAACCCTAAAATCACCTTGAGTGAACTACAATCTCGCAGCAAGCGAGATTTTATTCATCTAAGTTTAAATGAAAGAAAATATACAGTTAACTGGAAAGCTACCATCAGTTAACTGATACAAACAAGACTAAATGGACATGTGCAACATGCACGTCCTTATTGAAAGGAAAGCTAACTGATAAGTACCATCAGTCAATTGAAACTAACTAAAATTCCATCCTCCTACGAAGATATCTCCAAGAATGAGATAGGCGTGCCTGATATCAACAAGGAAAACTCAAGAAATGACGTTGAGTTAACTGTTGCTTCTGAGTCATCCTCGTAAATAACTGCAGGATCCAACTGGGTGTCTACTACAAGCCCTCTATGTTTATCACCTCATCCAGGAATTTGTCGATCATATCATCATCTAGCACTCTGACGCTATCCACAATGATGAACTGCCTATTCAACTCCTTATTTGCATCCTTGATTGCCCTCTGACTATCTCTGACTTCTGCAGTTGCCTTTTTGAAACTAGTAGTCATCACTGAGAACTCATCCAACTTGGACGCCTCAGGATCTCCACTTAGGTTATCATGAACCAATTCCTCGTACTTAGTTTGCACTGCATCAAGCTCAACATACACACCATCTTCATGAAGATAATGGCATGAGATCTGAGTGACTTTGGCGGCTCCGTAAATGGACTAATGATCTTTGTCCCTTCTACAGCTTGACACCTCTGATACTTTTCTCGATTCTTCTCAATGGAAGAGTGTTGCATGACGAAATTGCAAAGTTTGACCGCGAACACTTTGGTTGTGAGAAATGCACACAAACTCACCACACACGCAGAATTCCAACGGTATCAATCCTCTAGATGTGCTTGATGCAAAACAGTGTCAACATTTCTTATGAAATTGTGAATTAAAACCAATTTGGTCTTGAATTCAGTTTGAGTGAACTACCTTCTGAAAAAATTGCCTGTTGACTGTAAACACGGCTATGTTCTAACAACTTTTTCGGAAAGCTAAAAATAACTCATGACGAGGCTAAAAATAGCCTATTAATGGGCAATTTTCACAAAAAATTCTGAGACGTGGGTTTTGTAGAGAAAATAATTCTAAGCAAACTTGCAACGTCAAAAATTCAAAAAAACACCTTTTGCCTTGGCATGCAAGAGCTTTTCAATTGAGAGCTTTAATGGTCGTAAGGGGTTCTTGGGAAAAAAAATCGCGAGAAAACTTGGCATATGGGTATTGTAGGCGCTGGTGAGTTGAAAAGACCCAGATCCTCCGTTTTAAAAAAAATTGAGTTTTAGACCCACATGCAAAAGGTTTTCAGCTGAGATTTGAACTGGTAGTTAAGGGAACTGGGGGCAAATCTTTCCCTGAAAATCTGGAACATGGGTTTTATGTAGAACTGAATTGTAAGATGACCCAAATCAATAGATTTTGGAAAAAATGTATTTTAGGCCCACATGTAAAGAGAATTCTGGAAAAAATACACAATGCTCTAGAATAGAGGCAACAGGGCAATTTTCACAAAATAATCTAAGACATGGGCATTGTCATTGATGTTGAAATACACGAACCCAGATGATGCATTTCTGAAAATTTTGTCATTTTCTTTGGCATGCAAAGAATACCTAAGACAAGAATAGAGGAAATAAGACAAAAGATAGAAGTTTTGTGTTTTGTTTTACTCTTCTTATGTAGAAATTCGCCTATGCTTGAAATGGATCTAATGAAACCTACATGCAAACAAAAAATGAAGTCTGGATTATCCTTACTCTGAACATTCTGAATCTGTAGCTACGAAGAATGCTAAATTCTGACACCTGTAGCACCTTTAGATTAAAATTTGCTCAAGAAAGGCGTGTTTGATCAACTCATTATGAGAAATAAAGGATGCCATATGCATAATAAATAAGAATTTATCATCGAAGGGGTGTCAAATGCATGCACAACCTTGGAAATTGTGCTTGAACTCTAATTGGACCTTCAAAATCCACGCATGGCTTGTAATTGGCTTTAAAATCAGTTAACTGAATGAAAAATATGCCCTAATTAGGGTGCCACCTTCAAAAGTTTAGTTAATTGGCACATGCACGCTGATCTCGCACAGTTACAAATTAAAAATACGCTTAGAAGAAGTCGACTTCAAAAGAGTTGAACTAAAGAGCTAAGTTTAGTTAACTGAAACCACCTCTCATGCACACTTCTCTTGAGTTGAAAAAGTCAACCTTTGACTTTAGGCGCCTCTTACCAGACTTAACCAATTTCTCAAAAATTTGAATTTGAAAACCTCACTGAAGCTCAAGTTTGACCACTGATTTTGATTTACTGACATGTTAGATTGACTGGTTAACAGTTTCGTTGAAGAGTAGGATCAAATTTGACAAAAGACTCCTTGAGGTGACAAACCCTAATTCATCCATCTAAGGCCTCAAAAATCAGGGCGCATTTGGCCTTCAGGGGCGTTTTTGACCTCAGACTTAGAAAATTTTTAGTGCATTTTCCATCATTTTCACAATGATTCTGACCTTACTTCACTTTGTGTTTCCCGGTGTTCAGCAAAATCTCAAAACTAGCTTACTGGCTCACTGTGAAGTTGGCTAGATTCTGAACAAGAGCTCTTGGAGAGCACTTCTCGTAAAAACATCGTTTGACAACTTAAAAACATGGGCGCCCCTGGCCTCCAGGGGCTGCTTTTCCTCCCAGACTTGGCCATTTTCCAAACTAGCTAAAATTCACTAAATCCCCGACTACAGGCTGTTGAGAAGTCATCTGACCCGGCTGAGACATGCAACAAAAAGTTGGAACCAACACGAACATGATGAGCATTTGAAACCATCAAACAGATTGAATTCAAGGCATCAAAACCTTGGGCGCCCCTGGCCTCTAGGGGCGCTTTTGCCATTTTTGGACATTTCTGATCATGACTGAAACCCCAAGTTTGACCCCCGATACTGACAACTTGGGAACTGTGATTCACCCGCTGACAGATGCATTACAAAGCCAGATCAAGTTTGAGATAGACATCCTAGTCGACACTTGATCAAAAAACCTCATCTAGAGCTCTAAAAAGATGGGTGCCCCTGGCTGAGAGGCACACTTTTCACTCTAAACTTAAGTCATTTTCAATTTCCCTTGTTTTGCATTCAATCTCTAGTTTCAGGTGATAGACAGATCCATTGAACTGGTTGATTGGCTCATTGTGAAGCTAACAAGATTCTGGATAAGTCCTTCTGGAAGTGACATGTTTGAAAAAGTTGATCTTGGCCTCCAGAATCAAGGGCACCCCTGGCTCATAGGTGCGCTTTTGCTCTAGAGAGAAAAATTCTCATTATTTTCACCTCTTTGAAAATCACCTCCGAGACGAAGCCTATTTTCAGACAAAACTCACCATAGAAACATCACCAAAGTGTTTTGAGCTTAGCTTTTGACACCTAGCACCTGGCCATCTGCCATTATCGAGCTCAGAGAACCTAAATTTTCACTTGAAAAAACGAAAACAACCCACCAAGCTTAAACTAAGTTTTAACTGAATCCAACTTCACCATTGTGATCGTGAAGCAAAATAAGCCAATCGAAACAATTTTCAGCCAATTCTGACTAGTTTCAATTTTTAGGGTTTTTGACTTAAAAATAAAGGTCCAAAAACCCTAATTTTCATTTTTTTAAAATTTTGTTAGTATCTTCATGGCATCACACTGACTCAAAGTCCATACTTGATTTGCCCAAAACCTATGTTTTGACATCATTTTTACAAGGTTTAGACCATTTTAAGCAAAATGCCTTAATGAAGCAAAAAAATTGGTTTGGGTACAACACTATGGACCATACAAAGTCATCAAGAGGGTTGGAGAGGTTGCCTATGAGTTGCAGCTGCCTGAAAGTAGCAAAATTCATAATGTATTTCATGTATCGTGCCTCAAAAAGGCACTGGGTCAACAAGTTACTTCTTCTACTGAGCTGCCACCTTTGGATGAGGAGGGGCATTTGGTGTTGGTCCCTGAGGAGATTGTGGACACTAGGGAGAAAAGGTTGAGGAACCTGGTGATTAGAGAATATTTGGTGAGATGGAAGGACTTGCCAATCGAGGATGCCACATGGGAGAATGAACAGATTCTACAACACTCGAGCCTACAATTGCTTGAGGTCAAACAATTTTGGGAAGGGAGGACTGTAATGTCCCCTTCTCAGTAGCCACCTGGTGATGATTTAGCCTTTATTTATTCCCGAAGGCTAAACAAGGAAATTAAGGGAATATTATATTAAGTTAATTATTTATAAAATTATCTCAAAAATATAATATCTTATGATGACTTTATATTTAATTAATTTAATATTTAAGTGACTAAAAATAAAAAAAATATTAAAAAATCACTTAAGTGAATAAAATAATATTTTGTTCTAGAAGCTTCTTGGAGGTGATTGTAAATTCTTTATAAGGAGCTTGTGGGGGACATATTGATCATTTTGTGTATTGACAATTTCTACTACATTGGTGAAACTTGAATGTTGAAGCTAATTGCTCAAGGGTTTGAATACTCTGTAGTGCCAATTTCCGTTGTGGAATATCAACCCTAGTTGGATAGTGGAGGAAGATACTTCGGTCTTTCTCATTGCAAACATTGGAGGATAATTTTGGAGAGATTGGTGACTTTTTCGAGGTCTGCAATTTTGTTCCAGTTTGCAGGTCAGCCATGAGAGGATTGGCATTTTCATTTGCAGCTCTTCATTGAGTGATCGGATTTTTGTGGGTATTTGGGGGATTGCTTCCTCTCTTGTTGGCAATCATTTTGATAACAAGTTTGAAGGGTAAAAGGCTGTAAATCATTTTTATTTACATATCTCATCTAACAGCAGGGGCGGCCCTCTTAACAAGGGGCGATTTTGTCTTTGGAGGCCCTAGAAAAATCCAAGAAAATTCATGGAGCATGGTTAGGGTGCAAGGAGGCTAGGCGCATCAGTTGGAAGGTCAAATATTGATTCATCAAAGAGAATCGACCTCAACTTGGCGGCTGCAATTCATTTCTAGGTTTTTCATTTTGTCATATGTAATGCATTTTCAGTCAAAAACATTATAAAATCTGTCTTAGTCATCCATTTAGCATTGCATTGGATAGGTGATGTTAATGCTGTCCTATGCCAGCCATATGCTATTGTAATTTCAGTCAACTCAGAAGTGAAGAAAGCTCTTCATTGTGCATCAAATTGAATGTTGTAATCTCTATATTTGGCAAAGTGAAATATTTGAGGTTGGCTGTGAATTGTTTGTCAAATTGTCAAGTAATTCCTTGCATATCAGCGTATGATAGTTTTCATGCCAAGTGTTCGTAAAAATGTCTCTTGGCTGTAGGTGTGCATTAGCATTATTCTCTCATGTATTTGCATTTGAAAAACACAAAAAGGGCTGCATTTCATCCTAGTTACTTGATTAGACATCCTTGCAATCATTTCCAAGCATTTTATCGTCATTGGTATTGAAAACAAACAAAACAAAGCATACTGAAATTAAAACCAGCAAGCAAGAAGGTTGCAAACAAAGTGTTTGACAAAATTACTAAGGCAGCAAACCGGGCTTTAAACATCAAATTTGTCAAGGCACTTTGCATGCTCCAATTCAACAGACTATGACATTGATACATAGGTCAATGAACACTGCACCAATTTGCAGAAACATTTAGTAGGGGATGGGAATCGGGATATAGGTAAAAGACAGTTTTGAGGAACAATTTGACACTTTGGATGATAAACATTACAACTTGCAGAAGTGCTTACCATGAGATGGGATATGGACAAATGGCAATATATTTGAAGTCCATCAGCTCAGTGACCACGGTAAGGATGCCAAGATGAATTGTTCTGTAATTGAGATATAATGCATGGACAATCACTGGATGACTATGAAAAAATTGTGTATTGTCCAGCGTTTCAGTACCGCTGTCAGTTCATCCAATGCTTAGATAACTTTGAAAAGGCATTTATTATTACAACTTCTAAAAGTGTTAAAAGTCCACTCACAATACTACAATCTCGCCCTCTTTGAACAAATAAAAAATATTACAAGTTTCCATCTTGTCTTGTGATGAAATGAGAATATTTTTATGATCAGAATAACACTATTCATGCATAAGTACCATGTCAAGAAGTCAATTATATTTTGTTGATGTTAAGTTGTCTAAGACTCTAAAGTTAAATTGTGAATACATAACTTGCCAATCACTAGGCCTTTGATGATACCCTCAAGCCAGTGTAGAGAATGAACTATCACATATTTTGTTAAATAATATATATCCTTGTCAGTATTTTCTGATATTTCACACTTGACTCTACAAATGTGATGGCTAAGGTGGGTTTCCTCTAATTACTCAGCACTCTAAGAATAGTAAAGAAATTGTATGTAAATGACTACTGACCATTTCTAATGCTACATATTAAATTAGAAGAGTTAGCTTATTATACAAAAGCAAAGGTTGCTAGAGAATAATGACAGTAAAGATTGACAAAATGTGGAAAGTTGATGCTAGGACAACCAACAAGAAGGAAGCAAATTACATGGAGAAATGCAGTCCAATGCAAGAGTTCAAGTAGCAATCTTCTAGACCATATAATACATGTGAAGGGAAAATAGTGGTGCCTTACTAGGTGATTGTTTTACATATTTATCCTTTTATAATGTTACTAGAATCATGAGTGTCATTCAATTATGGCCAATTAATATTTTAGAAGTAATTACCCGTCTATGTTACTATTTTACCATACGTTGTTTATTTATTCAAGATTTGGATTTAAAATGAAAAGAAAATTCTCATCCTTTCATTCAGAAGAAATGTACAGAGAGTAGTTTCTCTTACAATTTTCAAAGAAAGTAAGTTCATTCTAGGAAGAAATGGAGATCAAGTTTCATTGGGTGCAAATAAGGAATTCATGATGCATACATTCATCTCTTTTATATTAATGAAAGTCTATATATTTATGATTGACAAGAACAATATAACATGCCATAACTATTTGAAGCCTTGAATCACTACATCATATCTGTGATCTAAATTCTGTTCAACAAAATATCCACTTTCATGGTTTGTTCTAGTCAATTTTGCTGTAATACAGCTTAGAGTTTTCCTTATATAGCCTTAAGCTTTTGGTGCTCATTTCCAACTATTTGTGGATCATAAAGTGGTCCACTAAAAGATGTCAATCGCTTATATGCCAGTGAAAATCGGGCCTGCAAGTTTATTTATTGTCAACATCATTTGTTTTTAATAAATTTTCAGCATATAGAAATTATTTTTTGCACAACTAAAAAATCAAACTTGACATGTATATGTCCAAAGGCATGAAGTAATACCCATTGGAAGCATGCAAGAGTCCACCAACAGCTTTGCAGACCAAGGCCTTTGTTGTTTATTATCTAACATTGAAAAACAAGAAAAATATCAATTAAAGATAAGACTCTGGTAGCTTGTGGACGTTAATATAAATTCTTATTTTCTTTCTTTCTGCTTGTTGTACAAACATGGGAAGTGCTTCTATATTATTAATTGAATTGTGGTGTTTTTTTAACAACATTTACATTTTGCAGTGATGGTGACTCACTTCATCTTTTGAAATCAAGTGTTCCACTTTTGATGGTTCATTCTGACTAAAATAAAATCTGAATGCCCCACACATTTCAAAATAAATGCAAGAAAAAATTCCAATAAACAGTATTTTAAACAAGAAGTTGAGATATCATTGACAATTGTTGCCCCATGCTTGCAAATATTTGTAATGTCCCCATTTTGGAGGTAGATTGATTTAATTAAATTAATTAATTAAGTTGTCCAAATAATGATTTTTCATGAGAATTACTAATTGATTATTTTAATTAAATTAAAAGGTGGTATTAAATTAATTATTTGTAAGGTTATTAAATAAATCAATATTATAAAGTAACCTTATATTTAATTAATTTAATAAAGTGACTTGAATAAAATTTCATAAAGTCACTTAAGTGAAATAACATTATATTATTTCTGGAAGCTTCTAGATTGTGGGCCAACCTCTTGGTGAAAAAGAATAAATAGGAGAGGCCAGCCATTGTCTCATCATCGAGTTGTTGAACATTGCTTTGATTGATTTCATTTGTGGGGCCTAGGGTTTCTACAGTTTCTTCATTTGATCATTGAGACCGAAAGCTCTCTTTGATTGGCATAACTGAGGGAGTGAAATATCTCTTGAAGGGTTGCAGATTCTGGAGGTGATATTACAGTCATCTCATTGGGGCAAAATTAGTGGCCAAGGGCCAATTTTGCATAATTCGATTTGGTGAATTCATTGGAGACTTTTTGGAGTTTATGGTCTTCATCGATTTGGCATATAGGAGGACATTTGCATTCATATTTGTTTTTACCAGCACTCAGATTTCTTATCAGTCATGGCGGCCAGCATATAGAAGTCACGATTTTGCTTATACCTCCTTCATTTAGCATCGATTCTTCAAGGGGATAGCAGCGCTTCACTCTATGAGGGATGGAGATAATTTTACATGCATTTTGAAGGAGTTTGGTAGCTGATATGAATTATTTCAGAGGTCTGATCATAGAAACAGGGGTGGCCAAGTCAAGGGTGCGATTTCAAGCAAGGAAGGAGAAATAAAATCAAACAAAAATCAAGAGGCATTGCTAGGGCCTAAGGCAGCTGGGCACTATTCATTTGGAGGCATAGGCATTGTGCTTGGAGAGAATCGAATTAATTCTCAAGGCAGCCATTGCATCTTCAGGTTCTTCTATCTGATATCATTGTATTAGTTTCAATCTTTTCATCATAGTTTCTTTGCTAACTTAATCAGCAATTTATGGCATTATAAATGGAGTAGTTGAATTGGTCATTTCATGAAGTTTAGCATGCTGCTGTAGATGATGTTTGTAATCAGATTTGTTGATATTGCTGGGTTCTCATTGTAATGCCAAGAGTCTTGGCCCTTCTCATATCAACATTGTATTGGAGACGCATTTCAATAAAGAATCATCAGTTGCAGCTTATATTTTGTAGCAGCATATTTATATCTTTATAATTGTATGCATGCCAATTGTATGACGAAATGTCACTTGGCTGTAGGTGCATATAGAAATCATATTAATGCATGGTAAAAGGCAAAAAGTAGTCATTTATGCATCTAAATGATAGTTTAGATATTGTGGTTGGAATTGGAAGCATTTGGAGTCTTCTTTTATCATTCTTCAAGCATACAATCAGACTGATAGCTCAGACCAGCAAGCTGGAAGTTTGCATGTGAAGTGTTTGACGATATTCCTTGAAGGTTAGAGCAGCAATTTTATATCAAAACTTGCAAGGGATATTACAGTGGTATCAGAGCTTTGATCCTGCCATCTTGGAGGATTGAAGTTTCACATGAGAGGTCATCACAGGTACTACACTCGCAGAAGAGCAAAACAAGAAGAGAATTGGCAAGAAGATAATCCATTTGCAGAAGTACCATTAGCTGAATTGGGTGATAGGGCAGAAGATGGTCCACCTAGGAATGAAAGAAGAAATGAAGATAGGGGTGAAGAACTTCTTGAGCGGATGGCCCGTGCTTTTGAAGGGTTTACAGGAACAATGCAGCAATAGATGCAGCAGAACAAGGTTGCAAAGGAAAATAGGATGCAATACAACAGGATTGCAAAAGATAACAGGAGTGTGATTGGGACACCCAAGGCACATCGTACTCCTTCACGAATTGCAGATGGACTGTAATGTCCCCTTCTCATTAGTGATCTAGCAGTTGGCTGTTAGCCTATTCCAAAGATCCATAGGCTACTCGAAAGTGGAAATTAGGGTTTCCTATCTTCGTGGGGGTTGTTTAATCTTTTTATGAGGTTTGCCCTTGGAATTCTGGAGTTTTGATCGTTGTTTCTTTCTGGGTTTTCAGAGAGCTTCACAATGATATAGCATGCATGTTGATCTGAGCAACTTCTTGCATTTACTATTTTTAGTAAATTCTATTTTTGGCAGTGGTTCTGTTGGCATCAGTACTTTTGGCTTCCCTCTTCGAGCTGTTCAGTTGGCTATATTGAGTTTGGCTCTTGGATGCATTTTTTGGGAGATAAGTTATTTTAATTAAAATAATGTTATATTTTAAAGTCCCTTGGCCTAGCTTGATGACTTTTAAGTTGTTTTAAAAAGTGGACTTCATGGTTGGACGCTTCATCAGGGGACTTAATTGAAATATTTGCAAAGTGATAAAGTGGACTATGGAGGAAAACATGACGCCAACTTATGAGGAAGATTATTATTTTAAAAAGTGAAAATATTTCATCTATTGAATTGGGACGCCATCCTGGAAAGGGAAATGAGTCAACCTGAGATTTGAAAATAGTTTGACTTCTTGCTTTGGGCGCACCTTCTAGAAACTTCTAGAGTTGCTTCTGAGAACTTATAAATGGAGGTCTTGGCTCTTCATTGGATTATCTTTTGTCTACTGCAAAGTTATGCTATTGGAATGGTGATTGAGTGCTTCGGGGAATGCATACCCCCTAGCTTGGCTTAGCTTCTTGCTTGAGAGATAGAAACTAGTTGAGATAGTGATGTTCTTAGTCTTTGATGAGTAGTTTGAGTAGGTTGTAGCTGAGTTTTTTGTATTTCAACTAGTTTTGCAATTGCTGGTCTTAGTATAGCTGGAAGTCGTTTTCACATAGAAGTATTTGTGTGATTTTTATTTTGTTTTGGGTAATGAACTAGTGTATTCATCTGCTAGGGGCGACCCTTCTTGCCAACTTGCAGGTTTTATTTTGGATTTTCAGATTTTATAATAAGGAAATTGCCCCTCTTGAGGCCGTACCATTCTAGGTTGTCTTGGGAAGCGTGCACAAAAATATACTTGCTGGTTTAGTGTGTCTTCTTGCTTTGGATTTGGGTGTCATCATCTCTATCAGCTTTTGCATCTAATTTCAAGTCATTTGAGTGAGTATAGAGAGAGTTACAAGCATTTTACTGAAGTTCTAGGTTGCTGGTCTGTGCATTTTCAGTCACTGTTCGGTCATATCAGATTGTTTAGTTGGTCTCTTTGAGTGAGGTTTGAGTTTTGGAAGTCAAATTGAGTGTTAGAGAGTTATTATACATTATTGCAGCAATGATAAGACTTCTAATCTTGTGTTCTTGGCAGGCATTCTTTCTCATTGTAAGCTGAACAGTAGTACTGTCAGCATTCTTATATTCTTGCTAAACACTTTGTAGTCCCCACGATTGTGGAAGAGACTGGCCTGGCCTCAGTCTTTCATTTCAGTCTTTACTTTCTTTCTACCACCCGCTGAAAAGTGGAAGAGGCTGGCATGCCACCTAGTTACTTTCTGTAATGTATTTTAACATCATGTTGCTGATCGGCTGAGCCATCATCTGGTTCATGGATCTTCTGACCACATGCCAGCCCCTCCTCCCACATCGGGTCTTAGGGCGCATTCTTGGTTAGAGTTACTTTTAGTTCAGCAATGTATAGGGATCCTCTGACCATATGCTCGCCCCTCCTCCCACATCGCGTCTTAGGGCGCATTCTTGGTTAGAGTTACGTTACTACAGTTTCAGTTCTATGCTAACGATCCCCTTTCAAGTATGCTCTCACCTTGCCCATACTGGGATCTGGGTTGATCAGAAAGAGGAAGGGTTCCCTTTAGCTGGTTTATGATTTCACTAATGTTAACGGGTAAAATTAGTTGTGTTAAAAATTGAAAAAATTGCCTAGCATATTTCATAGACCTAACCGACCACCCTTTTTGAGGGAAGAGAAGGTGGCGGAAAGTATTGAAGAAGATGAGGAACCAAGGTATGCTGATGTGGTTATGGCAGAAAATGAGGAGTGGGAGTTGTTGACACCAAAAGTGCATGAGCACATGAATTTTGACAGGTTTATGAATCAGAGGATTGAATGCTACAGGCCTAGACAAGGGCGAAGACCTCAGAACCAAAATAAGGAACTTAAGCAGGCCACTAACAAGCTCGCATTACCTATGTTTGATGGTAGTGGAAAGGTTACAACGCAATCATGGATTCACAAATTGGATACTTTCTTGACACTTCGATCCATGACAAAAGAAGCTATCAAATATGCCACTTTACATTTGGAGGGTATAGCACACGAGTGGTGGTATCATGGGCTAGTTACATTGCAGCATAGTCGGATTACATCCTATCAAGAGTTTGTGGATAGATTGGTGGAGCGCTTCAACAAGAAGGATCCAGAATCCTACTTCAAAAACTTGGCTCAGCTTAAGCAAATTGGTAGTTTGGAGAGTTACATCAGAGATTTCCAAAAATTGTCAGTGATGGTTCCTAATATTTCAAAGAGACGATTGGTGGTGTTGTTCATTGAGGGCCTATTGGAGCCTATGAGAGGATGGATAAAAGCCTTTGATCCCCCTTCAATTCAGGAGGCTATGAAGAAGGCTAGGAGTATGGAATTCGTAGCACAAAAAATCAAGAGCTCACATAAGGATGTTCCTTCAACCAGCAATGAGACTCCTCAACAATCAGACAAGAAAAAGAAATCAGCGGCGATGGTGGATGAGGAGACACATGAGGAGTTAAGGAAGAAAAAATTGTGCTATTGGTGCAAGGAGCCTTATAACAGAGATCATGATTGTCCTTTGAGGCCTAAAGGCAAGGCCAATCGTATCATGTGGGCATATTATGAGGATTCAGATTCAGATCAGCTAGCTTCAGAGGATCATCAGGATGAGAGGACATCTTCAGAGATTGGTAATTTAGCTCCTTTGGCATATCTTGCTAATACACAAGATAAGACTACATCCCGATTTAGAGGGGTAGTCAATGGACAACAATGCATTGCTATGCTTGACACTGGAGCTACACATAATTTCGTCGATGAGGGTTTTGTGGCTAGATGCAGACTTCAGACCGAGGGCTTTGATGGATTCAAAGTTAGGGTCGTGGATGGATATACCCTCACATGCACCAAACAGATAAGTAATCTCACTTTGTTGTTGGGTGAGTATGAGTTACAGACTACCTTTTATGTAGTCAACTTGGGTGAGACAAATATTGTGTTGGGCATGAAATGGCTCCAGGACTTGGGAGTATTTACCCTCAACGTGCCTAAGATGGAAATGAAATTTGAGGTTGACGGCAGGAAATATTTGTTGAGGGGAATTACAGATGGGAGCTTGCATTCTATCTCCTTTTGTGGGAATGTAGACGAGAAGGAGAAGCAGGAAGTGAGTCAGGCGAAACATGTGATGGTCTACAATCCATTGTTTGACCTTGATGCTGCATGGTCATATGGCAACCCGCTTTTTGAGGTCAATGTTGATCATTCACTTGCTTCCAGTTTTGAGATGAGCATTGATGATAGTAATTGTAATCCTTCCAGTGCGTCGAGATTGCAAACAGAACTCACAAAGGAGATTTCAGAGGTGTACACGGTGAAGAGTGGATACAACTTTACTTTTGATCCTCATGTACATGACTTATTTCAGAGGCACAGTTCACCGACACATGTGATGGATAGTTTGTACGACAACATAACATGTGCAAAGTTTGGGAGCAAATATTATCAGTTTTTTGAGTTGCTTCCATTTGAGATTCACACTTTAGTGGCACCTAATGGCATGGTGGAGTTGATTCCGCAGGTTCAGTTAGATGTGCCAATGTTGCAGGGGCTATTTGATGATGGCAGGGACATTATGCAGTAGTACTACTACTTGTGGGATCCAGGTGGAGTGATTGAATTGCTTGAGGACAAGCAATTTCAGGAGAGGCGGACTGTAATGTCCCCGTTTTTGAGGTTGATTGATTTAATTAAATTAATTAATTAAGTTGTCCAAACTAATGATTTTTCATGAGGATAACTAATTGATTATTTTAATTAAATTAAAAGGTGGTATTAAATTAATTATTTGTAAGGTTATTAAATAAATCAATATTATAAAGTAGCCTTATATTTAATAAATTTAACAAAGTGACTTGAATAAAATATCATGAAGTCACTTAAGTGAAATAATATTATATTATTTCTGGAAGCTTCTAGATTGTGGGCCGACCTCTTGGTGAAAAAGAATAAATAGGAGAAGCCAGTCATTGTCTCATCATCAAGTTGTTGAACATTGCTTTGATTGATTTCATTTTTGGAGCCTAGGGTTTCTACAGTTTCTTCATTTGATCATTGAGACCGAAAGCTCTCTCTGATTGGCATAATTGAGGGGGTGAAATATCTCTTGAAGGGTTGCAGATTCTGGAGGTGATATTACAGTCATCTCATTGGGGCAAAATTAGTGGCCAAGGGCCAATTTTGCATAATTCGATTTGGTGATTTCATTGGAGACTTTTTGGAGTTTATGGTCTTCATCGATTTGGCATATAGGAGGACATTTTCATTCATATCTGTTTTTACCAGCACTCAGATTTCTTATCAGTCATGGCAGCCAGCATATACCTCCTCCATTTAGCATGATTCTTCAAGGGGATAGCAGTGCTTCACTCTATGAGGGATGGAGATAATTTTATATGCATTTTGAAGGAGTTTGGTGGCTGATATGAATGTTTCAGAGGCCTGATCATAGAAACAGGGGCGGCCAAGTCAAGGGTGCGATTTCAAGCAAGGAAGGAGAAATAAAATCAAACAAAAATCAAGAGGCATTGCTAGGGCCTAAGGCAGCTGGGCACTATTCATTTGGAGGCATAGGCATTGTGCTTGGAGAGAATCAAATTAATTCTCAAGGCAGCCAATGCATCTTCAGGTTCTTCTATCTGATATCATTGTATTAGTTTCAATCTTTTCATCATAGTTTCTTTGCTGACTTAATCAGCAATTTATGGCATTATAAATGGAGTAGTTGCATTGGTCATTTCATGAATTTTAGTATGCTGCTGTAGATGATGTTTGTAATCAGATTTGTTGATATTGCTGGGTTCTCATTGTAATGCCAAGAGTCTTGGCCCTTCTCATATCAATATTGTATTGGAGACGCATTTCAATAAAGAGTCATCAGTTGCAGCTTATATTTTGTAGCAGCATATTTATATCTTTATAATTGTATGCATGCCAATTGTATGATGAAATGCCACTTGGCTGTAGGTGCATATAGAAATCATATTAATGCATGGTAAAAGGCAAAAAGTAGTCATTTATGCATCTAGATGATAGTTTAGATATTGTGGTTGGAATTGCAAGCATTTGGAGTCTTCTTTTATCATTTTTCAAGCATACAATCAGACTGATAACTCAGACCAGCAAGCTGGAAGTTTGCATGTGAAGTGTTTGACGATATTCCTTGAAGGTTAGAGCAGCAATTTTATATCAGAACTTGCAAGGGATATTACAATATTTCCAGGAGAAGGCATAACTATAAGAGATGGCATGTGAATTTGCCAAAACATATTCTTGGGAAACCTTTTTAACTATTTTTGGGCACTGCAGATGTTATTCTTATTATTTTTTGCACACATCTTCACTGTTCAATTCCTTAGCCTACAATCATATTATTATGAAACATTCTAGACTTAATATTCACCCAATATGGTCTACATCTATGCATCATCATAATATAATTGCATGCATCAATGGTTCTCCTTAGCATTCACTTGAGACAACTCCATATGGTTTTGAGTGTCTTTAAAACAAATTTACAACCCTTTTTACCTCTCTTTCTTCAGCTTTCTGCTTGATCCAAAAAATGGATCTGATTTTGTTCTAGATTCCGTGGCAAAGTAATCACAAATAAGACAACATTTGTGTTGCAGGTCCAAAACAAAAAGTGTTTAGTGGCATCTGAATCTGCATACTATTACACATTTGGACTCCTCTCTGTAATGTCCCCTTCTTGCACCTAGTTCAATACAAGCTTTCCATTAGCTTATTCTAGGGTTCGCGTAAGCTAAGTGGATATGGTTAGGGGACTTAGGTTCTGTGATGAGCTTTGTGGAGGTTTCCTAAGTTTTTTGGTAGGGTTGCTATTGTTAGCAACTTACTATTTTTAGTAAGTTCTAGTTGGGCTCCAATTGGATCAGTTGGGAGACTAGACTCACTATTTTTAGCAAATTTCTACTTTTAGTAGCTTCTATTTTTAGCACATGGTCTTGGCCTCTATTACTCTATCTATTTAATGCAGTGGTTTCCAGTTTTGGCCTTGGTGAGTTCTAATGTTTTCAGAGAAATATTTGGTCTTCGTCACTTCAGTCTTTTATAAAGTCACTTTATGACTTAAGTGAAGGGGTAATGGGTTCATGGGAGGCCCCCTTGATCAACGCCTAGGAATATGGTTCTTTAAGTTGTTTTTACAAAGCAAGTTATGTTTTGTAAGTGGACGCCAAGATAAGGAGGCTTAATATTTATTTATTTTAAAAGAAGATTATTGTTGTCTCCAAAGGTGGACGCCAAGTTTGAGGAGAAATAAAGTTAAGTTAAAATGTTTAAAGTTTGAAGCCCAAAAAGGGGTCGAACCTCTTGGGGTTAATTTCATGTTATTTCATAAAGTGAAATGAGAGGCAAAAAATATTCAAATTCAAATTTAAGTTGCCCTAACTCTTCTCTCACTTTATAAATATGAGTTTGAGCTCTCATTTGCATGTGCATGTTTTGACAACTTAAGGAGATGTTGCTAGAATGAGCTCAAGGAGTTCTTCTTTTGTTGGTTGAGGACAAAAACCCTCTTTTTGGTTGTTAGTTTCGGTTGTTACACCCCGTTTTTAAATTACTAGATTACTTTTACCTTTATAAGTAAATATGATTTTAAATGCAAGATTATGTTTTGATGATGTTCAATGGATGAATGAAATATATGAATATGCATTATAATGAAATTACTTTTAAATGCTTTAATGATGCTTTTGAGATATGAATATGATTTATATGTATCAGCTAATTGCATACATGTTGCACTAAGTTGGATGCAAGAAAAGGTTTGAACCCTCCAAAGGGAGAGGGAGAGTATCACCTAGGAGAAGAGTTTGGTATGGAAACCATTGGTGTACCTATCTCAGTAAATGCACACACTCATTGCATAGGTTACATAAGCCTTGTCTAGTCAATCTGAGCTTTGTGTCGGTAAATGTTAAACCATGTTGATAGCTTCTTGGGTTGATAGGAATGTTAGGATGGTTGTCTTTAATTCTCTTTGATTGTTTAGTCAATATGAGTCATAGTGTTAAAATCCTTTTGATGAGCATGAGGTATATATTGTGTATTTATATATATATATATATATAAATGGATACATATATATGTATATATATGTGGTGACCCATATATATGAATTTATATACATATGAGCATTTGTAAATAGAAATGTCTATGTATACCCATACGAAGATATGTGATACATATGCAAATATTTGCATGTATATATATATACTTTATTTATACATATTGATATATATATATATATAATGTTTAAAGGATGTATGTTTAAAGGATGGTAATATATATATGCATATTTAATTAAATGACTATAATATAAATATATATATTAATATATGTATATATAATTGATAGATAAAATATGTGTACATATATATATTGATATTATAAATATATTATTGCTATTATAAATATGTGATGAAAGCCATATTTAATGGCGACTAAGCCATGATAAGATGGCAGCCATAATGAATGGCATTGAATGCTGTGTAAGGCTTTTAGAAAGGTAGTAAAGGCCACACATAAGGTGGTATATATGCCACACATAGGTAAAGAGTGGAAACTATTAGTGGTAGCTATCTAAAATAATAAAAGCCGTCCAACATAGGCACCTCATTATGCACATGAGATTGGTAATTACTGCCACGTGAAGGCAGTATTTTAAGCTGTTTTAAAAGTCGTTGCAAACTAGCATGGGCCGCCAACTTCGGTGCCATACCTTGCATAAGAGAAATCATAGTTGGAAAACTCGGCATTTTCAAGTATTCGGCAAGCCCGAAAAACTCGGCTCGGCAAAAACTCGGCAAAAAACTCGGGAACTTAAAAAATTGCTTAAACTTCACTAAAAACTCATTTTTTTTGCAAAATTCAAAGATAAGATGCATCCAATGAGTCAATAAATGAGTACATATAAGAAACAAGCTATATTTGATTGATTTGAAAGAAATTGGATACAAAATGGCATCCTCATGTGGAATGCTCAATGCGCTGATATGATGATAGTCTGAAACAAAATGAAATAGCAAATTGTTTTTGTAAAACTGAAAGTAAATACTACATATGTCATAAACATTAATATATTTCAGTTTTTACAAATTCACATGAATCACATCTTCCTCTTCCCATGTCTAGATCTCAGTATGGGACCGGAAGAGGGTGTCCGTGTAATCATAGGACTCCGCTCCTGCTGTGCCTGTGGCTCCTCAACCTCCATCCTAGATGTAGATCCTCCTGCAGCTGCTGGTGGTGGCACTGGCAATGACTCCTCCTCAGGATCATCCTCAAGGTCATCCAATGAGAATGTAAATCCACCCTCCTCCATTGCCTGTCGCTCTAAATCATAAATCTCATCCTCGGTAAACAATGGAGGTTGCTCCCCTCGCCCTGTCCAATCACTGTATGGATCTATCTCCTCCAAATCAATTGGATCATCATATGATATCTCCTCTACCTTTTTTATGCGCAATCGAAGATTATATTGCACATAGACAAGGTCATTGAGGCGTTTTTGAGCGAGTTTGTTCCTCTTCTTTGTGTGGATGGCCTCAAACAAACTCCAATTGCGCTCACAATTGGATGAACTACAAGGCTGGCTCAAAACACGGAGGGCAAAGTTTTGAAGATGTGGGGTTTTTCCACCCCAATGTGTCCACCAAACATCTACAAAAAAAAGAAGAAAAAGTTAGAAAATTGTAACTTGTAACTTGTAACTATCAAATTTTCATTTTTGTAACTTGTAAATTTCAAATTTTATACCTGGTGGCAGCCTAGATACTGCTCTCTTTGCCAAGTCTGAAGAGAAGAGTACACCCCTTTTTTCCCTGTAACTTTGCAATTCATTAACAATGCAGTCTGCCTCATCAGGCGTGGATGTCATCCGCTGAATGCAAGTAGTGAGGCCCTCCATAACCTCTCCAGTAGGATCTGTATAGGTGCCTGAATGGATGAAACGGGGGTTCAAGAAGTACCCTGTTGCATGGATAGGTTGGTGGAGTTGATTGTTCCACCTCCTGTCAATAATCTCCCAAATGGGATCAAACTTGAGGCTGTCCCCCTTATAATAATTTCTAATAGCCTCCTTGGCCCTATCCATGGCCTCATAAAGATAACCCATTGGGGTTTGATCCCCATCCACCAAACGGAGCACTCTAACCAAGGGCTCTGACACCTACAATATAAATTTAAAAATGCAAAAAACTATTAGAGTTACAATTTAGTAATTTACAAATTTACAATGAAGGACATTAACTTTAAAAAAATGTTCAATTTGAATTTAGATTCAAACTCAAAGTTTTGAAGTTACCTTCACAATCTCTGTTGCTTTTTGTGCAAAGAGGGGCTCGAAGACAATGCTTGCAACTCTTTCTCCTTCCGGCTTCTTTGAATAAGGTGAGTCTATCCATGCTTGACTCACAAACATTTGTTTCAAAGCCGTCAATGCGCCAAGAATGCTTTGCAACGTTAAGAAAACCGTTGCAAACCTTGTCACACCAGGTCTCACCAAGTCTCTCCCATTGGTGTGCTCCCTCATCAAGCTCAGAACCCAAGGGTGATTGTAGATGTATTTAGTGATCCTTCTTCCATCCTCTACAATCGGTGTGACCCAATGTAATTTTCCTATGTCCTCCAAAAGAAGGTCAAGGACATGGGCAGCACATGGTGTCCAAAAAATTGTCTGGTGTCTATCTTGGAGGATTCTTCCTGCTGCCACATATGCCGCTGCATTGTCAGTTATGATTTGCACGACATTTTTAAGCCCAACCTCCATGCACACTTGCTCCAACATTCTAGCCAAATTTTCTGCATTTTTTACTATGTTGGAGGCATCTACGGATTTCAAGAACACCACCTCATTTTTGCAAGAAACCAAAAAATTTATGATGGTACGGTTTTTTCCATCCGTCCACCCATCAGAAAGAATAGTGCAGCCATATTGTTGCCATTCTTCTTTTTGTTCTTGTATCACTGCCTTTGCTCTTTCAGTAGCATTAGAAAGCAACCTACAAGTACAAAGTGAAATTAAGTACACAATTTTAATTTGTAAACAAAAAAATAACTTAAATTAATCATAAATTAAACTTAAGAAACATAAAATTAAATTAAAGAACATAAACTAATTTCTAACCTTCCACTCAATTCTTTGCGCGAAGGCGCCTTGTAGCCTTTCCCTGCAACTGTCAATGCGGTCACCAAATTGTCCCAATAAGGTGAGCTTGCCACATTGAAAGGGATGTTGTTGAAGTACCAAAAATCGGCACAAGCAACATCTGCATGCTCACGCACCTCCTTATTCCACCCAGTTGCCTCTAAAGAAGGTTGTGCACCAGGTGTGTTTCTAGGCACAAAAAAATCACCAATGTGTGAACCTGTGGCTCTAGGTGTCTGTGTTGATCCTGCCACTGGTACTCTAGTAGAGGAAGATGAAGGCATGGTGGTGGTGGTGGGTTGCCTTCGCACACGTGGACCACGAAGAGAGCCCGCTATGTTGGCTACTACATCATCATCATCTGACAGTGAGTGAAGGTTGTCTGCACTTGCAACACCTTGAGAAGAAGCTATGGCAGCTTGCATTGCTGCTTTTGCCTTCGCTTTTTGCATCTTTTTTTCTTCTGCAGCGGAAAGTATTGCATTCATTTGTCTTTTGATTTCCTCATTGGTGTTTATGCAAGCCTTAGCATCACGTCTAGGGATGCCTGCAAGGTGGTATTTGAGGCGATTGATGCCTCCACGGTAAATTTCTTTACATCTAATGCAATACACTGATCCAGGTTCTGGTCCTTCATATGCATATCTCCAAGCGGGATCTCTAGCTCCTTTTGGACGAGTGCCTACATATTCCCCACTCCCAGGCACAGATGGGGCTGAGGTAGGGGTAGAAGCGGATTCAGAAGCCATGATCAATTAACCTGTTACCTACACAGTACACACACAAAGTGAAATCACAACTTGTTAGTTTTTTGATAGAAATTTTAAAAACAAGCTAAATTAGATTAAATCAAAATTGAAAATTTCAAAATAGATTCTAAACTAATCTAAGATTCTAAATAGTAAACTAATTTAAGATTCTAAAGTCTAAACTCTAAACATTTTCAATTTTTCATCAAAAAAAATGGATTAAAAAAAGAAAATAATAAACTAGGGTTACAAAAAAATGTAAAAATCAGAAAACTACTTTAAATTAGTAACAAATTAAGCTAATATATAAATTTAAACATGTTTTCAACAAACAAGAAGAATCAAAATTACAAAAAATAACTAGAATTTGAAGAAAATTTGAAAAAAATGAAAAAAACTGCAAAATATATAAAAAAATCATAAAAAAGTGTCACAAATTCTTGTTTTGTTGAATCTAAATCTTCTTTTAAACATATAAATGTATTTGAATTTGTTTTATAGTTCATTCATGATGTTTTTTAAACATACAATCAACAAAAAAGAAGAAAAAATGAAAAAAAAAGAAAGAACAAGAAAAATTAGAAAACCTACCCGGAAATCCAATTTGCCTTCGAAATCTGATGAAAATCCCCTTCGAATCTCGTCTCCTCGATGCCAAGTTACAGATAAATAGTGCAAAATGCTTTGGGCAAGTTTTTTCCTCTGCTAAGAGTGAAAACAAGTGACAAAATGAAATGACAATGATGTTTTGGCCGGCCACGGACATAAGACACAAGCCGCGCGGGTTTTTTTTAAAAACTCGCCGAGTTTTTGCAAAAACTTGCGAGTTTTTCCGGCGAGTTTTTGCAAAAAGTACGGACTATACCTTTTGCGAGTAAAACTCGTAAAAACTCGTTTCTGAAAAAAACTCGCGAGTTTTTGGCGAGTGAGCCAACTATGAGAGAAATGATAAGTCTACCATGATAGTGGCCAAGTAATAGCAAGTTAAAGAGCTGTTGAAGCAGCCTTATAAAGGGTGCTTTGACTAAGTAAAATGCATCTGTTATAACCAGTTACAAGTCCATGACTTGGGCAATAGAGCAAACGTGCCAAGTAAATGACTTTTTTTGAAGTTTTTAAATGACAACAAATGAGAATAGCTGTGCTAGCCAAGCTGTGGCATAGAAGGGTGAAATCGATTAGGTTTAAAAGACTATTTCAACTGCAAAAGAATTGCCATGTGACAACATATTAAGTCGTGGCAGATATGGAGGAGTTCGATTACTTTTGAAGACCTTATCAAACTGAAAATTGCCATGTTTCAAAACTACTTTTCAACATAGAGTTTTAGCTGGCCATAGACTATTTCAAATGACAATCATGGCACTCCAAAATGCTAAGTCGACTTGCTCAAGCCACACGGCTGGCAGGGAATTAAGACGTGGCATCAAATGTAGCTTACTTTTAGCAAGCAACTTCTATCCGTTTTTGTATAAATAGAGAGCAGCAACATAGTATTTGGTTGCCCATTCATTGTGATTTTCCGAGTTTGAGAGTAGCATATTTGTGAGGTTGAGAGCAACATATTTGTGAGTTTGTGAGCATAGAGTAGTTATTTTAGTGTGAAGAAAGGCTGAGTTGAGTAGTTGGAGATATTACTTGAAGTATTAGCAGCAAGGAGAGCTGAGAATAGAGGGGGTAGCAGGTAGAGACATTGTGCATTGAACCAGGATTTGCAGGGATTTGTCTTGAGCTATTTATTCTAGGCATGCTTAAGATATCTCTTTCTCTATCTCATTTCAATTCTGAATATAAGTTTAAACATTGTGTGAAAATGTTTAAGCTATTACTTTTGTGTGCATACTATTGCTACTGGGATAGTATATAAGTGCATGAACATTTAGCCAGATTATTTATAAGCAGAAAGGAATAAGTAGAGCATAGTATTTAGTTACTTTAATTATATTGCTTGATTATTATAGCAAAGATAAGTTAGAATAGGGTATTATGATAATATCCAAAATATAGTATGGTATTTGTATTGTTTGAATAAGTTATGTTGCTTTGCAATGAAAGGGATTGAAATCCTAATAGAACTATTATGCCATTACTATCTAGGGAATGATATTATTTTATGAATACCTTTATTTGGTAGTTTAACCATGAGTGGAGAACTTACATTCTCAGATGCTCATAATCCTTGAAAGTAGGAGATTAGTTTATTCCCTAGGGTTAGGGTACACACTTGAATTAGAATTTATATCATTTTTCAACAAGAGAGTTAGAACACATATTAGAGTAAATATGCCCTCATTATCTTTAAATGATATTATCTTATATTTTGACTAAGTGTCCATATTATTATTATCTATTCACAGTAACCTGTTCTTTGAAGAAGAGGACTTTATGTCTCGACAAACCAAAGCCGAAATGCGAGGAGATTTTGAGGTGTAGAAGTGCAAACTCGTCTCAAGCAGGAAATGTTCTCCAGATTAGATATAAACTGATCATACATTTTAACATGTGAATACATGTGTCATATTTAAGGAAAAGATATATGAATGTCTATGTGCATACAAATGTAGGAACCTTGTAAAAATTATGCAAAGGATAACTTGGAAAGACCCATGAGGAAATTGGAGATTAGTCAAAAAGTCCTTAGTTGAATTATTAGAAGTTAAATAGCTTATTATGTTGTCTTATTATTGGAAATTACTATAAACGTAAGATTTTATATGATATTTAATGTCAAGGATAACCAGATTGGTTACGGCATCCTAGAAGGATGGAGCCATACTAGGTATGTAATGTCCCCGTTTTAGCTGACATTGTTTGTTGAGGAGTGAGCCTATCTTTTGACCCTCGTAGGCTGACAGTTATGGATAGAGGGTCCTTTGTGGCAGTTACTCGGTGGTTGGAGACAATACTTCACTTTCTGATTAAGGTTTGGACCTTTGCAGATGCTTATAGAGTGTTATTTAGGAACTTACTATTTATAGTAAGTCAAGTCATCAGGGTTACTATTTTTGGCAAGGCACCTGGCTCAATTGGCTATCTCAATTTCGACCCAGTTTGGTAGTTTGTTGAGCAAACGGAGAATAATGGAGCATTTAATAATAATTAAATGATTATTATTATGACTTTATATTATAAAGTCATTTTAAGTGAAATATTAAAGTTATTAATTAATTAAATGGCTTATTATAAAGTATTAAATGACTTTATAATAAAAAGGGCAAAATGTTCATTTAAGTGAGTATTTATTACTCATTAAAGGGGATGCCATTTATTAATTAAATAGCCTAAGTCAAAGAGACGAATTTAATATCATTTAATTGTTTTTTGAGAAGGCTCGACCCTATTGGGAGAATATACATATTTCACCAAAGACAAATCGAACCATTATGTGAATGATTATTCTAATTTGCCTATTATTCTCTCTGAGAACTTTGGAGTTTGTGAAACAAGGGTTTCTGCAAATTCGTATCATTTTCAGGTTTTGGAGAATGTTCACTCTTCAGAATCAAGCATACTGAGGTTGTGAAAGATCAACTGAAGATTGCTAATGGTTGGCTTCATTACAGAGGTCAAAATTCGTGCTTCATTGGAAGAAGATTTACATTTTCTACAAGGGTTTTTAAGGGATAATCAATTTCAGATCAGAATTAGTGTTGGCTACTATTGTGTGTGTGAACAGTGCCGCGCTACAGTAGAATGCTACAGTAAAACGCTACAGTACTTTTGCAATTTGGTGAAATTTTATACAAGGGTTTCACACTTGATTGAAGGGATATTCAGAGAAATACTTGTGGCTGCAATTAGTATTGTTCTTAGCAACAATATACAGACTGTGCAAGCATTTACAGGGTCACATGTTTATACAGTCAAGACGTGTTTCATAGAGGCTGAAACGCCTTCATCCATTGACTGCTATTTCATCTATTGTGAGCGCCCAGCAAAGTCAGGGCATTTTGCATACATTTATGAGTGGACAAATCATTTATAGTTGCAGATCGATTACATTTCCAGATTTATATGTTGCTTGTAATTTCCAGAATTCAATATTTACAACTAGCTGATTATCTCGGGTATGTCGTGTGAATGTTTGAGCATGTATTAATGCGGGTTATGCTTTGTATATGTTCTATTATCAATAAAAGTTATTTGCAGCCTATTTAGAAGAATATTATGCTTGAATTCTTATTGTTGCAATGAATTATGTCTAGCTGATTGCTTATTTTAAATTCAACAAAAAAAATCATATAACTGCAAAAACCCACCAAAACATTACAAAACAGCAAAACACCAAACAAAAATTGCATTCTTCATCAGCAATTGGGGTTGAGAGACACCAGGTCTCTTACAAGGTATGATAACAATTAGTCTGAAACTCAATACGAAGAAGTAATCTTCAAACCAAGTTTAATTCTGGATTATTATACATATCGACATATTAACAATGCTTTAGATTGAGACTAGGTGTGTCTAGTCGGTGACATGGTGTCATTAGTATTAACTAATTATGCATGAACTAGGAGAGTCGTTACTCTGGTGATTAAAATAAAGAACTTCAATAAGAGGCAATTGCCAATCCCAAGATTGTTACAAGTGTGTAACTGGGTATTCAGGAGGTTGGGCCAAACCTAATTGGTTAGTTAGATCAATATAAATGTGTTATCACTTTTGAATGAAATCTTGTTATGTTAATTAAACCTTAGGGTCAAACCAAGGGAAGAGTTATTCACAGGTCAGTAGAGTTTCCAAGTCGAATAAGGGGGTGGGTGAACATACGACACTGCTTTATAGAAAGTGGATTTATTATATATATGAAAACTTTGGCCAAAGTAAGTGTAGAAGTCGCTGCATACACTTTGTTGATTCATTCTACGCCAAGATTGTATAGCTAGTCAAGAGTGTCATACGTAGTCGGTGAATATCCATAGTTGTATGACTGTACTAGTTATGTAGGACACAACACCATACTCAGGAAGGCATTATTAGAGGTTTCCATATCAAACTCTTCATTGAAGGGTAGGGCCATCTACCAGTTAGGAGATGTGCGGGGGACCGCTTAAGTCTGCAGTTGGAGGAAAAGCACTTGGATGATGCTCTCCCTCTTGCAGTTGACAGGCGAGACTTGTGAAACAGAAGGAATGTGATCCAAATGAGGACACCTTGATCTTGACTCTTGTAAGTTATGAATTTGTATATGAACATGATCATGGATCTATTGTCATATGTATTTGAAAAGATAAGTTTCATCTACTTGAAATTATGTAATGTTATTAATACAATGAGACGTGGAAATTAATTAAGCAATGTGCAATTATGTTTTTGATTAAGCTGGGAAAGGGCCTTGATCTCGTGGTTACAAAGCTAGAACAACAAACAGAGAAACGGGCCAAGAAAAACATCAGCCACCGCCAAAAAACAACAATAGACAAAACCAAAAAGAGCCAAAAATGGCACATAGGCCAAGTAACCAAAATTGCAACAACAACATGATCAAATTTTGCGAAGTCCAATTGGTAGGACGACTTCCTCCTCTTCCTATCCAGGAGATTCTCAAGCCAAGACTAGTCTTGGCTAACCTCACAGGAAGGATGGATGCTAGTCCCGTGAACTCCTAACGAGTAAGATTGTGTTGCGATGTCGCGTGGTGGCGAGTCTGGCTCCAAGTTGATATGGATTGGAGATTGTTGTGGTGGCCACTGAATAAGAGGCTTTGCTTCCATCTTTGGCACTGTCTCAGCTGTAACTGTTTCCATTTTCGGCACTGTCTTAGTTGTGTTTGTGGCTGTCTCCACATGTTGCTCTTGCTGATTTATATCAGAAATCGACATTTTTCCCTTTGTACTCCTTGACGTTTTGTTTCCTTTAGGAGGATTACTCCATGTCTTTTGTCTGGGTTTTGATCTTGACGTGGAAGGTAGCATAGTAGTAATTGGTGGTGGCTCTATGTTTGGAATGACTACCTTTTGCGTTCTCTTGCTGTCTAGGAAAAGCTTGCTATTCCTAACAACTCTACTTGTTCTTTCCTCAACGGATGTACTTTCCTTGGCATACCAATCCATGGCTCGAAGTGGCTGCGAGTCAACTTGATCTATGAAGAATGTGGGAAGTGTGACTTCTCCATCATCATCTGATAACCCTTCCACATCCTCTAACAAGAAGTCAGCATTCTGTGGAAGTGTGAACCTACTATAGTTGCGCTTTTGCACTTTGAACTCGTCTTCGTAGTTGAACCAATAGTCCTCCATGGAAGATTTGTGTGAAGAGTGGTGACCAAGGCATGCTAAATAGTGAACCCAAGGATCATATGAGTGTCTTTCGATGAGATACTTAAGGTTAAGTCTCATTATCTCATGGCTCGTAACCTTGGCGTTAGCTGCTGATCTGCACCTATAAAGTCCCGTCTAAAAAGAAAAGTTGGCAGTTGTCTTGCGTTTGATACGTAGAAGAGAATGTACCTTGTGCAACTATCATAGGAACTCCATGAAGACCACCCTATCTGATGGATAATGGGGTAACATGGATGGATGACCTGAGTATCCATATACGCAGATGTAGGTAAAAGTAGGGAACTGGATGAACCAATCCGCCCAATCTGCCATTGCCAACTTGGCTACCGGTGAGATGCGTACATGTGACTCATGATCAAGGTCCCTCACTGTGTGCATCAAGGACTGATCATTCACTCGCTTGAAGTGTCTTTTTGATTGTGTGAACTCAAGCTACGAGAAATGTTCGTGAACCTTTTGCACACCCAGAAGTTCCTACAGAGTTCAACACTCTAAATTGGCCTTGGAAGGCTATCAGGTATACAAGGTATGAACACATGCCAAATTTGTGAGCCTTGAAGAAACCGGTCATCTGGTTGGGGAGAGTATCACTGATCAAGGCAGGCCAGTCATAGTGTTCTCTGTTGCTCACAATTTGAGCGATGACGTAATACATCTATGGCTGGAATTTGTTTGCCTCTTCTTGACCAGTAACACGGTTGAGTAGAGTGATCATTACTGCGTACTCATCTCTGAACTCTCCACATCCTCCATTCTTTGGCAAGTTGCTTCTTTTCTCTTTAAGCCATCTTTCTGCCATTCTCTTTTGACATTTGTCTTTTGATGTATTGAACGTCTTTTTGCACTCCTTCATAGATTCGACCAAGTTTTTCGCACAAGGTGGAATGGCAAAGCACCTTTCAATATCCTTGGGCTTGAGGCTGCATATTACTCGCCAATCTACTAATTGAATCTCTCGTGCAGTAGGGTTGTAATGCTTTATACAAGCGATTACAAATTCTACACTCTATGCTGAGATGGGAAATGATGTTGCCTCAAGCAATCCGGATTGCTCAATATTCTGAAGTGTGCTTTGGTCTATGCCTTCCAACTTTTCTAAGTTGACCTCTGGGTGTGCCCGATGCAAATCGGTGTCAACCGTTTTTACGAAGTCATGAAGTAAGACCGTTTTGGTCTTGTATTCGACCTAAGAGTATTGCATTCTAAAATCCTTGAAGATTGACTGGGCACATGATACTATTTGGACAATTTTTTCTGCAGTAGCTAAAAATAGCTTCGCGGAGGGGTATTTTTTATGAAAATTTCTGAGACGTGGGTTTTGTTGGGAATATTTTTCTAAATGAACCTTTAACGTCAAAAATTTGAAAAAGTCATTTTTTCTCGGACATGCAACAATCCTTCAGGGAAAAAGTTTCAGAGGCAACAAAAGCTTTTTTTTCTTGGAAAATTATGGCACATGGGTATTGTAGGCGCTTCAGAGCTAATCAAACCCAGTTTGTCTGTTTTTTGAAATGGTGACTTTTTCCAAAAACCCTAAAAAAGGGGTAGCGGGGCAACTTTCTTTGGAAGATTTGGAAGAATCTGGCATGTGGGTTTTATGGCTAGTCTTGTGTTGATCACACCCAAAAGACCAGATCAATGAATAACCGTTGTTTACTTGGACATGCAAGAAGATCTAAGACAAGAATAGAAGAAATGTGTGGGAAGAAGCTAGACGTTATAAGTTGCTGCCTTGGAAAATGATGCCTGGTGATGAAATCTTGTGAACATCCTTCTATGCAACTAGAGACTGGAAAAATGAAGAACAGTAAGAATGGCTTCCGTCAGGTCTTCAAATGGCGTTGGAGAGAAAATAATTGTGTTTGAGCTCTTCAACCTGCAAGAAATAATGAATGATGGACACCTAGGCTTTGATATGTATCAATCTGAGTTCCAAGCATCAGTTAGGGCACCAAATTCATGCTTGAGGAGTCTATTTGCATGATTGGGAGTTAATTGGAAGAGTTTCCACCCAATTTGAGACGCCTAGGCTTGAGGAAGTCTTCAAAATCCTAACTGGGAATTGACTTTGGATGCCACCTTGCCGTGTTGAAGATTTTCAACTTTTGCTTGATGAACAACCTCTGTTCGACCCTGAATTTTGGTCGATTGGTTGATCGTGAAGCCTTGCTAACATATCCACTACGGAGTTGGATAAACTCTGAAGAGATGTTACTAGGGGCTGTGAACCTAGAAAACTGAATCTGGTGGCTTGAATTCTTGGGTGCCTTTTCCTAGAAGGGTACTTTTTCTGCCAGTGTTAGCCAATTTCTTGGATGCTTTTCAATTTTCTCCATTTGACCTTTTGTGCTTCAATAAGCAGTTGCTGATGATCGATGAATCTTGTGATTGGGATGTTCAATCCATTGCGAAGCTGGAAACATTCTGGAATAGATGATTGTATGTGCAAGCTCAAAAAACTGATTTATGAGGTTCAAACTTCTAGCTGCCCCTAGCCTATAGGGGCACTTTTGTTCTTTTGAGGTACATTTTGCACTTTGCAACCCTTCATGAACAACTCTAGTTTGATCTTTGTCGTTGGAGGTTTGACTGCTCCGATGTTTGTGCTAACGATTTTATCACGGAGATTGATCAAAACGGAAGAGGTCTTCTTGGAAATTACAACACCTGAAAGTAGCATCTAATTGCCCAAAAGGTTGGGTGCCTATTTCTAGGAAGGTGCATTTTCTTCAACACTTAGCCAATACTTCATGTCCTTAAATTTTCCTTCGCCTCTAGCGTTTTACGCTTGATCTTGGTTTGTGTCGTGTCCCCTTCTCAGTGACATCTCTCGGAGTACAGGATTGGCCTATTACACGACCCTCGTAGGCTGATAGACTGGATAGAGGGTCACTTCGGAGCTTGGCTCAGCTTCAGTTAGCAGAGATTGATCAGTAGTCTTTCGTTTTGGCTCAATCGAAGACTTTTTGCAGAATTGCTATTTTTAGCAGTTCCTGGCAGGCAGTGTGGGACCCCTGCTATTTTTAGCAGTATGGCTTTGGCAGTATCCGGAATCACTTCAGAGTTCGTTAGCATCAGACGGATCAGTAATCAGATGAGTAACGAGGAAGATATTAATATTTAATTATATTGATTAAATATTAATTATTTAATGATTTATAATATAAAGTTATAATGTTATATTATAACTTAAGTGTTTTGCCTTGAGGGGTGCGCCCATCATCAGAAGGGGCCAAAAGTGACAATTAAATTATATTAAAATATTCAGCTGTGACTATTGAAATATTAAAAGATTTAAATATGAATATTTCATTAAAACCCTATTCTTAAGGAAATCGCACTTTTCAGCATAAAGGGGATTTTGCCTTGGGTTTTGAGCATTATGTGATTATTGGATTTGGAGAAACTGATCAAATTGATCTGAGCACAGAACCTTAGGGTTTGAACTCGAATTCCTTGGGGAACGAGCCATCTCCAGCGGAAAGCAATTCAGAGAGTGTGAAATAACACTTGATCTATTGCCAGCAGAGGTTTTCTCACACAGAGGAAATCATTGATCTTCAGAGCATTTATTATTTACAGAGTTTTTTCAACATTTTTGCATTCAGAAGTCATTCATTCCTTTAGGCGCACTTCCTACAAAGATCTTGAGAAACTTGAAGGAGCCGTACAAGATATTTATTGCTGCTGTACTTCACCAGGCCGTACTTTTGACAGGCCGTACTCTTCATACAGCCGTACTCTCCAGTTGCAAGGAAACGCCTCTCCTCTTGATCATTTATCTGCACAAGTTCAAGCGCGTAAACCACTGGGTCATTCTGTGCTTGCCAGACGGAGGGAGAAAGGGAGGAATCTATTCAGCCGTACTATTTTGTGCATCTTCAGCAAGCTGTTTTTACCAGGTTTTTACCAATAAAAATCGTTATTCCTTTCTTGCATGTTAGCAGAACCATATGGTATTGATCTCAAATGAATAAAAGATGAAACGCCTTCATGCTTAATTGTATTTCCTATGCTTATTAGTTATCTAGCATTTTTATTGAATTTATTTCAATTTCCTGCAAAAGCAGTACCATTCATTTATTGTTCAAAAACTCAAAAATTGCAAAAAAACCAAAAACATCAGAGAAACATAAAACTTCAGTCAGAATCAGTATCAGGGGGAAACTAGGGTTCCTACAGTTTGTGAGTGCTTGATAAGTCCCGTGAGCTTGCAACTGGATTCATCGCGAAGCTGAAAGGCTGCTGAGAAGATGCCTTGGAGAAGATAGCTTCTAAAAACTTCATTTAGTTGCTCAAAAGGCTAGGCACCCCTAGCCTGCAGGGGTACATTTTCTCTTTTTACTTTCATTTCATCCTTCGTTTTATGTGCTTGTATGATCAACAACTGCTACCATTTGGTATGTCTCATGGACTAGCAAACAAGTTCGTTGCAAAGCTGAGTTAAAGCCAAGAAGACCACTTGGAGATAACCAACTCAAAAACTGACATCTGAATAGTCTTATTCTTGGGCGCCCCTAGGCTACAGGGGTGCAGTTTCTCTTGTTTTGACTGTCATCTTTGATGACTTTTGCTTTCAATATCTTCTGTCTCCACCTCCGTTTGCTGGTGATTGATGAATCAGGTGAACTTGCTTGACGATGCGTTTGAAAGTCAACAGAATTTTGAAGAGGACGACCGATTTCACAATTGATAACAATTGTAGTTGGCCCCTTTGATTCATGGGCACCTCTGGCCAGCAGGGGCGCTTTTGGCTACAACTTCATGATTTTCTTGAAGATTTTCACCTCTTCGCGTTCGTCATGTAGCTTGACTAGTTTGATCACCGTTGTCAATGATTGTCATGTCCCCGAAATAGCAATACCATAAAGACCAAGTGCTAAAATACAAATAAATTAATAAATAAAATAAATAGCAATATTAATATTAAATATAAAATAAATGTGTACCATATCAATATATAGATATGAAATAAAAAATATAATAATAATATATAGGCAAATTATTGTTATTACATTCTAGTATTAAATAACTTAATATCAAAAATAACAATAATAAATAAATATTATAATCATTACACATCAAAGATTGTAATACATTAGAATAAAATAATAATAAGATATTAGCAAATTGGTTTTATTATTATACTTTAATGTTAAAATATGTTCAATAAAACATCAAAATAAAATAATAAAATTAGTATATAATTTGAAATATCATAATTATTAGTAATAATATATTATTTTCAAAAATAGATATTATTGTGATAATAAGCCTTTAAAGGCAGCAATTAAATCTAACAAAGGGATATATTTTATGAAAAGTCACCTCTTTCACCAAACAATACATTCCCCCCATGAGTCACCTACCTTGAATGGTATAAATAGAAGGAAGAAAAATAAGGAAGAGGGAAAAACATTGAGAAACAAAACAGCAGCAACAATAATTGTTATGCATTGGAATATAGAGCCATTTAATATATATATATTTATATATATATTATTTAATAGGCATACAAGTATATATGCATAGATATAGATAAATTTTATAATGAATAATATGCAATGAATAAAGAATATATGTGAATAAGGAAAGAATAATTATATAAACATATATATATATATATATGGATGGATATAAGTATAAGAATAATTATAGATATATGTATATGAAGTATATATATATATATACATACACGATTATGCAATAATGATACTTATAAGTAATGATGACTCTTTAATATAAACATAAGTAGATTATGTATATTTATGAATTGTCCTCATCCTATGATCAATTCAGTATAAGGTTGAAGGAGGCGAGTAAGGAACCATGGAGAGATATAGCAACTCAGGTGATGTACTCACTTAGCAATAATATTTAGCATATTTTGAATATAAGAAATTGATATTGCTAATTTGATTATTGCTATAATGTTTTCTTTAATCTTATCATAATGAGAATTATTCTAGGAAATGATGAACTTAAAGAACCATTGATAAATGAAGATATATTTGATTATAGGCATGAAATAAATCTTGGATGAATGCAAATATAACTGATCGTGTAAAGACTATCTTCTTTGTGCTTGTAACCCTATCAGGAAGGGTGAGCCATGGTTTAAGTAGATTGTCTAAAAACCCCACTTTTAGCCCCTTAGGCCCTAGACAAGGGATTGGGCCCGGCAGCCCCTTAGGCCCTTGACTAGGGATTGGGTTATAGAAGGTTGGGGGTCCCACCTAGGCTTCCGCCCCTTAAGCCCTAGACAAGGGATTGGACCTTGCAGCCCCTTAGGCCCTTGACTAGGGATTGGGCGAATAGGAGGTGGTAAACCTTAGGCTACTGAAGGATTCCATGATTTCCTCTCCCCCTGATAGGATGAGTGTCTTCGAGGTGTTGCCATGAGTGGAGTATGCAAGTACTAAGCCACTAGGCAAGAAGGATTGGGATGGGCAACCTCTTGAGCCTTATTTGAAGGCTTCAGGGCAGATCCACCCATGGCACTCCTCTTGCTTGTTAAATTACATTTATGATTATGCTTATATTTTGGATATCTAGATATTAATGCTAACAAATATATGTGTGTGTGGAAATGTTGTTAATATAGTGAATGCAGATTTCAAATCAAGATTACTTAATTAAAAAGAACATTCATTTGGAAAGAAGAAACCCTAAACCTAATCAACAAGTGAATTTTAGGGCAAACCGGGTAAGGGACATTACAACGATGCGACCACGTTCACCATTGTGATTGCATTCACCATCTTGCGTGTACGGGTGCTTGAAAATTTCACCCAGGCATTGACTACATAACATCTTTCTTGTAGCAAGGTGTGCATCTTCTAGACTTATAGATATTTTCGGCCAATTTCAACTTTTGAAATTCCCCTCCTTCGTGAAGCATCTTTCGCCCTGGATTCTTCCTTGAAGCTTTTAAGGGTTAGATCTCTATACCTGGTATTGGTCATCTGACATTAATGGCCTCAGAGAGCCTGGCTTTTCTCCTAAAAAAATGAAATAGACCCACCAAAGTAAAACAAACTTTTCGGTGATTTTGACTTGACCAATGTGATCGTGAAGTCAAATTATCCTATCAAAATCATTTTCAATTATTTCTAGAAAGGTCCTATTTTTTAGGGTTTTCCTAAAAACAAGGATTTGAAACCCTAATTTTCAAAAAAATTAAAATTTGCAAGTATCCTCCTTGACATAAACCCACAAAAAGCGCATGTTTTGTTTGACCTAAAATTGGCTTTTGACAACAATTTTATAAGATTTAGACCATTTTAATCGAAATGCCTTATTGAAGCAAAAATTTATTTTGGGTACAACACACTAAAACCCAAAGATGCCTACTCTGGAATGCATAACACATTTTGGAGACAGGTACACATCTTTGAGACAGGTAGACCTGCAGGGAATGTCATAGACTCATAGGAAACATTTGTACAAGGCAGGTGACAGCTCAAAAGATACCATCCAAGACATTTCGAACTTGTTCAAACTGAAAATTATAAGGAAATTTGAATGGCATGCAAAACATGTTAGTAGGATTTTGTGGACAGAGAAAAGTTTTTTTTTTCTTTTTAAAATGCAAGTTTAGGCAGCATTAATTAGTGAGGAAAATTATCACACGGTGTGCAATAACTTACAACAACCACCTCAATAATAAGAGAAAATTTTACCTTTTGAATTCTGTTTACTTTTACAGTTTTACTAACAAATGATGTTTCCGCAATAATTAAGCTGAAAAAATGAATAGCAGCCACACTAAAAATACTTATATAAACATGAAGCGAATCAACAAAATCAATTAGGTCCTGATTATACATTATTATGTGAAGGAAATAAAAAATAGGCCTCATTTAATAAAAACGGTAAGACATTGTTTTTGCATGTTCCTAACTCATTCTTCAATTCAGAATCTGGTTCCATTGTTTATTAAATTTCCTTGGAACTTGGTTACTATATTATCTGATTGCAAACATCAAATTTAGTTAGAACTTATCAGAAAGAAAATAGGAAGCAAAACTAAAATCAAGGATTCATTGAAATTGATCATAAGAAAATATTAGAAAGCTCCGAAGCAGTATTGGAAAACAATTTCATACCAGTAACATAAGGCTACAAACACAGAAGTTGCAGCTCATGGCATAGCTGAGAAATTTAAAATCCCTTCCAGCCTGTATGAAGAAAAAATATATCGATTGCTATCAAAGTATGAAAATAAAATATTGCAAACATGATTCATCATATAACAGAATTAAAAGTGAGTTTATAATGGCAAGTTATCTGCAATAAAAGTAAAATTGCAGAAAATCATGGTAAACTTTGAAGAGTTATATCTATCAGTATCCATACAAGGAAGGAATGTTTGGAAAGTTACTTGTGTTTTTCTTCTTAAGATTGTGCTTGCATGAACCAAAAATGAAAAAAATAAACATTTGAAAGCAGGAAAGAAGAAAATAATTTCTAATGATGGAAGGGAGCACACTTGCTTCAAAAATCATTCTGGGAGCACAAGGGGTTCCAGGCTTTCTTGATTTTTTTTGTCTAACCACAGGTGTGTGAAACTGGATACAGATCAGATTGTTGCAGGCATGTGCACAGCTTTCACCTATATACCTCTAACCTGTTGCTTAGCTACCAGGGGTATACTTAGACAAATAAAAGAGATTCCAGTAACTTCATTCATTTTTTACACCTAAACTTGTGTGTGAAACTGGATATTGATCAGATTGCTAAAGAAGTATGCATAGCTTTCTCATCTTCATTACTCTAGACAGGTTGCCACCAAGGCTAACTGCAACAGTGCCATGCAACTGCTAAAGTTTCGTAAGTTCTGAATTGGAAATAAAGTGGGATTCTTTGCTTGATTGATATATTTATTTTATTTTTCTCAACCTAAATATTTAGATTTTACTTGTTGCTTATCAATTCTCTTGACCCAAAATAAAAATGAGTATAGCTTTAAAACTCACTCAGTAAAAATCAGCAGCCCAAAAATTTTAGACTTGGGAGTTGGCAAAACTTGTAAATTAAAAATACATATAAATTCATAAAATAAATTTAAATAACATGCAAATTACTATTAAAAAACATAAGAATTGAAATTAGTCTTTAGAGAATGCATAGATAGGAAAATTATTGGAAAATAGTTCAAATCCACATAATAGAAAAAATTACAGAATTTGGATTTTTTTTCAAAATATAAACTTTTCTGCTTGCCAGCTAATTTCTAGTAACTCGCTGAGCCTAGTTGTGCATGTACTATTTGTATTTGTGTGTAGCTTTCTCACTGTCCTTGCATTAACCTATTAGTTTGCTATCAAGGCTAAGTAGTGAAGTTTTAATGAGTTCAAATTTGGAATAACGTGGTATTCCTTTAGTTGAATGGTATAATTTTACTAAATCTAAGTATTCAGGATGCCACTTACTAATTATGAGGTTTCTTCATTCACAATAACAAGAAGAATGAAAAACATAAAGATCATGCAAAATTGATTGAATACAGCGATAATCGAAGACAGGCAATAAAATCAAATTGCACATGCAAACCTATTCATCTTCTTTGAAAAAGAAACATATGAATTGAACTAAGGATAAGCACAATGATAGGGTGATAATTGTCAGGTATAAACTGTATACAACAATTGAATGATATATTAAAACTCTCTGCATTTACTTCTCCCTTATGGTTGAGCTGTTAGCATTCTGTATGAGAAAGAGAAACAAGATATACTAGTAGGCTTCCTTCCATGCTGTGTGTAGGAGGAGCTACAATTAGACCAACGAAAAAAGGAAGAATCACTTGATGCATCTGTCAGAAAACATGAAAAAAAATTAGTTACATAATTAGATTAAAATGTACCTGCATTTTCTCAATTCATGTGAAATAAATCCACCACAAGAACCTCCGTGTTTACTTAAATATTAAGTATATAACTCAAAACAATTTGGTAACAATGACCCCCACAGTTAAGATGTTTTTACTCTTTGAACTAAGAGCTTGAATGTGACCTTGGGATGAAGATGGATTATTAAAGGGTTGTCACTTGTCTACAATCAGTGGCAGCTTGTATGGGATTGTTGATTTACCACAAAATGATCAGAGCCATCTTGGGGATAGCCATGAAACCAAATGATTACAGCCCAAACAGATTTTTCAATTGTCCTACAGGAATCATTATTTGCAAAGTAAAGAACTTCTCCAAACAGAAACAAATGTTATCCACAAAGGATTTCTATAATAATATTAATTACATTCACACATTTGGTGTTGCTGACCTAGTAGAATAATACAGAATTCTGAAAGAATGGAACACTCAATTTGAATTTTTAAAAGAGACACAAAGAGTAGAAGTAAAGTATATTATCAAAGTATGGAGACAATGTATGTGTTAGTAAACAGATTTGTCCTTATGAAAGTATATCAATTATCAACTCCATAACCCATTGCAATAAGGACAAAGTTACTAACAGCAAGGAAAGATCACAATTTCATTTGTGATTTTTCCTCTGAATTTTTAATGAGGTACAGCTCCCTCAAAGGTTTCAATTAACCATCAACAAGTATGCTTTTAACCAGAAAGTGAGAAAGGCATGCTAACATTAATCCATAACTATGAAATCAATGTGACAAACTAAACAAAATGCTATTAATATCCTAATACAAAGATCAGGATTTTAATAGTAGATAAAATGATTTTCGAATAAAGTAAATACTGATTCCAAAACAGATGAATGTAGTATAAAGAAGCATTCAGTTCACAAAGGATGAAATACTAAACATTATCTAAGCTCACAAACTTATCTAATATTAACATTACATTCACCATTCAATGTTCAAAGACAAAGAACGATTTTGGAATTAAAAACCCTTCAAAATGATCCCCCCTTCATTTTCTTATACATTACAATGCAATTTCGAAACTAAAGTTCGGACCCCTGCAAAGGTCTCTAAACATAAATTTATATGCGCCCCCATTCTTGAATCTTGGCCGTTAAACTAACTGCCATCTTTTCCTATGGAGATGTCGCAAATCACCACCTAATTTTGTATAACTGAACCCCAAAGAACATTTATGGCCATTTTTAAGAAATTCATAATTACATTGCTTCACGTGATTTGATTTTGAAAGGCAAGTGATTTGTCGTTGCCTATATGTAAGCCCCATGGCTTGTTGTACTTGCAGATGACATGCAACCTTCAAAATTGGCATTTAATATCTCATTTTGCGATTTCGCTCATGTGAACTGGCCGAATTTGAAGTTGTCATTTGAAACCAAAGCTTGCTTAATTAAACATTTAATACAACTCCATCACATCAATTGCCACCTTCATTTATTTCCAAAGTGAGGCTACCATCCTTGCGATTGCTAGTTGCTCTTGAGAAAATCCTTTGATATCTATCTCCTCACCATGACATCTAATTTCCATAAATTCATGAGAATTGCTTTCATTTTTACAATTCTAATTCCATTGTCCATGATGTCGAGTACTACAAGTGATGCTTCTTCAAAAAGTGATTACTTGTCGATTGAGAATGTAGAGTGCAGTCTAGATACATGGTTAGTATTAGACTAGCTCAAAGAAATTATCTTGATATGCAATGATGTGGAAGAGAGTGTGGTCAAAAAGATAGTTGGGGAGAACTTCCTGAGCCAAGTTCATGTGCACAATTTTGCGTTGTTGCAGTGCTTTGTGTATAATGTTATCCACACTTCTGATAAACTGAACTGGGGAATGAGAGTGGCGGGGCGCGTGATTAAACCAGAGTTTCTAGCTAGAGTGAGGGCATTCGTAGTGTAATGTCCCCTTTTTAACTCGTTCTAGTTTCTTGATGATTTAGCCTATTAGCTGACCCTTGTAGGCTTATGCAGTTGGTTAGAGGGTCTTGTTTGGCAGTTACCTGAGTGTTTTCTTCTCCCGTGCTCAATTTGGTTCAGGATTGGCCTTTGTTTGGTGATTCAGGACTCAATTTCACACAATTACTATTTATAGTAATTCATCTAGCCAGTGGAGTCTAGTTTTACTATTTATAGTAAGGCACTTGGACGTGTTGGGGAAGCAGTGTTGATCCCAGTTTTCAGTTGGCCTGACAAAACAAGGTTTAATGTGCAAGTTAGATCATTTAATTATTATTAAAAGTGACTTTAATAATAATTAATCATTAAAAGCATATTATAAAGTTTATTTGTGCACTTTAAGTCAATGGGGCCATGAGACATAAAAAGACTCATTAATGATTAATTACTTTGGGCACCCACTTTGAAGAGATATGTATAATAAAGTTATAAAATGCACATTTAATATTATTTTAAATAATTAAAAAGGAGCCTTCTAGAGGATTGACCCCTTTTTGAGAAATTTATAAAAGGAGATCAACCAAAGCTATTATTATTCATTCATGATTTTGATATTTGGCCTTTGAAGAATTTGGTTGTGGAGAAGAAGAAACCTAGGGTTTCTGCAATTTTTGCACTCTGGGTCATTGAGAACGTAGTCTCTCTTTGATTTTGCATACCTGAGGTTGTGAAAGATCTTCCGAAGGATTGCCTTACAGATTGGCTTCATCCAGGAGTCAACATTGTGCTTCACCGAAGGTTTAATCAAGGGTTTCAAAGAATCAAAACTGATCTTATAGGTCTGAATTGATCTCCATAGATTGGGTGCTTCACATTTATATAACCATGGGAGAATAATTGCAGCTTTCTTGGAGGAATTCGAATTTCAGTCTGGAGGTCGATTTGTAGTCCCAAGTGAAGTTCGATTTTTGGTATTCCTCTCTCAGAAAATCGTGATTTTCATATCTTATTGGTCGTAGCTTATTGTAGTAACTGAGGGTGATCTCTATTGGCAAATCTGGGCGCACCCCAACTTGGTTCGATTTTGCAAAAGGCAGCAAGGATAAATCCGATTTGGCTTGGTATTGGTTCGCTGGCTATCATAGCATCAAGGCGCTGCTTTATCACACAAAGAGGGACGATTTGGAGTGAAGGACGACTGAGTTTTCATCAGATTTCCTTGCTTACAACTGCACCTATTTGGCGTCTCAATCCAGGTTCCATTCTTAGATTGTAATCATCTATAGCTTGCATTAGTCACTGATTACAGTAGGTCGTCATTTGCATATTACCATATTGTATCGATTTTGTTACACCCAAAATGAAATTTTTGGCATTCTGCTTAAATTGAGCTAAACAATGTAAAAATGCCATCAAAAGTATGTTTTAGGTCAAAACAAACATGAAGTCTTTGTGGGTTTCTATCAAGGAACCTATGGTTAAAATTCTGAAAATATGAAAATTAGGGTTTTATGCCCCTATTTTTAAGGGTTTCCCTTAAAAATAGGACCTTCCCAGAAATGATTGAAAATAATTCTAATTGGGTTAATTGACTTCACGATCACACTAATCAAGTCAAAATTATCAAAAGACATGTTTTACTCTAGTGGGTCTATTCCCTTTTTTCAAGAATAAAGTTAGGAGCTCCGCAGCCATTAATGGCAGATTGGTCAGTACTAGGTGTTGAAAGCTAAACCTCAAAAGCTCCAACAAAGAAGCCATGGCAGAAAAAAGGTAAAAAAGATGCTATTATAGTGAGGGAGTTTGTCAAAACGAAAAAGGCCAAAATTTGGCCAACTCTAGAAGGAGCACGTTTTGCTGCCAAGGCAAAACACAGTCTAAAGGTGAAAAAGGCGCCCCTCTTGAAGAAAGGCGCCCTTGAATCTCAGAGGGCAAATCAAATCACTTTGCTCCTTCAGATCATTCATCTCCTTCGTGTTCGTGTTGTCTCGACAACGCGATCATCATCAATATCATCTGATTCAGAGATCAAAGGCCAATCATCAGCGAAGTATGGAGGATCTAACAACAATGAAGATGTCAGAACTGAGAGTTTCAAGCCAAAAGCGCCCCTGCTAGCCAGGGGCGCCCCTCAGTTCAAGGTACCAGATGAATCCATCAGCAATTGCTCTATACATGATATCTTTCCAACTTCCTCCCAGCTACATGATCAATCTGACAGCAAGTTCACAGGACACGCCAAACGATCACACGCTGAGATCAAGCAGAAAAAGCTAGAATTGAAGAACTGGAAAGACAAGCCAAAAAATGGCTAAGGCATTGCCAAAAGCGCCCCTCTTGAAGAAAGGCGCCCTTTCTTCAAGGCATCCAGATTCAACCAAAATCTTTACTGCCTCCTAGGATGATCTTCTCAGCTATGACCAGTCTCGTCAGTGAAACTATCAGCAAGAACTTCTGACAAATCAATCATCTGATGGAGAAGATCAAAGACAGTCATTTCGCAGCAAACAAAACCAGTCAAAAAGGCTAAAAGTGCCCTTGCTGGTCAGGGGCGCCCTTAAGTTTGAAAGACCCGAACTTGTCATGTTCAACTAAGAAGTCAGTCATAATGAGCAAGACCGAGCTGGCTACCCAATGCATCATCAAGAAGAGTCATCTGATTCATCTAGCATCGAGAACGTCAAATCAAAGCAAAGAGGATCTAAAAAGGTCAAAACGAAGAACAGTCAATGAAAATTGACTAAGGCATTGTCAAAAGCGCCCCTCTCAAGGAAAGGCGCCCTTCTTTCTGGAGGCCTAAACTCAGTTTTCTAAGTTGAGCTCTCCCTGACATATTTCATCAGATCAATCCCACCTCAACAACGGAACTGCCAGCCACTGTCGGAGATCAACCGAGCAGCCTGAATCAAAGATCAAACGGAGGCACTTCAACTTGCAAAATTGACAAAAAAAAGATCAACTCCAAGGATGGACGCCTAAAGGAAGTCAAAACAATAACGTTGACTTGAGTTAGCAAATTTGGAGCCAAAAAGAGGCCAAACACTCCACAATCAATGGAAATCACCTTTTGGAACTCCAAATCAGACCTAAATCATGAGTTGGCATCCATACTTGGTGGATCTCAACTCAAATCACCATATATTCTTGCTAGGCATCCCATTCTTCATTATTCTTTTGCAAGTTGAAGGATAAAACAACAAATAGCTCCCAAGAACACATTTTCAAGATCTGGCAGAGGTTTTGGACGGATCTTCGATATTTCTGAAGATCAGTGGCACTAAAACTATTCTTCCCCGAGGATTGTTTCCTGAAGCAGATTATAGCAAAGTGGCAGTTTATAACTTCCAATCCACCTTCTGTCTACTTCCTCTATTTTTGTCTATATTTCTTTGCATGTCACAGGAAACGACAGATTACCTCAGATCTGATCAACTAGGTATGATCAACGCATTTTTCCAGCAAAACCCATCTTCTCAGATTTACCAGAATCAACAAAGTTGCTGCCCCTATTTTTAAGGATCTTTCCGGAAAAGTCTCCAAATCAAAAATCCAAGGAACTGGGTCTGTTTAGCTTCCAAGCACGAACAAAACCCACGTGCCAGATTTTTCCCAGAAAAATACTTCTCGGCAGGCGCTATATTTAAGGGTTTCGGAAAAGTGTCAAAACAAGGTCAAGTGCCCAGTCGATCTTTAAGTCTTGCAGAATGCAGTACTCCCAGGTACAATACAAGACCAAGACAGTCTTGTACCATGATTATCTGAAACAACTAACACGAACTTATGGCAGAAAATCCAAAAGTCAAAACTGAGAACCTGGAGGGCATGAACCAGATTACATTGCAGAACATTGAAGAGTCCGGCTTATTCCAAGCTGCATCCATTCCTATCATTTTACAGAGCATTGAGCTTGTAACTGCTTGCACAAAGCATTACAACCCTACTACAAGAGAAATCCTGTCAGTGGACAAAAAGGTGATTTGCAGCTTAAAGCCAAAGGACATAGAGACGTGTTTTGCAATTCCACCATGCCTTACCAGGAAGGTTGTATCTGTGACAGAATGCGGAAAGGCATTTGAAGCTTCAAAGGACAAGTGTTCACTAATAGTGGCTGAACATTGGTTAAAAGTGAAGAAAACCAACTTGCCCAAATTGGTTGGGCGAGGAGAATTCAAAGATGAGTACGCAGTGTTAATCACTCTACTCAACAGAGTCCCTGGACAAGAAGAGGGAAAATCCTTTCAGCCATGGGTGTTCTATATTACTGGCAAAATAATCAGCAGGAAAAAACATTACGACTGGGCCTCTCTGATCAGTGACACGCTCCACCAACAATTTACCAGGTTTCTAGAAGAGCATTGTTTCCACATGTGTTCCTACCTGGTATACCTGATAGCCTTCCAAGGCGAATTCAGAACACTAAACACTGTGGGAACATTGGGTGTGCAAAAGGTCCAAGAATACTTTCCTCGCCTTGATTTTACTCTAGCGAAAAAACACTTCAAGAAGATGAACGACCTTTTCACTATGCACACCGTGCGTGAGCTAGACCATGAGATGCATGTCCGTATTTCACCAGCAGCTAAGGCAGCAATGGTGGACTGGGCGGATTGGTTCATCCAATTCCCCACTTTCACCTACATATGCGTGTATGGCTACAATGGCCACCCCGCCATGATGCCACGCTACCCTTCAGACAAGGTAGTGTTCATGGAATTCCTGAGACAGTTGGCCGAGGTTCACTCTTACCTATGCCAAAAGAAGAAGTCAACTGCAAACTTTCCTTTTTAGATGGGACTCTACAGATGTAAGACTGCAGTCGATGCTAGGTTGATAAGCCAGGAAACAGTGAGATTTAATCTCAAGTACCTCATTGACAAGAGGTCATCATATGATCGAAGAGGACTCTTCGCAGCACACCTCGAGCAAATATCATCACATGAATCTTCCATAGAGGATTTTTGGGTCAACTGCGAAGATGAGTTCGAAGTAAGAAGAAGAAACTACAGCAGATTCAAGCTCTCACAGATTGCAGATTTCATGTCAGAAGACATTGAGGGCTTATCTGATGACGAAGAAGAAGTCATTCTTCCTTCCTTCTTCACAGATCAAGTGAATGCACAACCACTCGGCAAAGTAGATTGGTACGCGAAAGAGAGTACATCTATCGAGGAAAGAACTGGTAGAGTAATCCGACACAGTCAACTTTACCTTGACAGTAAAAGGACAAAGAAGGTAGTACTTCCCCGATCAGATCCACCAACAGTTCAGTCTACACTACCTTCCTCGTCTAGGAAGAAACCCAGACAGAAGAAGATGAGCATTCTTCCAGAAGGAATGCGAATGTCAGGGAGCACATGGGGAAGAAGAGGAATTGCTGGTACAAGCCAGCAAGAGATACAGGTGGAGAAAGCCACCAATTTACCTGAAACAGTTGAGAACATTGCAGCTACACCAAAGCTAGTGATTGAAATAATCGCTGCAGAGATGGAATCTATTGTAGAAGAAGTTGCAGTAGAAGCGATTCCTATGATAGAAACAGAGCCACCAACTTCACCACCATCACAGAGGTCGCAAAGTCCCATTGATTTGGACTCACCACCACGAGGCATTGTCACGGCACAATTTCGTTCTTCCAGCATTCAATGGGCCTACGTTCCTCCTTCCAGCGAGGCTAGCCGAGACTCTATCTAGTTAGAAAGCTCACTCGAAAGGAAGAGGGAAAGACCACCTTATTAGCTTGACTTCATAGAATTCCACCATGTCCCCCAAGACATACCGACAAAGAAGTTGAAGAAGCAGACACATGTAGAGAGGAATGCAGAGAACGAGGTTGTCATAGAGACTGCTGCCCCGCTTGAAGATAAAGACATACACAATGTGAGGGTTGAGTATTTCACGCTTTCAAAGGTGAACCTTGGAAAGACCACTTGACAAGTGGAGGCAGACCTTCTCAGAATCGCCTCAGCGAGCGTCAAGGAAAGAATGACAAAGGATGGACAAGACAAAGCACCCTTGAAGGCTGAAAATCATCAACTAAGACTGTACATTTCTATCTTGATGCACGACACTCCCAATTCCTCGGCCTTGCCTCAAGGACTATTGGATCTCCCAGCTGAAAGAAACCATCATCAGTTGATTACTTATGACAAACACTTGAGACGTCAAGTGGATGAGTTTGTTGTCAAAGGACGGTGTGTATTAGCAGAAGCATACCAGCTAAGAGACAGAGCACATGGACTCTGATTAGAGATCCAGCAATCAGATTTGAAGGCAGCTCAAGAGAGGCCGAGAGAGGAAGCGATAGTTGCTGATCTACAACATGCATACCAGTCAGTTACAACCACTGAGAACAAACGCCATCTCTTTGAGTGGAAAGAACAATTGGCATACAAGATGAGAGCCTACGATGCCAATTTAGTGGAGTTGATTGACTATAGATGCTTTGTCGCTAATATTATCAACTTCGCAAGAACGTTGGTAATATCCTTCTTTGAGTTAGAATATCAGCGAGAAGGAGGGGAATACGTTGAGCTTGAAATGGTACAGAGACGGTTTCAAGACGTCATCCGTGGTTCATTCCTTGAAAATCCCAATGGTTGCAAATTAGCCAAAATTGCAGCCATATCTATCCAATTGGATGAAGCAGCTGCCCAATGCATGAACTATCAGCAGTAGCTTGTGACAGGTGAAGAAATGCTTAGATGCCACATAGTCATCTTGAGAAGCATTAATTGCCCGAGGGCCGAAGAGGTCAATGACTAGATTGAGACTTTGTTGACCACTAGTGAAGAGGTGTAAAGCACCAAGGAAGGACGTCCTACCCTCCAAATAGAAATAAATACAACTGAAGTCAACTTGATGCCCCTTTCCAAGTTGACTCCAGATCTCCACAAATCATGTATGTCAGATCCCACTAATCTAGGATGTTTAATTGACTCCCAGGACTTATGGATCTCAGATCTCCTTAAAAGGTGGATGTCTATTTGGAGACACATTTGTAATTATAGTTCACTTTTAGTTAGGTGTCAGTCAACTGAGGTAGACTCCCAATTTGACTCTTGTTTAGTGTTAGTTAACTGAAGTAGATTTCCAGTTAACTGCTTGCTCACCTACTTTTAGACATAGGAATAAATCTTGCTGATTGGCAAAAATTGATTGTTAACTCAAGGAGATTTTAGGGTTGCCTACTCCTTTGAGTTTCTATAAATAAGAGCCTTGGGCTCTGTTATACCCAAAATGAAATTTTTGGCATTCTGCTTAAATTGAGCTAAACAATGTAAAAATGCCATCTAAAGTATGTTTTAGGTCAAAACAAACATGAAGTCTTTGTGGGTTTCTGTCAAGGAACCTATGGTTAAAATCTAAGTTACCGGTTCGGTTTTGGGTTCGGGTTCGGGTTCGAGAACCCGGTTCGCCGGTTCGGGATTTTTTTTTTTTTGATTTGGGTTCGATTTGGGTTCGTTTTGGGTTCGGTAATACAAAAACATATAAAAATCAGAAATATATACAGATTTGCAGCAGTAATTAAGTTCAGAATACACCACCATATTAATAGTTAAATAACATAGCAAAAATGAAAAATACACCACCATTTTATACTCAAATCATCAAAGTTCAAACATAAAAATGTAAAGTGTTTACAATCAGCCATTAATAATTAATAATTATTGATCATTGATCAATCTGAGTCATATGGGTCATCAAAAAAAGCAGCATCATCATCATCATTAGATGCTACATTATGTGTAGAACCACAAATAGCATTAGTTGCACTCGCACAAGCACTGCCACTAGCACTAACACTACCACTCTCATGCTCAGCGGTTGCTTCAGGCTCATAGTCATCATCAATATCAAGTGCAGCTAAGTGACTTGTGGAAGCATCCAAGTCAAGCTGCTCTGGCTCAATATCCCACCTCCTTGTGTCTCCTTCTTTGTAGGAAACTTGCTTGTGTGTAAGGAGGCGCAAGTTTGAATGCACATACACCAAGTCCTCTGCCTTTTTCGAATGTAGCCTATTGTGTTTTATTGAGTGGATGAAGGAGTATGTGCTCCAATTCCTCTCAGAAGAAGATGAACTAGCAACCTATTAAGACCAAATTAAATAGTTAGGAGTTACAAAATTTAAGTTGATTTAACTAAACAAAAATATTAATTAATAATTTAATATAAATATAAATTTAAAATTAAAATTAAAATTACAAAATATAAAACTTGGGATAAAATTTTTATTGCAATAGGTTGGAGGTGCCTGTATTCTTGCCCATGGAAGTACCACCAACTATGAGCATCCACCCTAACCTTGTCTCGAACAGCATCAAGATTATGATCAACAGTACCAGAGCATGCAAAAGCCATGAACTCAGCCCTCACTCGATCACGTTGGTCACGATCAGTGAAGAGTCTACGAATTGCTGCCTTGTACCCTTGACCCACTTCAACATCCCTATATGGAGCAACTCTTGTTGAAGTAGAAAGTATCTCTGGACTATAATATTTGGGACTCAATGCAAAAGCAAGAAGATGCAACGGAGTGGTCATTTTGTTCCATCTATCAACAATGATTTCTTGTAGCTCTTTGAAGAACTTTTCTTCGGGATCTTCCTCTTTTGCATTGATGATGATTTTCATCTTCTCAATCATTGAGTCGATACCATCATATACTTCACCCAAACAAGGTCTATCCATGTCAGTGTAACGGATCATGCTCAATATGGGCTCAGTGAAACTGACGAGATACTCAACAAGGTCCCACCAACTATCATCTAGGATCCTTTGCTTGATCCTATTTGCCCTTTCACTGGTAGATTGCCTCCATATGGCCCAATTAGGGCTGATTACCATTGCAGAGAGTGCCTCACGAACCTTTATAAGGCGTCTCAACACAATTGTGTTGGAGGCAAAACGAGTCTCGGCAACCTGTTTGAAAATCAAAATTAAAACTAAAATATAATTTAAATTTACAAAATCAAAATTTAAAATTAACAAAAAATTAAAAATAAAAATTGAGAATTAACTTACCTTCAACAACTCCAATTTTGAGAATTGTCTAAATATTCCTTGTGTCATATGGTGGTTGGTGACAAACATTTGAATGTCTTCGCCCTCAGCATACACCTGTTTGATCCATTCAATTTTGGATCCAATTTTTTGTAGCATTAGATTAAGGGAGTGGACAGCACAAGGTGTCCAAAAAATGTGTGGATACTTCTCCTCAACCAATAACCCAGCAGCCCTACAATTTTTGGCATTATCAGTTACAACTTGCACAACATTTTTATGGCCCACTTCTTCAATAGCTTGGCAAATGATGTTAGCAATAAATGGACCATCCTTCACCTGTCCTTCACAATCCACTGCTCTCAAAAACATTGCCCCTTTAGGGGACACAGCAATAACATTGATCAATGGGCGATTTTTTGCATCTTTCCATCCATCAGAAACGATGGTCACCCCTGTTTCGATCCACGAATCCCTTATGGGCTTCAAAGAGTCTGCTACATGTTTCACCTCTTTCTCCAATAAGGTGCAACGAACCTTCTCAAAACCTGGGCCCTTATACCCCTTTGGAGCCTCATTAATAGATTTCACCATTTTTTGCCAATATGGTGAACGAACAACATTGAATGCCAATCCATTGGCATAGACACATCTTGCTATGTCTTGATCAGCAATCTCTCTTGCCTCATTCTGAAATGAAGCTTCCAACGGTCCCTTAGATCTTTTATTTGAAGAGGGCGTGGTTTGCTCTTGAGGGATGTCCATAAATGGATGGCTTCCTGTAGGTGGAAAATAAGAAGGCGGTGTAGGGGGTTTCATGAAACGAGATCCTTTCTTCAAAGGATGGCTTGTTTTACCACTGGCTGCTCTTTGGTCTGCCTTTTCTTGCTCAGCAATATATTTCAACACTATATTATCTGGAATGCCTTTCTCATCTTCACCTGGACAATTTTTTATGCCTGTTTCAGAGATCCCACACAAGTGCCCTTTCACTCGACTGTATGAGCTTGAATACTGAACATGGCAATGACTACAAATCCAAACATATCCTCCACCACCTGGAAGTTGTTGAACCATTTCTACATATTTCCAAAGGGGAGAGTTTGGGTTTGTTTTGAAACGAGATTGGCTTGAGCCTGAGGAGGTACCGGTTGCCATTGTAATATGGAATACCTAAGGCACAACATATTGAAATTTTGGTATTGATTGATTGAATTTGAAACTAACAGGCTTAATTAATTTCAAAAAATGAAAAAATTGAACATGTGTTATAGACATTTAGAGGAATGAAAAGTAAAACAAAACTAAAACTAAAAAACAAAACAAAAGAGTTGAAGTCCATTTGTTTAAAAAAAATGTAAAAAAAATAATCAAAAAACTTCAAAAAACCTACCTCTTTTGAAGAAATCTTGCTCAATGATCTTCTTGGCAACAAATAGGCACTTGCAAGTGCTTAGGAATAGCAGCACAACCAACTTCGAACAATCTACAATCAACCTTCAAGTCTATTCAAGCTTGTGCAAGCAAAAGAGAAAGTTCAGCAATGGAGGCAAAAAATCCTTTTTTTTCATTCACAAATTGGTAAATGACTATCACTTTACCTATTTCATGTTTTAGAGGCACATATTAGGGTTGGAAAGAATAAAAAAATATTTAAAAGTCAACAAAGACTTAAAAAATTATAAAAAAATGTCAAATTCATGCTTTGAAGTCCGCCTGGGCGCGAAATTCTACCCGGGTTCGAACCGGGTTCGAAAAATTCGAACCCTGGTCGGACCCACAGTCCGGGTTCCGAACCCGGTTCGAACCCACAGAGCATTTTTCCGGACCCTGGGCGAATTAGGGCGAACCGGACCCGGATCGAACCCGGATCGAACCCGGGCCCCCCAGGGCCGAACCCTGTAACTTAGGTTAAAATTATGAAAAAATGAAAATTAGGGTTTTACGCCCCTATTTTTAAGGAAACCCTTAAAAATAGAACCTTCCCGGAAATGATTGAAAATGATTCTGATAGGATTAATTACCTTCACGATCACACTGATCAAATCAGAACTATCAAAATACATGTTTTTCTCCGGTGAGTCTATTTCTATTTTTCAAGAACAAAGTTAGGAGCTTCGCAGCCATTAATGGCAGATTGGCCAGTACCAGGTGCTGAAAGCTAAACCTCAAAAGCTTCAACGAAGAAGCCATGGCGGAAAAGGATGAAAATGATGTCGTTCAACGAAGGAGATTCTCAAAACGTAAAAGGCCAAAATTTGGCTAAGTCTGGAAGGTACACATTTTGTCTACCAAGGCAAAACACAGTCTATAGTGGCTAAAAGCGCCCCTCTTGAAGAAAGGCGCCCTTGGATCTCAGAGGGCAAATGTGATCATTTGGCATCCTCAACTCAGTCATCCTCTTCACTTTCATGCTGGCTCCACAACAAAACAATCAGCAAAATCATCTGATTCAGGTATCATTGACCAACCGTCAACAAAGTATGGAGGATCCATCAACGACAAAGATGCCAAATCAGAGAGCTTCAAGGTAAAAGCACCCCTGCTGGCCAGGGGCGCCCCTCAGTTGCAGGCACCAAATGAATCCATAAGCAGCAACTCTATACATGATATCTTTCCAGCTTCCTCCCAACTACGTGATCAATCTAACAGCAAGTCCATAAGACACACCAGACGATCACGAGATGAGATCACGCAGAAAAAGCCAAATTTGAAGAACTGGAAAGATAAGCCAGAAAATGGCTAAGGCATGGCTAAAAGCGCCCCTCTTGAAGAAAGGCGCCCTTTCCTGAAGACATCCAGATTCAGCCAGAATCTTCATTGCCTCCCAGGATGACCTTCTCAGCTATGACCTATCTCGTCAGCAAGACTATCAGCAAGAACTTGCGACAAATCAATCAACTAATGGAGGAGGTCAAAGTCAGGCAATTCAAAGCATGGAGAAATTCAATCAAAAGCTAAAAGCGCCCCTGCTGGCCAGGGGCGCCCTTTAGTTTGAAGGACCTAAACTTGCCAGCTTCAAATGAGAAGTCAGTCATCCTGATCAAGACTGAACCAGCTACCCGATGCATCATCAAAGCAGAGTCGTCTGATTCATCTGACATCGAGAATGTCAGATCAAAGCAAGGAGGGTCTGAAAAGGTCAAAACGAAGAACAGTCAATGAAAATTGACTAAGGCATTGTCAAAAGCGCCCCTCTCAAGGAAAGGCGCCCTTCTTTCTGGAGACCTAAACTCAGTTTTTTGAGTTAGCCCCTCCCAGGCACATCTAATCATACTGATCCTGCCTCAACAACAGAACTGCCAGCCACTGCCTGAGATCAACTGAGCAACCTGAATCAAAGATCAAACGGGAGCACTTCAACTTGCAAAATGGACAAAAATGATCAACTTCAAAGATGGACGCCTAAAAGAAGTCAAAGCAAAAGTGTTGACTTGAGTTAGCAAATTTGGAGCCAAAAAGAGACCAAACACTCCACAATCAGTGGAAATCATCTTTTGTAACTCCAAATCAGGCCTGAATGATGAGTTATCTTCCATACTTTGTGGATCTTAACCCTAATCACCTTAAATTCATGCTAGGCGTCACTTTCCTCATTATTCTTTTTGCAGGTTGAAGAATAAAACATCAAGTAGCTCCCAAGAACACGTTTTCAAGATCTGGCAGGGGTTTTGGATGGATCTTCAATATTTTTGAGGATCATTGGCAGTAAAAGTATTCTTCTCCCAAGATTGCTTCCAGAGACAGATTATTGCAAAGTGGCAATTTATAACTTCCAATCCATCTTCTGTCTACTTCCTCTATTTCTGTCTATATTTCTTTTGCATGTCACAAGAAACGACAGATTATCACAGATCTGGCCATCTGGGTATGATCAACACAACTTTTTCAACAAAACCCATATGGTAGATTTTTCCAGAAAAAGTAGCCCTGCTGCCCCTATTTTTTAGGGTTTCCGGAAAAAGTCATAATATTGAAAAACAAACAAACTGGTTTGTTTGGCTTTGAAGCACGAACAAAACCCATGTGTTAGATTTTTCCGGGAAAAATCACTCTCTGGTACCCCTGCTGCCTCTTCCACCAAAGGGCTTTTGCATGTCAAAGAAAAACTCATTTTTCCAAATTACTGACGATCTGGGTTTGTTTAGAAAATCATTCTCAACAAAACCCATGTCTCAGAATTTTTCGTAAAAACTACCCCCGGCGAGGATATTTTTAGCAGTTCCAGAAAAGTGTCAAAACAGGGTCAAGTGCCCAATCACTATTCAAGGTTTTCAGAATGCAATACTCTCAAGTACAATACAAGACCAAAACGGTCTTATACCATGATTACCTGAAAACGACTGACACAGACCTATGGCAGAAAAATCCAACGGTCAGTTCTGAGGATTTGGAGGGCATGAATCAAATCACATTGCAGAACATCGAAGAATCTGGTTTATTTCAAGCAGCATCTATTCCAATCACCTTACAAAGCATCGAGCTTGTAACTGCTTGCACAAAGCATTACAACCCGACTTCAAGAGAGATCCTGTCAGTAGACGGGAAGGTGATTTGCAGCTTGAAGCCGGTGGACATAGAGACTTGTTTTGCAATTCCACCATGCCCTACCAAGAAGGTCATATCTGTGACAGAATGCGAAAAGGCATTCGAGGCTTTGAAGGATGAGTGTTCTCTTATAATGGCCCAACATTGGTTGAAAACAAAGAGAACCAGCTTGCCTAGATTGATTGGGAGAGGAGAATTTAAAGATGAGTACGGAGTGTTAATCACCCTACTCAGCAGAGTCACTGGACAAGAGGAGGGGAAATCCTTCCAACCGTGGATGTTCTACATTATTGGCAAAATAATCAGCAAGAAAGAACACTACGACTGGGCCTCCCTGATCAGTGACACACTCCACCAACAATTCACCGGGTTTTTAGAAGAGCACCGTTTCCACATGTGTTCATACCTGGTCTACCTGATAGCCTTCCAAGGCGATTTCAGAACATTAAACATTGTGGGAACCCTGGGTGTGCAAAAGGTCCAAGAATACTTTCCTCGCTTGGAGTTCACTCTAGCGGAAAGACACTTCAAAAAGATAAATGACCTTTTCACTATGCACACTGTGCGTGAGTTAGACCATGAGATGCACGTACGTATTTCACCAGCAGCTAAGGCAGCAATGGTGGACTGGGCGGATTGGTTCATACAATTCCCCACTTTCACCTACATATGCGTGTATGGCTACAATGGTCACCCCGCCATAATGCCATGCTACCCCTCAGATAGGGTAGTGTTCATGGAATTCCTGAGGCAGTTGGCCGAGGTTCACTCTTATCTTCGCATAAAAAAGAAATCTGCTGCAAACTTTCCTTTCCAGATGGGATTCTACAGATGCAGGACTGCAGCCGATGCCAGGTTGATAAGCCAGGAAATAGTGAGATTTAATCTCAAATACCTCATCGACAGGAGGCCATCCTATGACCCCAGAGGCATCTTCACAGCACACCTTGAGCAAAGATCATCACATGAACCTTTCATGGAGGATTTTTGGGTCAACTGCGAAGATGAGTTCGAAGTGAGAAGAAGGAACCATAGCAGATTCAAGCTCTCGCAGATTGCAGAATTCATGTCAGAGGACATCGAGGGCTTATCTGAGGACGAAGAAGAAGTCATTCTTTCTTCCTTCTTCACGGGTCTAGTGGATTCACAACCACTCGACAAAGTAGACTGGTATGCGAAAGAGAGTACATCTATTGAGGAAAGAACGAGTAGAGTAGTTCGACACAGTCAACTCTACCTTGACAGCAAGAGGACAAGGAAGGTAGTACTTCCCCGATCAGAGCCGCCAGCGGTTAAGTTTACACTACCTACCTCGTCTAGGAGGAAACCCAGACAGAAGAAGATGAGCATTCTTCCAGAAGGAATGCGGATGTCAGGGAGCACATGGGGGAGAAAAGGAATTGCCAGCACAAGCCGGCAAGAGGTACAGGTGAAGACAACCACCAATTTACTTGAAACAGTTGAGACCGCTACAGCTACACCAGAGCCGTTGATTGAGATAATCGAGGCAGAGATGGAGCCCATAGTAGAAGAGGTTGCAGCAGAAGCAGTGCCTGTGATAGAAATAGAGCCACCGGCTTCACCACCATCACAGAGGTCGCAAAGTCCTATTGATTTGGACTCACCACCACGAGACATTGCCACAGCACAGTCTCGTTCTTCTAGCATTCAGGGGGCCTATGCTCCTCCTCCTAGCAATACTAGCCGAGATTCCATCTGGCTGGAAAGCTCACTTGGGAGGAAGAGGGAGAGACCTTCTTATCAGCTTGACTTCTCTGAATTCCACCATGTCCCACAAGACATGCCGGCAAAGAAGTTGAAGAAGCAGACTCATGTAGAGAAGAATGCAAAGAACGAGGTTATCATAGAGACTGTTGCCCCACCTGAAGACAAAGATATACATAATGTGAGGGTTGAGGATTTCACGCTTTCAAAGGTGAACCTCGGAAAGACCACTCGACAGGTGGAGGCAGACCTTCTCGGAATCGCCTCAGCAAGTGTCAAAGAAAGGATGACAAAGGATGGACAAGACAAAGCAGCCTTGAAGGCTGAAATCCGTCAGCTAAAATTGTACATTTCAAGCTTGATACATGACACTCCCAACTCCTCGGCCTTGCCTCAAGGACTATTGGATCTCCCAGCTGAAAAAAACCATCATCAGTTGATTACATATGGCAAACACTTGAGACGTCAAGTGGATGAGTTTGTCATCGAAGGAAGGTGTGTATTAGCAGAAGCATATCAGCTGAGAGACAGAGCACATGGACTTAGATAAGAAATCCAGCAGACAGATATAAAGGCAGCTCAAGAGAGACCGAGAGAGGAGGCAACATTTGCTGATCTGCGACAGGCATATGAATCAGTTACAACCACAGAAAATAAACACCATCTCTTTGAGTGGAAAGAACAGGTGGCATACAAGATGAGAGCCTACGATGCCAACTCTGTGGAGCTGATTGATTATAGACGCTTTGTCGCCAATATTATCAACTTCGCAAGAACGTTGGTAATATCCTTCCCTGAGTTAGAATATCAGTGAGAAGGAGGAGAATATGTTGAGCTTGAAACGGTACAGATATGGTTCCAAGATGTCATCCGATCTTCATTCCTTGAAGATCCCAATGGCTGCAAATTAGCCAAAATTGCAGCCATGTCTGTCGAGTTAGATGAAGCAGCTGCCCAATGCATAATCTATCAGCAACAGCTTGAGACGGGTGAAAAAATGCTTAGACGCCACATAGTCACCTTGAAAAGCATTAATTGCCCGAAAGCCGAAGAGGTCAATGACTGGATAGAGACATTGTTGACCAGTGGTGAAGAGGTGTAAAGCACCAAGGAAGGACGTCCTACCCTCCAAATAGCATTAATTATGACTGAAGTCAACATGATGCCCCTTTCCAAGTTGACTCCAGATCTCCACAAATCATGCATGTCAGATCCCACTAATCTAGGATGTCCATTTGACTCCCACAATTTGTGGATCTCAGATCTCCTCAAAAGGTGGATGTCTATTTGGAGACACATATGTAATTGTAAGTTCACTTTTAGTTAGGTGTCAGTCAACTGAGGTAGACTTTCAGTTTGACTTTTGTTTAGTTTCAGTTAATTGAAGTAGATTTCTAGTTAACTGTTTGCTCACCTACTTTTAGACATAGAAATAAATCTTGCTGATTGACAAGAACTGTTTGTTAACTCAAGGAGAATTTAGGGTTGCCTATTCCTTTGAGTTTCTATAAATAAGAGCCTTAAGTTCTTTATTTGTTTAACCTTTATTTACTAGCAAAATTGCTGCGCCATTGTTGTCAGAGTTAGCTTGTTTATATTTGTTCACTCTTGGATGAGAGTTCGTTGGTTGTTCGTAATTGTGCATGATTTCGTGCCTTTACTGTCCCAACCTTTGTAATTCTTTGGAGAAGCTTGAAGAAATAAATCATAAGGCGCATGCTTGCTTGATCTAAATAATTGAGTGTTTTCAAATAGTGCATTGTTTCAATCTCCTCCTTGGATAGGTGTCGTCACCTCCATGGATATTTTGTCACCGATTATTATCGTATGATGTTTAATGTTTTGTTTTGCAGCCTAGACTTTGGACAGGTGTCGTCACCTCCTCGAGAATCCTGCTAGACAAGCCATCATTCCTTGTTGTTTCCAATGAGCTGTTTCCAAGCCTACACCTTGGATAGGGGTTCCTCCTCCTTGGCAAGTCTCAGATCCAGTTTACCATAAAGTGAGTGTTTGCTTGTATCAAGCCCTATCTTGGTATATATCCGAAGGTTCAGAGCCTCGGCCATATTCCATTGAGACGGAGCATTCAAGTGATCCAACCAATCCATTTTGCTCCTACGCCCTCATGCTTTGTTTATCTTTAGGAGGTGGGATAGTTTAGAAGCTTAGTTAGTCGTAGTTAAGATCTGCGGAAACCAGAGAAAAAGCTTAGCTACGACGCATTGGTTTTATGCACCCTTGTGTCCTACCGCTGAGTAAAAAAGATAGGAATCTTAGTACACCCCTTTTTTATAGTAGAAAATCAGCAAAGAGAGATCTTCCTCTCTATAATCCGAAGAGCATGTACTAACACACTTGCAATAGCTGCCCATTTCCAATAAGCACTCCAGAGGTGCTAATTGAAACGCCAACAGGCTCATTATTTGTTTAACCTTTATTTGCTAAGCAAAATTGTTGCACCATTGTTGCCAGAGTTAACTTGTTCATATCTGTTCACTCTTGGATGAAAATTCGTTGGTTGATCATAATTGTGCATGATTTCGTGCCTTTGTTGTCCCGACCTTTGTAATTCTTTGGAGAAGCTTGAAGAAATAAATCAGATGACGCATGCTTGCTTGATCTAAATACTTGAGTTCTTTCAAAGTCTTGTTTCCAAATAGTGTATTGTTTCAATCTCCTCCTTGCACAAGTGTCGTCACCTCCTTGGATATTTTGTTGTCGATCATTATCATATGATGTTGTTTAATGAGTTTTCTTTCAGCCTACACTTTGGACAGGTGTCGTCACCTCCTCGGGAATCCTGTTAGTCAGATCATCGTACTTTTGTTTCCAATGAGCTGTTTCCAAGCCTACACCTCAGATAGGGGTTCCTCCTCCTTGGCAAGTCTCAAATCCAGTTTACTGTAAAAGAGTGTTTACTTGTATCAAGCCTTATCTTGGTATATATCTTAGAGTTCAAAGCCTCGGCCATATTCCACTGAGACAGGGGGTTCAAGTGATCCAACCCATCCATTTCGCTCCTACATCCTCATGCTTTGTTTATCTTGAGGAGGTAGGATAGTCTAAAAGCTAGTTAGTCGTAGTTAAGATTTGCGGAAACGAGAGAAAAAGCTTAGCTATGATGCATTGTGTTTATGCACCCTTGTGTCCTACCGTTGAGTAAAAAAGATAGGAACCTTAGTACGCCTTTTTTTACATAGAAAATCAGCAAAGAGAGATCTTCCTCTCTATAATCCAAAGAGCATGTACTAACACACTTGCAATAGCTGTTCGTTTCCAATAAGCACTCCAGAGGTGCTAATTGAAACGCCAACAGATTTACTAGTATAGCCATTGTAAAATTGTCTCCACTAAGGGCGATTGGTTGCATACATTCTTGGCAAGTATTGTGATCAGACTTGGACAGAAATATATCTGTGTTTAAAGTTTGCCTACTATTTGTTTGTCAAAAAATCATATAGCTATAGATGAACATTAATGTTAGCTACAGTCATATTGGTGCATTAAAAAAATTAAATATGGAGTATTGCATTTCATTCTCTTTCAGTCATTAGATAGAAGCTTTTGCATTTATGTTATCTTCCAAAGCAATGAAACCACAAAAATTAAACACAAATACCAGTTCAATAGGTTGCAAGCAAACCATTTGACGAAATTCCAATAAATTAAATCAGGCATCTAAGGGCAGAATTAGTAAGGGTTCTTACACGTAGGAGGTCTCAGTACTTATCGAGAGTTGGTCTAGTGGGAGACACCGTTTGCATTGCTACTATGCTTCAACACAAGCCTACTGAGGAAGCTATCACTCTTCTCCACCCAAGACTCGAGCGAAATGACATGGGGCTTTTTGCCTATTTTGTGGAGTCCAACGAGAATTTGTTCTCACCAACCCAAGTTGAAAGATTGCAAGAAGTGGTAGAGGAGATTTGAATCCTCATATTCACACTATGTGTTTGAAAAGAATGTACTAAACTATTCCCCTTCTAAACGTAAACACGATATTTTTATATAAATAGAATTTTGTATTTCAATAATTCTTGTTTCATGTGTTTGTCTCTCTTGCAAATGTGTCTTTCCTTTTCTGCAATTGTAATGAATTTCCAAATAAGCTCTAATTTATATTAATATAGGTAATCTTGACAATCCTCATGTCTCTTGAAATATACCAAGCCAATTTTTTTGATTTTTCAATGAACAATTACAAAGTAACCAAGCACCCGTTAAAGTTAGCTTAAACCAAATGTTGCATAAAGAACTCTAACCAAGGATGCGCCCTAAAACCACTTAAGGAAGAGGGGCGGGCATATGGTCAGAGGATCCCTAGGATCTACAATTGCTGAAAGTAAAACTCAACACCAAGCATGTGCTTTCAATCCCAGGGTGGGAATGGAGCTACCATATGGTGGAGAAATGCTGAAGAGTAACTCTAACCAAGAATGTGCCCAAGTGGACGATCATATGGTCAGAGGATCCCTACCAACTACAATTGCTGAAAGTAAACTCAACGCCAAGCATGTGCTTTCAATCCCTGGGAGGGAATGGAGCTACCATATGGCGGAGGTACTTTAAACTACAATGCAATTAAATGTAAATAGGCGGTAGGCCAGCCTCTTCCACAAACGTGGGAATACAATGAAATAAGCAAGATAATTAAAATAGTTGAACAGTACTACTGAACAACTTTACAATGAGAATAATCCTGCAAGTAACACTGTATTAGAATTCTCCAAATGCTGCAAATGATATCAAATGTTTCTCTAACTCCAAGAGACTCTCAACCATGAAAAACAAGCCCCAAAACTCCAACTATTGAAAACTGATATAACAAACCAGCAAGCTGAAACTACAGACCAGAAACTCATAAACTCACAAAAATGCTCATAACTATTCCGGATGACATGAAACCAAGTGCAATGGACTCCTAAGAAGATGGCGATCAATTTATGACAGAGAAACAGCTGCCAAACCCACTCAATGAATTATCTAAACATTTGCCTGGCATGACGAGGAAGAACAGCCTCAAGAGGGGCGACTTCTGCAAAATAAAACCCAATTCTGCATAATAAAATCTGAAAATTGACACAAAGGGGCGCCCAACATAGACAAAAGGAAGTATGCAATACCCAGAACGAATATCTTTCGATTTTTTGATTTATGAATGAAACTACAGATTCAGCCCTGTTATCAGCAACTCCAGAAAATGACATAAAATGCAATAAACTGAACTACAATGCAAAACTCAAGCTACAATGCAAACCTCACTACAAAACTCTCAAAAACAACTAAATCTCCACTAGATGCTATCTCTCAAGCATGAAGTCGAGCCAAGGCTAGGAGGCATTCATTCCTCGAAGCAGTCCAGCAACCATTTCGGCAACATAACAATATTGTAAAACATAAGATGAGAAATGAAGAGCAACTGCCTCCTTATATAGACTTGAGAAGGCTCTCCAGAAACTTCTAGAAGATGCGCCCTCATTCCATTTTGAATTTGACTTCTTTTCCCTCCAAGTTTGGGCGACCCCTTTTCCAAGGCTAAATTTGACTTTATTTAAAATCATCTCTTCATAAAATAGGCGTCCAATTTCACTTGAGCATTTAGACTTTAGAAAGATCAAAATAATTCATAATGTGATGACCACCCTCCAAGTCCCCTTCTTTAAAACAACTTTTAAGTCATATTACTAGGACAAGGGGTTATTTTATAAAATAAAACATTATTGACTTAAAATAACTTATTTCTCCAAAATGAACCCCTTAAGCCAAAAATTAGGATTACCCAATGAACTGCCAGAAGAGGAAGGCTGACTGAGCTAATGCTGACTGGACCACTGCTAAAAATAGAATTTACTAAAAATAGTAAATTCGAAAAGTTGCTCGGATCAAAGTGCATGCGAAACCATTGCGAAGCTCTCTGAAAACCCAGAAGGAATCCAAAATCCAAACAACCAAACTCCAACAAGCAAAACCCTGAATCTTCAAGAGAACCCATCAAATAGTCGAAAACCCTAATTTTGCCTCTAACCTGTCGACAGCGCATCGGGAAAAGGCCATCAATCACTGAAAAGTGTAGTGCTAAAAACGGGGACATTACAGTCCGCCCTTCCCAAAATTGCTTGTCCCCAAGCAATACCACCACAACTCCAGAAAATTTAAGACTGATCCATACCAAAACAAGTATGACCCAGGTTCCCAAGTCCGTCTCAGGAAGGACCCACCATGCCGATGCTGCACCACTCTGATCACATCAATGAAAACTTCATGCCAATGCTACACTAACCTTCCTTGAATCTCCAAAGTGTTACCATCCCAGATACTCAAACTCCACATAGTAACAAACGAAGCCCTGATAGCAAATGTGACATCTTCAATTCTTCTTGTGAAGAGGAAAGCAATCCTTTGCAAGAGCTCAACAAACTCATGATCATGTCTCCTCATGGAGCTTCTATGCATCAACTGAATTATACTGACACCATCATGAAGACTTCTAATCACTCTTACAGTTCCAACTCCAAGAGTCTCAGAATGAAAAGCCAAAGCATGCGGAAGTTCACTGTCCCGAACCAGTATAGCAAAGAAACTATCAAAATTTGCCTCACAAACCTCCATAAAGTGAACTCCGAGAATAGGATAGTTGTGAAGAAACAAATAATCTCTGTTGTCCAAGGCTGAAGTCAGCGAATTGCAATCTGATTTTAGTACTTCACACAAGGAAAAACAGCAGCACCAAAGAAATTCCCAAGTGTGAGTGTATGAGATGAGTAAAGAGTTGCAAGATAACACTTCAAAAATGGCAGGAAAACACACTAGAGCAATCTCCAACTGAAAACTACCACTTGTTTGCTCGGGAGTGAGGAACCAACTCTCTTGAATGAGAGAAACTTCACATGTAAGGTGGCTGGTCCGCCTCAAACCAGCAAGATCGGGTCTCCAAATCTGCTTTTGCCTTAGCCAAGGATCACCCTCAAAAGCCACCAACCGTTCCTCTCTCCAATCCAAACTCAAAATTTCCCTCCAATCCACTTGTTGATGAACAAATGGGGCCATCAAGTGGTTGGTAAAGGAAAGGACAACACCCAAAGGTCTGAAAATTTGATCACTACTCCACCAAAAGTCTTTTCCACAAGCCATAAACTCCATCCACCCATGTTGAGAATCCCAAGCATGGACACCCAACTGAAAAATATTTTCAACACACTACCAAGAAATCACAATGTGTTTCCAAGTGCTAGTAAGAACCAAGTGCATTCTCACGAAACTGGTGTCCCCTTGAAGCTCAACCTTGAAAGCTTCAACCATATTGGAGTATGAAACATAGAATGACTTCAGATTCAACTCCCAAAACTGACTAGTATGAGCCCAAACATGATTCCACCCAAAGGATGGATTGTCAAGAATGCAAACACCAAGTTTCGGTTCGTCATTCTCCCATTCCTCTTGAGTAGTAGGTCTGAAATCATCACTCCTTACTGCTGTAATGAAGTTACCAGCAGCTACCAAGACTTGTCTCATCAACATCTCGATGTCATAGATGTTGAAATTACCTCACTTTGACACCTCCCATAGGGAATCTTCACCCCTGAGCCCACTTATGCATTCATTACTAACCAACAGACGTGGCACTTCCTCATGGAGTGATATCAAAGCATCCAAGCACTGAGAACCAAGCTCAGTCTCATTCTTCGTTTCATCTTCCATTTCATAGAGAGGATTGTCAAAAACTTGAAAGTCATTCCTTTCATCTTGCTGCTCCAAACCAGCACATGCAACTTCTGATTTTCTTGAGATGCTTTCAAGATCAAACTCCTCTTGAAGACAATCAAGCCCTCCAATCACTTGCTTGATTTCTTCAACTCCTTGTGCACCCTCTTGCTCCTTGAAGATTTTGAAGTCAGTAAACTGGTCTTCAACCTCCGTTAGAGCCAACTGAGTTTTTCCCAACATGTCCTTTGTTGTTTCGAGCTCCAGAATGAGCTCATCAATCATACACTCCTTTTCATGAAAAGAACAAATGGTCTTCTTTGCAACTTCAAAGACATGATCTCGTTCTTCAATTGAGTGCACATACTCGGACTTCAAGATCTCCAAAGAATCTCTGATAAGTTGCAATTTGGGAAGAGCAACTTCATCTGTCACTCCTCTACGTCTCCCTTCAAGCTGAGCCTTCCAGTAAAGCTCTTCAACCAAGCTATGTGTGCGGTCAAACAGGGATAGAGCTTGCACTTCCTTGTCAATGAACACCTTAAATTGACCTTCCCGCTCATAAGAATGCGGAGATGGTGAACTGCTGATAGGTTGCAACTGAAAATCAGAACCTTGCCCCTTGTCTTTGCTGCCCTCAATGCTGCTCCAACATCCTTGTACTTTACCACCAACATGCGGAAAATGCTCATTGCCATGGAGATGATCATTCTCCATGATTTCTTCGAGTCTATTTTTGCAATCAGCTTCTTGAATGGAAAAATCAGGCTTGTGTTTGTAAACCTCTTTAACTCTTTCCTCTTCAAGAGCCATATGGTCTTCAAACTCTTCTCCTTCAAAGACAACTTTTTTTTCAATGGTTACCTCATAGTTTGCAATGCAATCTGATTTTTGTTCTTCATCCGAGTCAAAGGGGAATTCATCCCACAAAGGTTCTCTTTCATACCTAGGTGCCAACACCCCCGGATCCCAAATGCTAGTGGGTTGATTAGGATGATCAACTAGGAAAAACTTATCATGCTCCCTTTGTAATGATGACTCTTTGAATAAGTCAAGTCCCAAATCACTTAAGCTGATATCATCAAAAACATTTATCTCCAATGGCTCAGTTTGTTGCTCAAACCCAATGTCACCATCATAATGGAATGAAGAATCTTCATTGCTTGTTGTTTTGAAAACGTCACTGTCATTATCTTCACCATGAGGAAGTATGTCATTGATTTCTTCATGTGGAACTTCTTGAGAAGTTGGGGCAGCAACATGAAGAGAACCCTTCTTTATCAAATCTTCAAAATGAGTATGCATGAACTCATGGGATTCGCCTCCAATATCACTAATATGTCCTTCCTTTTCTTCAACGAACTCATCGCAAACAATAGTCCTACCAAGCTAAGCTTCATTACTTCCTATTACATGCAAGTCAAGGGAAGTATTATGGGACTCTATCCTTAACTCTTCACTTGCTAAGCTATCTTTATCGAGCTCACATTCATTTTGATGTGATATGTGCACCTTGCTTGTGCCATCTCCACTGCTAGATGACTGATTTTTCTCTTCAACTTGCATATTTGTGGGCTGCAATTTACAAATAGGCACTTCATCTTCTTCCTCCTTTGATTCTTCAACCAAAGCTTGATCTGCTTCCCTTTTTAACATTTTCCTAATGTGGTCCACCATCTCCGACTTTTCGGGCTTCAGAAACACCACACAATTCAAATGGGCATCAAATGAAACATTGTACCTATAATCATTTGGCATGTTTTGATATTGCTCACGGAGTTTGGCAGCCTCATGTTCACATTGTCTTTTATACTGTTTAGCATATTCAATGAAATCCCTTACGGCATCACTAACCTTTCCTTTCTCAGAAACCATAGTTGAATCTGACTTCTCATGATCCCTGGACCTTAGAAAACGCAACATTTTTGAAACTTCTAAAAGCTAAACTGAACTCTGTTCTGACCTCGGGTGTAGAAACAGATTTCTCTGTCATTCAACTATCAACTGAACCTTGATGGGCACAAGATGGCAGGATGCATGGCTCTGATACCACTGAAATATACCAAGCCAATTTTTTTGATTTTTCAATGAACAATTACAAAGTAACCAAGCACCCGTTAAAGTTAGCTTAAACCAAATGTTGCATAAAGAACTCTAACCAAGGATGCGCCCTAAAACCACTTAAGGAAGAGGGGCGGGCATATGGTCAGAGGATCCCTAGGATCTATAATTGCTGAAAGTAAAACTCAACACCAAGCATGTGCTTTCAATCCCAGGGTGGGAATGGAGCTACCATATGGCGGAGAAATGCTAAAGAGTAACTCTAACCAAGAATGTGCCCAAGTGGACGATCATATGGTCAGAGGATCCCTACCAACTACAATTGTTGAAAGTAAACTCAACGCCAAGCATGTGCTTTCAATCCCTAGGAGGGAATGGAGCTACCATATGGCGGAGGTACTTTAAACTACAATGCAATTAAATGTAAATAGGCGGTAGGCCAGCCTCTTCCACAAACGTGGGAATACAATGAAATAGGCAAGATAATTAAAATAGTTGAACAGTACTACTGAACAACTTTACAATGAGAATAATCCTGCAAGTAACACTATATTAGAATTCTCCAAATGCTGCAAATGATATCAAATGTTTCTCTAACTCCAAGAGACTCTCAACCATGAAAAACAAGCCCCAAAACTCCAACTATTGAAAACTGATATGACAAACCAGCAAGTTGAAACTACAGGCCAACAACTCATAAACTCACAAAAATGCTCATAACTACTCCGGATGACATGAGACCAAGTGCAATGGACTCCTAAGAAGATGGCGATCAATTTATGACAGAGAAACAGCTGCAAAACCCACTCAATGAATTATCTAAACATTTTCCAGGCATGACGAGGAAGAACAGCCTCAAGAGGGGCGACTTTTGCAAAATAAAACCCAATTCTGCATAATAAAATCTGAAAATTGACACAAAGGGGCGCCCAACATAGACAAAAGGAAGTATGCAATACCCAGAACGAATATCTTTCGATTTTTTGATTTATGAATGAAACTACAGATTCAGCCCTGTTATCAGCAACTCCAAAAAATGACATAAAATGCAATAAACTGAACTACAATGCAAAACTCGAGCTACAATGCAAACCTCACTACAAAACTCTCAAAAACAACTAAATCTCCACTAGATGCTATCTCTCAAGCATGAAGTCGAGCCAAGGCTAGGAGGCATTCATTCCTCGAAGCAGTCCAGCAACCATTTCGGTAGCATAACAATATTGTAAAACATAAGATGAGAAATGACGAGCAACTGCCTCCTTATATAGACTTGAGAAGGCTCTCCAGAAACTTCTAGAAGATGCGCCCTAATTCCATTTTGAATTTGACTTCTTTTCCCTCCAAGTTTGGGCGACCCCTTTTCCAAGGCTAAATTTGACTTTATTTAAAATCATCTCTTCATAAAATAGGCGTCCAATGTCACTTGAGCATTTAGACTTTAGAAAGATCAAAATAATTCATCATGTGATGACCACCCTCCAAGTCCCCTTCTTTAAAACAACTTTTAAGTCATATTACTAGGACAAGGGGTTATTTTATAAAATAAAACATTATTGACTTAAAATAACTTATTTCTCCAAAATGAACCCCTTAAGCCAAAAATCAGAATTACCCAATGAACTGCCAGAAGAGGAAGGCTGACTGAGCTAATGCTGACTGGACCACTGCTAAAAATAGAATTTACTAAAAATAGTAAATTTGAAAAGTTGCTCGGATCAAAGTGCATGCGAAACCATTGCGAAGCTCTCTGAAAACCCAGAAGGAATCCAGAATCCAAACAACCAAACTCCAACAAGCAAAACCTTGAATCTTCAAGAGAACCCATCAAACAGTCGAAAACCCTAATTCTGCCTCTAACCTGTCGACAGCGCATCAGGAAAAGGCCATCAATCATTGCAAAGTGTAGTGCTAAAAATGGGGACATTACATCTCCATGTAGTGCCTTTGGCTTGGTGCTACTAACCACCGTTTAATAGTAATGAAAATATTGCTTTAGGAGAAATGTCGTGTTCCGACAAGGTTTACAGTATCCCATCGGAATCCAATGGAGTTGTGAGAACTTCTAGTTTTACCTCCTTTGAAATTCTCGCCAAGTTTAGACTTCGTTTGAAAAGGCCGCTTATAGAAACACTAACAAAGGTTTCCAAAACCCTGTTGAGAACTGACAAAGGTTTCAAAACCTTCAAAAAGTTCTGAATCTAAATGAGCTTCCCTCCAATCCTTTGTTCCTTTTCATCATATCGTCGGGGCTTGATAAAGTTATGAGAATCCCATCGGGCTCCGTCGTCGCTTCAAAAACTTTAACTAGGTAGCAAAATTGGAACCTTTTCAAGAGAAATTGGGCCATACTACAATTGTGACAACCTTGTCGAGACTCGACGAGGTTTCGAAAACTAGGGAAAATACCAACAAGTTCAAGACTTAGGCAAAATTTCAAATAAATGGGCATGAATCTAGAGTTGTGATAGGGACTGGGATTTAAATATGTAAAGTAGAGAATTGAATATACAGTTATTCAGATGTTGGAAATAGAGAGTTACCAAATCTCTGCATTTCATAACACTTGCAAAAAAAATTGAAAAACTATGTGAGAGAAACATCATAGGAAGGTTCACTGGCCAAGCAACTCATTTACATTTGATATTTTGATTATGAAAAGGTTGCTCTTTTGAAGAAGAATATATTTATTCTCAAAGGATGATTGGAATTGATGTTTCATAAGGAGCTATTAAAGCATATACAAGATGTCATAGGGGCCATTCCATGGATGTAAACCATCATTGATTTTATCATGATATTCCACATGAATTTGTAAAGAATTTTTCCATCATGCTATGAATAGACCAAACCCTTACAATCCAAATACTTGAACCTGCAGGTAACAATATAACAAGTAATTATTTATGTGATACTAAAAGAAACAATGACCACTCACACAATAGAAGATAAGCCAATTCACATCTCATATAGTGGTTCACTGACATGTCAAGAAAGGTTTCTACTTCTAGCAAAGGCAGCCAGTGAGTGTATATAGTTAATGTCTGAAGTCATACTTGAGGTGTGCACCATTTCAGTCCAAAGTGCTTGCAGACTGACACAATTGTTGATGAAGCATTTGTTGCAATAAAAATGTTGTCTGGTTCTAGAATCTTGCTCATATGACCCAAAACACAACCAAAATAGAATAGGTGAGTCAACAAAAGTGTTGCTGGTAAGACAATGGCATAACTTGATTTATCATTGTTGACAATATTTTCATGAGTGCGAAATGGAGATTAGGTTGTTCTTATGCCATGGATGTATCTAACATGTTGATACACAGTTGACTTCATTCATTATAGCTGGATGTCAATTATGCAGGACATTTATATCCTCAGACAATATCAGGTCTCCTTCAAAAGTGTGTTTTCATGTAATTTCTGAGACCTCGGTGTGCCCAATGAATGCAAATTAATAGGGATTGTTTAAGATGCTCAGTAGTTTCTTTGATTTTGGCAAAGTTCTCTATGAATTTAATCAAACTTGGAAATTGTCATCTGTTTAGAAATATCATTCATACTAATATCTAAACACCATTGTTGTTCATGTTTAAATTTTGACAATGTACATTTTTCAAATGCTTTTGAATTATGTTAAAACTTTGACAAAGCTTGTGGCATAATATGATAATAGAGGGATTTCATTCTGCACATGCTCCACTCACTGGGATATGCGAAATTCATTAACCTCAATTTTCTCCAAGGCTTCATCTGTAGAGTGTGTTGATGGTTAACTTTTGGATCTCATTTAACTGCAAATATATATTTGCTACGATGTGCTCACACACTCTTCAACCTACAGCCTCCAAAACCTCAAAATTCATTTTCAAACTGTAGTTTGAATAGGAATGCACTTCAGCTCCAGGTACAAGCCTAAGGTTTAACACACGAAATGCAAATTATGTAGTTGTTTAGACATGCATGCCTGTGTCTCACATCTGCACCCTAATGCCTCAAACCCACAACTTTGCTCCTACCATGTGCATGTGCCTGTAAAGCATGATTTTGACTGTCATTTTCCTTTAAATCAGGCACGCAGCTTTGGTACCTGCACGTGCCCTCATGAATACCAAGAAGAAGAACTAAAACTTCACTTTTCTTGTTGGATTTTTCTTTGTAATGTCCCCGAATTAGAGGTGAAGTAATTTAATTAAATTAATTGATTAAGTTGTCCAAATTAATGATATTTCAAAAGGATAGCTTAATTGATTATTTTAATTAAAATTAAGTGGAGATATTAAATTAATTATTTATTGAGTTATTCCAATAAATTAATATCAAAAGGACGACTTTATATTTAATTAATTTAATAAAAGTGACTAAATAAAATAATATATTATAAAGTCACTTTGGAGAAAAAAATACTATTATTTCTAGAAGCTTCTTGGAAGTCAATGAGAATTCTTTATAAGGAACTCAATGCAAGCCATTTGATCATATATTGGTTTATTCTATTTTCATATCTGCATGGTAAGAGTTGAGTGCTTTCATTGCCCGAGGGTTTGAAGACTCTAGGGTACCGGTTTCGGTTGTGAAAGATCAACCCTAGCTAGAAATTGTGGAGGAATCTATCCAAGGTTTCTATAAGTGCTTCATTGGAGAACTTGATAGGTGCAATAGCTGATGTATTATTGCCCTTCTGACAGGAATTATAAATTGATGTGATAGCTGGTTTATTATTGCATCATCATCATTGCAGCAGCTAAGGTATTGTTGCAATCATAATTCCATTGGAGAGCAACAACTGATGTATTGTTGCATTTCTATTTGAAGTGGAAGCTTATTTCTACAGGGTTGCTAATTCCAAATTTTAATGGTCAATGACCAAAATTTGGAGAAGGTTAGATATTCCAATTTGAAGAAAGGAATCGCAGAAATTTGTGTATCATTTTCAGTCATTCAAGAGCAAATCGATTTTGAGAAGAATCATCTGATTTTTTTGGAAGAAAATATTTGTAGTATTGCAGACATCTTGGATCGATTATTTGGCAGCTTATTTTGTAACAGCAATTGTTAGTCTATTTTTATCAAGGATTTGAGAATAAAATCGTGGCCTCTCAGCATTAAGAAATCGCAGCATATAAAGGCATTTTTGTGCAGCAAGTCGAAGGCTCCTTGGCAAGCCTTAGACCATTGATTGGAGGAGAAAATATTCTAAAAATCGTGGGACATTGGTTCAGTCTGGTCGCTGCCATAATCAATTCGTTTGAAAGTGTATTGGAGTCGAAGGAAAATCATGGCATCTTATCTTCAGTGAGTGTTGCCTATGAAAAGACTGCTGGGTGGAGTTCGATCAGCATATGTGTGTAGGGTAGACAGCTTATTGAAGACTTCAATCGCAGCAATTCAAGTTCCAATTCCATTGTCAATTGCATATCATTGTTTAATCTTTTACTTAGAGTAAATATTATAAAGTGGAATTTGGAGAAATGATATTATACAATATATATACATATATATATTGAAATAAAGTGAAATCAATATGGTAAGATGAAAACTTTATTTTATAAAGTCATTTGAATAGATCAATTTATCGCATAATGGGAAATAAACTATGGAAATCGATTTATATTGTTTGAAATATTTGAACACTTTAAAATGCAACGCACTTTTGAGGAAAGTACGCCAAACTTCATATGATGGAAATATTTCATTGGAAACACATTAGCTACACATTTGAAAATAGCGAAATATTAAGAAAGCTTTTCCCGTGAAATGGCGAGAGCTTCAAATGCAAGAAACAATGGAGGAAAGTTTCAAATGCTAGAGAAGAGGAAATGCCAGCCAGATGGAATGTGTTGTCGCAAGCTTAACCTTGACAAATTCGCAGCAAACATGAATCATTCTCTGTTATGCACCAAAGTGGGACATTTTTCCTGTAAGTGGCAATTTCGAGTTTTAAGTTGAACAAGTCCTAAATTGTTGGCTCTAATGAGGTCGATTCACACTCATTTTTGATGATTCGGGGCTTGAGAACTCGCCATGTATCATATTGACTTGTTTTGGGCACCTTGTTGTCAATGCACATGCCCTCAATGGTGGAATCCGTTGCATTTCAGGCTTATAAAAGGATGCCCCGCCTTTCATTGAAAATATACTTGAGCATTCTGAGTTTAGTAATTTCTAAGCTCTCATTTTTATCACATTTTGTAATTGCATTTTTTGTATTGTTGATTCTGGAAAATACAGCAAGTTCATACCAGCATTACCAGTCATTGTGTTTTTATTATTCTAAGTTTAGAGTGGAGAACTTAGGAATTTATAGCTGAGTAGGAATTCAATAGAGAAATCACCTTTGAGAGGAGAACTAGAGGAATTCATTTAGAGGGAATTGCCATCATCAAAGAAGCTAATTTCAGTTGGATTCTGGAACGTTCAAAAGAGCATCTCTAGAAGGAAAAGCTTGAGAAAACAAGCATGGGGAAAATCTTCTTTATTCTCTGTTTTTAAACAATCAAAGTAAAAGAGTTCTTTGTGCTTTTCTTTATGCATTGATTGAAAATAGGCATAGCTGTTTGATTGAGTGAAAGATGATTCATGTTTTTTGTTTATAAGTTTGCAATGACTGAAAGATGTGTCTTGAATGCAACGTAATTATAAGGGAAAGGAAAACTGTTTATTTACTTTGCTTAAAAAGGGAATTTTAAGTATAGTGAATTATTGTGAAAGAAGGAATAGGAAAGAATTGAAATGCATTTTTGTATGAAGGAAAGCTAATTTCAGTTGCATTTTGGAACTGAAGGAAAGCCTTCACCATTTTTAGGAGGGTCACCGATGCTTTCTTTGTGCCTCTGCTTTTCAGCTTTGACCCGACTCTCGAGAAGAAGAGAGTGTCTGATGAGGGCTACAAAGTGGTAAGTAAAGTCGGATGCATATTCCTACAATTCCCAACTTTTACTTACATAAGGGTCGAATGCTACACTGGGTGCCCTTACATGTTGCCCAGATATCCCTCAGACAAGTGGATACTCATGGAGTTATGCAGACAATTGATTTCGATGGACAAGGAATGTCAAAGGATCCACAAGCCGAGATTTAAGTTTCCACTAACAATCGATAGGTGTACAAAAAGCCAAATCAGTCTACGCAGAGATGCAGGTCATGACAATCAGGACCTATAGATACAGACTTGATTTTGATTACCGGAATGTAAAGAAGAGGCTTAAAAAGGGTCACAAGCATGGGTACCACTTTGAGGACATCTGGGTTGATTGCAGAGATGAAGAGGTTATCTGTAAGATGGATTTTTGCAAACTAACCATACAACAGATCAAAGACCTTGGTGTTGCTAACCTACCAGAGGATTTCACCGATCCTGGTGACATTATGAACGTTGCTTACGATGAACAAGAAATTTCCAAGAAACCTTTGCTTGCAATCCCAATGGTCCAAGAAGGAAAACGTTTCCATCAGAGAGAGGTTGGCACCAATACTGGCTAACACTGCAGAGTGGTTACACAAGCATGGCTTTGAGATGAAAACTTTCAGGACAGAATCTAAAGGAGAAGAATTCGGACCATAAGTCAGTCGACAACAGGAACTCCGCATGAAAGATAAACCTACGGCTATTCCCACTTCTTCCCGAAGAGGCCTGAAGATTAAGCTCATTGTTGGCAAAAGAGATGCTCGAACCGTCTGAGAAGAAGTTAACGGAATCTGAAACATCCTACTCGAAAGGAAAGAGGTTTGTTTCCCAAGAGATAGATTTTGATAAAGAAGAAATTCAAGTGACCAATCTACTAATGAAGAAGATTTAGAAGAGATAGACTCTGATAAGGAAGAATATTTTGAAGCTGAACAAGAGTCTAAAGGCGATCAAGAAGGTGAACAAGAGTTAGAAGATCAAGAGGGTAATCAACAAGAACTCAGGCATGATGAAGAATGAATTATGTCTCTACCGAAGAATGTAGTTGAAGATCTTCCCCAAACATCATCGCCCGTAATTTCAAACTTTCCTCGCACACCTCCTATTCCAAACACTCCTCCACTACCTTTTCTTACATCGCCTATTCCTACATCTACCATACCCGCAGTGGACATTGCACCACCCCTTGCAACATCAACCGCACTGGATACTCCTTTAGTGACAAGTATACAAACGGTTGACATTTTTTCAAGCCCTCAGTCCTCCATTCCTAGCTTGTCATCTCCATCCTATGATCTCACTTTAGAAGCTGAGTTTCACAGGTTCATGAATGAATCCATGCATAATCAGCTCAATGTGCGAGTTACTGGAGCAGTAATGACAGACACTACGCCAATTATCACTATACCAGTCATTCCTTCAGAAGTGGCGGTGACAAGGGAGTTGACGATCAACCAAGAAGCTCATATCTCCTCTCTTCCCCCCTGGTTGGTATCTTAGGTATCGAAGTGGAAAAAGAAAATGATCTCTCCTGAAGAGCTCGATCTTGAAGAGATAGCCCCTCCAAAAGCCAAGGGGAAGAAAAAGGAAAAAGTGTATTCACGGCTTCATGTTGACAAAGCTGGTCAAAAGTATGCAGAGATTGGCGTACCACCTCAAGAGGAAGGAGATTTCAATATGGAGGACTACACAGTGACAAGAGTCCAGCTTGGCAAGATCACAAATGAAAGTGCCAAGGCAGATGAGACAAAATGGAGCAAGCTCGAAACTTATACAAACAGAGGGCATAGCATTATGCCACTATTGTAAGAAGGCTTGCAGGATCTTCAAGTAATGCACAACCGTTGGCAATGGTAAGTGCTGAGGACCTAGCTATTAAGAAGGCTGAGAAGTTTGCCTCCAAAGGCAGAGTGTTATATGATTTTATTATATTAGAGCTAGATAAGGAGGAAGGTGTTCTTTCCCAAGAGCTCAGAGAAATGGAAAAATGACTATTGATGTGGTCACAAATGAAACAAGTAAAGCTCAGCAAATTGGTGGAAGTCAGGGTGATCCCCGACAAGGATAAATACATTGAAGAAAGAGAATCACTGAAGCATCGTATTCAGACAATCAAATCTCTTATAGAAGATCTCCACTAAGTACAAGAAAATGTCAAACTACATCGTGCTATCCTTGAAAAAAGAATCAAGGAGTTGCCAGGCGAGCTCCTTGAAGAGAACAGTATCTTCCTTCCTGCCAGAGAACTTTTCGAGACCTTCAAAGAAGCCATCATGAATCAAGTAGAGAGTGCGGACTTTTCAGAAGCCTCTATGCAAGTTCTTTGTGATACAAGGCTAACTCTTGACAACCTCAAGACGCATCTTGACAGGTGCAAAAAGGTTCACTCATCCGCCAGGAAATCAATCACGAGGATTCACACCATTGTGGATTACACCGTTGGTCCGAATGAAAAGTTCATGCAGGAGACCAGGAAGAAGTATGAAGACTTCCGCGCCCAAGAAAGGAACCATGAAGATTCCTGATCTCCCAGTGTTGAACATTTTGATGCTTCCCTTTATGCATCTTGTAAATAGTTTGCAACATCTTAAATGTCTTTTTGTCAAATGTAATTGCACCGAAAATATGAGATGTAATTTCACAGAGATGAATTACATGTTGACTTAGTCAAAGTTAGGGTTTCCTATTTTTTCTCACCTAATGTTCCTAATTTTACTCAACTAATTTCCTACATTAGCTCTTCCCTCTCTTCTATAAATATGAGGGATCTATATTGTAATCTTTACCATTAGTATTTTGCAACGAAGTGCTGCCCGTTTGAGAAACAAACATTGAGACTTTGTGTTCAATTTTGTGAATTTGAATCTGTTCAATAAAGAAGTTAGTTGCATACCAGACTTTGTGTTGAAATCAATTCTCTTTTGGTTTAAATAAGATTGGTGGTGATTAGTAGATGAGATCTAAAGGGCTTCAAATAAATTTATGTAAACTTTGTGTTGCATTATTTATTTGGATTTACATTTACTTTTGGTTAACTATTGTTGAATGATCTACAAGACTTTGTGCTTGTAATCGTTCATATTGTTCGTGGAATTATTGTATCTAGAAGATTTTGTGCTTCTAATACTACAAACAGTACGTCTATCACAGATCCATCGGTGAAAAAGCTACGGAACGACTTTGTGCCTTCGTGAGCTTTCCTTTTTCCTTTTTATTGTTTATTATAATCATACCTGGTATCTCTACACTTTGCTTTGACAAGATAGAGGTATTGGCATTACTGCTTGTTCTTAGTTTAAGGTTACTTTGAATCAAAATTATCAACTGTGAAGCATTGTAAAACATATTCTCTGAAAAAAGAAAAAAAAAGCATGAATGTAACACACACACCCCATTTCGTAGTTGTAGTGTACATCTTGTGAATATTTAGTTAGTTTTATTTAGCTTCTGAAAGCAGTAAGAAGGGCGCCTCCCCTTTTTGAGAGGAGAGATTATATCTCACACAACTGTGGTTGAAATCTAGGTTGTGTAATCTATTGAAAAGTTGATTACATAATTTTCACCCAACAGATAGATCCCATTCAATGCATTGCAAAAGCCCAGTGGGCATTTTTATGCATACACTGAGATAGTAAAATGATGCAGACGAATTCAGGAGTCAATCCATCTTTGATCTGGGTGGTTATTTTATATTTTTATCATATATGACAAGTTCGGCCATAGTGGAAACCATCACTTATCAAGAAGTGACAGCTTTGGACAGAGTTATCCATCCAATTGAGGCAATATCCAGAGACCATAACTTCTCTAACCTTTGGTGGAGACTTCCGGAGGTTTTGGTTAGAATTTACAGTTGCCAAGAGCACCAACCATTGGTCTTTACATTGGGCACTTCACGTTAAATAATGGCACACTTGTAGTAAAATATTTACAGATAAAATCTAATTCATTTAAGATCGGATATGAGTAGAAGGAGCTTGTATATTTTGATTTTGTGTGGATAGAATCTTTCAAAGGCTACACTTTTATGTAACTCTTGTATTCTCATGTACTATAATATGTATTATCCACCACAAGAAATACAAGGTACAGCGGAGGTAACATTGTATTGGACACAATATTAGTTTTGATTTAAGATAAATGGAGAATAGAGATTTATTATCTTAAGCTTGCAAAGGAAACAAATACAAGAACTACATAGCCTACTAACATTATTTATGCAGCCTCATTTAGTTGTAGTGCATATGACCTATAATATTGAATCTCATTCATTCACATAGAAGCATTGAGAGAGTTACATGCTTAAGTATCAACTAGCTTATTAGAAGCTAAGCACAAATTCTAAAAGAATGGTATTGAAATGGCCTCGTAAACTTAATTATGAGAAAGATCTAACATCCTGCCCAATGGTGTATAAGTTGAATATATTTACAGACTTACTTGTGATAGTGGTTATATAGCCTAGCCCACTGACTTAAAGTTCTAATCTGAGTAGTTCAGCTCCTTCAGTTTGCATACAGTACTAATAGGAGTTTAAATGTTTGTTGCAATGTTTATTTTATATTTCTGAACCACAGAACATTTTGCCAGCTTCAAACATTTTCAACTTGACTCTCATTTGTAACATGACGTGAGGGGCAAAACATTAGAAATGCTAGAAAAATGAGTCAGTAGACATATCAACAACATTCACTTGATTATTATATAAATGATGAAATTCTAAACAGTTCACCTGACTAATGACTGCAGAATCTCTCGTGAAAATGTGAGGGATAAACAAGGAAACAGCTGTGCCAATGCACCCCAATGTAAAGCCAGTTACTGCTCCACATATAAGCAATGATTTAACCAGTGATCGTGCCTGTGCTCAATTAACAGTAAAGCTCATTTCAAATGACATGGCATGTTACATTAATGAAATACATCACTTTATATTAGATTGCAAAAAAAGCTAGAACTGGTTAGAAAAGGTACAATAAGCGAAAGCTAAAGATATGAAGAAACCACAAAACTTTGCCATTGATTACTGATATCCCATCTGTGCTTTATTTTCTATAGGTCATTCACTAATTAAACATTTACTCTCTAGTATTGTGGAAGTATAGACTTACAATCTAATGAACTTTAAATATTTCAATTTGTCCCAACAAAGAAATTACAGCAGCTAATAAAGCATGAACAGTTATACATACCAATAAAAACAAACTAGGAAAGGATATTGTGATGAGCCCAGCTGGCTCTCTCTCAAACCCCTGTGTTAAATTGCTTATCTTTTGTGTTTTACGTTTTTTACAGAAGAATTTCTAGAGAGAAATAGAAGGGGCGAACAACATAAATGCTTATAAAATGTAAATCTGAGCTAATTTAAGCAAACTAAAATTACAAAAGGTAATAAATAAGCTCAACAATGGATTTAAAACTCATAAACATACCCGAAAGCTCCCAGATTATTTAAATAAGAAATATAGTCCAGTTGCCAGCCAAGATGGTGCAATCTGGCTAAATCCAAGGTGTTGGTGTAAGAACTAACACCTCTGGAGTGTAAGTTTGTACGGACAGCTATGCACACTACGTAATGAGTGCTCTTCAAATTAGGAGGGGAAGCTCCCTCGTTGTGCTGGAATGCATGAAATAGAAAACTAAACTAATGTCCTATCTTTTTGTTCTCAGCTGGTAGAGGCACAAGGTTAAGAAAACCTAGAACGTTGCAGCTAAGTATTTTCTGGTTTCGCAGATCATGTAACTACAACTAAGCTAACTTCTTTAATATCTATCCAATTTCCTCAAGAAACAGAGCATGAGGAAATGGAGCAGGAATGTATTGTACGATAAACTCCAGGTGCGGGCTCACAACATGAAGGCAAGGTAGGCGCAACTATTTGCTAATCCGGGAAGAAGTTTATTAAAACAAACAAAATGAACGGTAAACCTGGTACAGCTTCACAACATGAAGGCAAGGTAGGCGCAACTATCTGCTTGGCTGAATGAGTCTACTATAACACACATCAAACGATAAGCTTTAAGTACAGTTTCGCAACATGAAGGCAAGGTAGGCGCAACTATTTGCTCTTCTGAATAGGCTTATAATAAACAAAACAAAAGGTAAGCAACTGGGACAGTAGATTGTATAGACGCAACACGCATGCAATAACGATCAAACCAGCAACCCCATTTAACTAAGGTCGAATAAACACCATGACAATAACATGAAGGCAAGGTAGGCGCAGCAATTTATTATAACAGCAATTACTCTTTGAACAGATACAATAATAGCAATACTACAGGCAAGGTAGGCGCAGCATGTATGCTATCAAGCAAAAGTTAAATTACAAATGAGCTTAAAGCTCTTATTTATAGACTTCAAGGTGTAGGCAACCCTAAAATCACCTTGAGTCAACTAAAGTCTTGCAATGCATGCAAGATCTTATTCCTAAACCCTAATTGAATGAAACTATACAGTTAACTGGGAAACTATCATCAGTTAACTGAAACATCTAAACTAAATGGACAAGGTGCAACATGCACGTCCTTATTGAAAGCAAGTCAACTAGAATGCTATCATCAGTCAACTGAAAAATCTAATCTAATCTCCAAGTATATGTAGATATTTCCAAGAGAGACATGGCATGCAATGTGTAACAACCAGTTAACTCGGAAAGAAGCCTCGAGTTTAACTCCTGTGTCTAATGTCTATCTTGGAAAAGGTGGGACGCCTTTAACTGAAGTCTACTGGCCCTGATCTTGAGAAATTAACCCATCTACGAGGTCGTTGACTGCATCTCCATCTGGGGAACTGAAGCTCTGGCAAAGAATCCTATGTCTGTGCAGCATGTCTTCTCCATTAGTCATCTGACACTGGAACTCACCCTTTCTCCTGATTGCCTCATCAAACAATGTTGACATGGCTGTAAGCTGATTCATCTTATAGCCAACAGTCTCACCACTGAAAATACCGTGAATAAGTGCTTGGAGCTCTAACTGGATGTCAGCAAGCTCAACATAGTCACCACCCACACGCTAATATACACATGGTAATTGAGACACAGTCTCTTATATAGCGGAGTGCACTAGTAACATGCTCTCTACTCTCAGCCATCTCAGATGCTATCTTTCCTTCAATCTCTGCCTTGAAGATCAACTGTGTTCTCCAAATGTAGACCTCTTCTTTAGCTTCTGCCTCTGTGACTAAATCAAATGACATTCCCAAGTTGGCAATCAAAATCTCATCCCTGGGTCTACTAATGGCCAAATCACGTTCCTCATCTTGAAGTCATAGACGAAGCTCACGTGCATTATACCACAATTGATACAATTCTGTAAGTACAAGGCGGCCTCTAGCAACAAACCTCTTCCCATTCCTCCAATCGCTTACCATATGCAACCAAGAGATCAATCTGACCCTGCTCTGCTGGTGGTTCTAACATATGTGGAAGCGCGGTGACAACATCCCCTGTCCTGTGTACAAGGCTAGAAATGTACTGGCGAAGCTGCTGTATTTCAGCCTTGAGAGCTGATTTATCTTCACCATCTTTCACCATCCTATCCTTGGCGCTATCTGTAGCAACCTGTAGGAGATCAATATCTGTCTGACGAGTACTCTTACCGAAATGAACTGTGATAACTTCAAAGTCTTGAGCTTCCATCTCGTCTAGACTCTTATCTTCTGGAGGTGCAGCAGTCTCAACAATGAATTCCTTATCTGCACTTCTCCCAATATGTATTTGTTTCTTGATCCTCTTTTTAGGCACATCTTGATGGTCATGATCGAAATCTGAATGATCAAGTATGTAAGATGGTTGTCTCCTTTTTCTTCCCAGTTGACTCTCAAGCCAAGATGAATCCCGACTAATCCCACTGGAATGATTTGTACTAGTCGCAGGAGGATCTGATGAATGTGAATGTGTAAAAGAATCGCTGCGAGGAGGTGAATCCATGTCCAAATCAATGTGAATTGGAATGGGAGGCTGCTCTAATGGTGTCGGTGACGGCATACAGGGCTGAACCTCAAGCTGTGGAGAAGTCTGAATAACTTCTCTGACTGGCTCTACATGTGGAATCGCAACAGATGCTTTTCCCTTCGAATTACTAGGCACTGGATTCTTTTTAGGAGGATTACTCCTCTTTTTCTACTTAGGTTTTGAAGAAGAAGGCAATACAAGTCCTTCTGGTGGTGGCTCTGCTCTAGGCATGGATGCCTTTCTCAACCTTCTGCTTTCTAAATAAAGCGTACTATTTTGGATGACCCTGCTCGATCTTTTCTTTACTGATGTGAACTCTTTGGCATACCAGTTCACTAACGGCAGTGGTTGTCCATCAACCTGCTCTCTGTAAAATTGAGGAAGTGTATCTCCCTCATCTTCTGTCAATCCTTCCACATCTTCCGCCAAGAAAACAGAAACTTGTGGAAGAGAGAACCTGCTATAGCTACGTCTGCGAACCTCGAAATCATCCTCACAATTCACCTAGTAATCTTCCATCGTAGGTTTGTGATAAGAGAGATTACCTAGGCGAGTTGCGTAATGACCCCAAGGATCATATGTGCGTGTATCCACCAGGTACTTGAGTTTGCAATTTTCTAACTCTTGACCTGCGGTCTTAGCATCAACTACCATCTTACACCAATACATCCCGAATTGCAAAGGAAACTCGGCAGCTAGTTTACGCTTGATGCGCAAACGTTTGTGAACTTCATATAGCTGCCTCAGGAACTCCATGAATATTGTTTTATCCGAAGGATAACGTGGTAACATAGCTGGTTTTCCTGTGTATCCATAGACACGGATATAGGTGTATATAGGGAACTGAATGTACCAATCTGCCCAATTCTTCATTGCTGCTCTAGCAACTGTCGAGATGCGAATATGCAACTCTCGGTCCAGGTTTCTCACTGTATAAGTCAAGAAAGCCTCTTGTACACGTTTAAAATGAATTTCAGCCTTCGTGAACTCAAGCTGGTCATAGTAACGATAGACTTTCTGTACACTGAGTATGCCCACCGTATTCAAACCGTTAAACTGATTCTGATAAGCAATCAAGTACACCAGGTAAGAACACATGAGATTGATGCGCAGCTAGGAAACCGATGATTTGCTCGTGAATAGCATCGCTGATGAAGGATGCCCAGTCATAATGCTCTTGTCCAGAGATAATTCTACCAATGATATAATACATCCACGGGTGAAATTTATTTGCATCTGCATGACCTGAGACACGATTAAGCAGTGTAATCAAAATATTGTATTCATCCTTACACTCCCCATGACCCAAGTTGTTTGACAACTTGCTCTTCTTTTGTTTCAGCCACCTCTCTATCATCTTGTTCTGACACTTATCCAGTCCAGCATTGAATGCCTGCTCGCTCTAACTCATGGAAATGACCATCCCATCTGAATGTTGAGGAATATCCAGACTTCGCTCGATATCAAGGGGTTTGAGACTGCATATGACACGTCCATCTATTGACCGTATCTCTCGTGTAGCGGAATTGTAATGCTTGATGCAAGATATTACAAACTCCACGCAATGCACCGAAATAGGTATGGAAGCGGCCTCAAGTAACCCGGATTGCTGAATATTCTTGATAACTGAATCCCTGATTTTGAGTGGATCCAAAACTACCTCCGGCAACACCTTATGTAGATCTATATCAACTGTTCCGATGAAGTTGTGGGTTAAGACCGATTTGGTCTTGAATTCGAGCTGAGTGAACTGCATTCTGAAAAACTTGCCTGTTGACTGTGCACACGGCTATATTCTGACAACTTTTCTGGAAAGCCAAAAATAGCCTGCTGAGGCTAAAAATAGCTTGTCGGATGAGAATTTTTACGAAAAAATCTGAGATATGGGTTTTGTCCAGAAAATGATTCTAAGACAACCCAGAACGTCAGAAATGCAAAAATTTACCCTTTACTCAGCCATGCAAAAGAATTTCAGTTGAGAAAATTAAAGCTTCAAGAACAAATGTTCTGGAACAAATTTTCCTGAAAAATTTTGGCACATGGGTTTTGCTGAGAAAGCTCTTTTGAATCAACTCAGATATTTTGTTTTGCCAAAATCTGCCAGCACTTCGAACATGCAAGAGAATTTAAGACGAGAAGATGGAAGAAATATAGAGAAGAAGAAAGATGTTTTTTAATTTTTATTTATTTATTATCTTCTTCTGTCAAAATCACCACTCTGCCTTGAATCTGATGCTGAATCTGAACTTGTACCTGCAAAAGAATATTTTATCACCTTCGAACTTGATCCTTTGATGAAAATTCGTCAATCTCTTTGAAGAAATTCGAACTTTCAAAGCTGTGTGAATGATGAAAGGCGCCATGCTTGTTTAAATAAACAATTCGTACCATCATGTATGCATAATGCAACCCTAATTTAGAAAAAAGAATTCGATTGGCTTCTCTCTAGTTGAACTGCCACTGTCTCTGAGTCTTTAGACTAAAATAATATCTTAATTTTAAAACATGCAAAAAACTAAAAATGGCGCCAATATCTGTCTTTGAAGAAATTCGTCACTTTTCAATGCTCTGCATGCAAAATATTTTTTTTTCATTTTTGCCAAAAATAGCATCTTGCTATGTTCAACACACTTCCCTGATTCTAAAAAGTCAAATTTTCATCTTTTAGGCTTCCATTTGCAAGAGTTATGAGATTTTTGAGAATCTCCTATTTTGTAGTTGACTGCAAAGTTACAACTAACCCAGTTCAACTCTAATCTCCGGATGATTGAATGATCCTGCGACCGTGCTGAGATATCCACCGCGAAGCTTGCATGACAAGGATGAAATGTTTGCTGAGAGCAACAACTGCTAAAATCATCATCTGATACCTTAGAAAATTAGGCGCCTCTGATTAAATTGATGTTTTGACTCCAGACTTAGCCATTTCTTCGTTTTGTCTTCTGATGCTTCAAACTGCCGCTGGCGATGAATAATGAACCCCACTGACTGAATAGGATTCATTGCGTGACTAGAAGTACTCTGCATCCAATGACTGTATGTGAGGGATCTGAAAATTGTATTAAGAACCCCAAAAGAATGAGCGCCCCTATTCTATGATAGCTCAAACACCATTTTGACAAAAGTGTGATTTTCATCTGAACACCATACTTTGACCCTTGATACCGGGAACTGGAATGTTCCGATACGCGTGCCGCCTGTCTTGCTGTACAGTTTGGTCAACTTGCAAGAGATGTTCTTGGAGACGACGAAGCTAGAAAATTGCTTTTAAGGCCTCTAAAAGAAAATCCCCTTTTTCAAAGAAAATTATATTCTTACACAGTCATTTTTTGAACTGCCTTCAATCAGCTCTTCTTTACAGCATTATCATCTTGACCTCGCACGTACGAGCATTCACCAAATCTCGGAGGTTGTCGGCTAGACTCGTTGGATAGCTTGAGTAATTGCACACAAGTCTTGTGAAGACTGTAATTGCAAATAACCCCGTCTGGCAGGCCTAAAGGAGAATCGCCCCTAGCCTATAGTTGTGCAGCTTTGTGTAGCTACGCTTCACCATCCTCTGTTTTACGTGCTCGGTAGGACCTCTGTCACAGTTACTCAGAATATCGGATCGTCTTGTGAACGGATACACTGCAAAACTGAACTGAGCTGGAAGAGATCTCAGGAAGACCTCAATTGCAAATTCATCCATCAAACAGGTCTTATTCAGGATCGCCCCTGGGCTACAGGGGAGCGGATTTGCATTCTACAAAACTTCATCTGACATGTATCTTGCTTGCAATTTCCACTTCCACCGCCGATAACCGGATTTCTGTACTGGATACGCTTTCGCTTGATAGCTCGTTGAAAAGCCAAACTAATTCTGCAAAGGCTGAAACCATCAAAACACACATGCATCTAGATCTGGGCCTTCAAAAAGAAAATCGCCCTTGGGCTAGAAGGGAGCGGATCTGCATTTCTAGACTGCCTCCTTGATGAAAACACTCTTCGTAACCTCTACTTCTGTCTTCGTTTGCCGAAGTTCTGCAACTCGAATGATCCTGCTTCATGGCTAATCGGAAACCTGACTAAAAACTGAACATAATGAATGTATCCTTCATCCAAAACACTCAAATCTTGACCTTCAAATGGAAGGGCGCCCCTAGGCTAAAGGGGAGCGGATTTGTTTTAAATTCATTGATTTTCACCATTTTATGCTTTGCAAACGCTGTATCCATCACTGCGGTTGACCATGTCGAAGCGTTGTAACTGCCAAAGTGTGTATATGACTATACTTCATCATTTTCACATGTACGGACACTGTAAAGTTGATTTACACGTTGATTGCGCAAGTGTCTACTACGTTACATAGTGAAAAGTTCCTAGACTTAGAATATTTTAGCACTTTTTTGCCAATCTGAAAATCCCCTCCATCAAAAAGCATTATTTCCAACATCTTTTATCGTAGAGCGTTCCTCTTTGAGTTTCAAGCTTAGATATTGATACCTGGTACTGGCCGACTGCCATTGATGACCCCGAAGATCCTAACTTTTCTCCTGAAAAAGTGAAAACTACCCACCAGCCTTAAACTGACTTTTAACTGAAACTGACTTCACCACTGTGATTGTGATGTGAAATAAGCCAATCAAAATTAATTTCAGCCAATTCTGACAAGTTCCTATTTTTTAGGGTTTCGAGCTAAAAATAGATTTCAGAAACCCTAATTTTCAAAATTTTCAAATTTTGCCAGTATCTTCCTGGCATCACACTGACTAAAAGCCCATACTTTATTTGCCCAAAAACTGAGTTTTGACCCCACTTTTACAAGGTTTAGACCATCTTCAGCAAAATGCCTTAATGAAGCAAAAATTTCGGTTTGGGTACAACACAATGTAGGAAGTTACAATAAATGTAAACCAGCTCTGAGACTGAGGTGAATGCGTGGTAAATGCCAAACGCCAAGAGAGGTGAAGAGAAACCCTCAAACTGGAAGGCGTTTCTCCAAGAAACCCCAAACGCCTATGCACAGAAGGCTACGCACTTCAAGCAAACAGTCCAGCTCTCAACTCTGAAGGTACGGCCATGATGTCAACTGCCTGCCATGATGAAAGAAGGACGCCATCTCCACAAACCCTCCTGTCTCTAATAAATAACTCAACAAAACTCTGATAAAGCACAGTAGAACCTTTGTATGAAGCCCTCACAAACTACACAAATTCAGCTGGTCTCTCACAGCCTCAAAAGTGCTCAACACTGAAGAGATTCCATTCTCCAATGGAAGAATGCTCAAAACCCTGATCACAGGTGAAAGCACAGGAAGAAGCCAAGGCAAAGTCAAAATATTCAATAGATGAATTTCTCATTGCCAAAATGCCTTATATGCCAAAAAGGCATGACTTCCAAGAAAGATACACCCTTTTCATATTTTAAATCTTTTAAAAATATATTTAAGTCATTTCAATAGTTTGACTTAAATACATTGGGCGCCTTTTTGTATTTTAAGTGATTAAAATATTAAATCACTTTTATAGAATATTGAAGTGATATAAAATGTATAAAGTCAATTTGACTTTATAATAAGGCATTAAGTTAATTAATTAACTCAAATCACTTAAAGATCCATAACTCACTCAAAACTCCAAATATTCCCGTGCCGTCAGAAGCTGTCAACCCCTAAACTGCTAACGCCTGCTGTGAACCAAACTTTGAGCTCAGAAAACGAGAACAACCAAGCTCTCCAAAAAGTACCACTGACCCTCTAACCAATCCAGCTAGCCCACAAGGGTCCAATAAAGGGCTAACACACTGTTCCCGATAATTGACTAGAGCAAGGACATCACAGTCCGCCCTCCCCAAATTTGCTTGCCCACAAGCAAACTCAAAGCTGGATGCTGAAGAATATTGTCACTCTCCCAAGTCGCATCCTCTGTCGGTAGATCTTTCCACTTCACCAAATATTCCCTGATAACCCGCCTCCGAAGATGACGCTCTCTGGACTCCAAAATGGCCTCAAGTATCAAAATCAATTTCCCCTCATCATCCAGGGGTGGTAAATCATTAGAAGGAATCACCTATGGTCCCAATGCCTTTTTGAGGCGCGACACATGGAACACATTGTGAACCTTACTGTCCACTGGAAGATCTAACTCATAAGCCACTTCACCAACACGTCGGACGACCTTGAATGGTCCATAGTATCGTGGCTTAAGTTTCTCGGCGCCCTTCTTACGAAGGGTGGACTGCCTATAAGGCTGGAGCATCAAATACACCAAATCATCGATCTCGAAGGATCTCTCCACTCGCCTCTGATCAACATATTGTTTTTGCTAATTTTGAGCTTTCTGAATATTCTCCCTAAGTGCTCTCATAATGTCCTGATTCTCCTGCAACAAATCACTAGCACTGGGTACTCTACTGTCACTCAGCAGTAAATCTAGAAAGCTCGGAGCATCATATCCATATAATGCTCAGTATGGTGTCATCTGAATATTCATGTGATGAGTGGTATTATAGCAATACTCACAAAGGTATAACCACTTCACCCATGCCTTCTGCTGTCCTGAACTGTAATTCCTCAAGTATCCCTCCACCCATTTGTTGACTATCTCTATCTGCCTATCTGTCTGTGGGTGGTAGCTGGTGCTCGGAGTCAATTCTGTCCTGCAAAGTTTGAATAACTCCTGCTAGAAGTTACTCAAAAACCTGCTATCCTTGTCACTGACTATACTCCGAGGCAATCCATGCAATCTGAATACCTCGCGGAAAAACAAGTCCGCCACCTGAGTAGCTGTGTGTGTAGTAGTGATTGAGAAGAAATGTGCATACTTCGTCAACCGATCTACTACCACATAAATGTTGTCTTTCCCTTGAGCTTTCGGCAAGCCCGTAATGAAGTCCATAGACAAGCATTCCCACTTCCTCTCAGGAATAGGAAGCGGCTGAAGTAAACCTGCAGGGTATGTATGTTCTTGCTTGTTCTGCTGACAAACAAGGCATTCCCTGACATACTGAAGAACAAATGATTTGAGACCCTTCCAAGAGAATCTCTCCCGTACCTGCCTGTAGGTCTTAAAGTAACCGGGATGTCCTGCCATAGGTGAATCATGGAATGACCTCAATACCATGCCCCTCATCTCAGAACCTGGGACAAGAAATATCCTCCCTTTGTAAATGATAAGATCATCCACAAGTGAGTACCTGTCATCCTGTACTGTCCCATCCACTATGCTAGAAGCCCATGGATTCTTAGCATATTCTGCTACTATCATGTGTCTCCAGTCCTCTAAAATCAGTGAAATGGAGCTCAAGTGAGGACGGCAAGATAAAGCATCAGCAACCACATTCTGAGTGCCCTTGACATAGGCAATGTCAAAATCATAGGACTGAAGTTTGCTGACCCATTTATGTTGCCTTTCGTTCAAATCTCGCTGTCCAAGAAAATGTTTTAGACTATTGTGATCGGTTTTAACACTGAATTTACTACCAACCAAGTATTGCCTGAATTTGGCCATGGCATGCATGATGGCCAACATTTCCTTATCATAGATACTGAAACTCCATTCAGGACCTCTGAGCTTCCTGCTCTCAAAAGCTATAGGGTGTTGATCCTGCATGATAACTGCACCAATACCCTCACCACTGGCATCACAATGTAGCTCAAATGGTCTGGCGAAATCCGGCAAAGCCAATACTGGACATGTATTCATAATAAGTTTGAACTTCTCAAAGCACGCTTGTGCAAGAGGTGTCCACACAAAGGCTCCCTTCTTAGTCAAATCAGTTAGTGGCGCAGCATATCGCGAGAATCCACTAACGAACCGACGATAGAAGGCACATAATCCTACAAACCCCTTGAGCTGTGTCAACGTCTCAGGTGTAGGCCAATCGATGATAGCTCGAATTTTCTCTGGATCCATGCTGACTCCCTCTCTACTGATAATGTGACCCAGATACAAAAGCTCAGCCATGCCCAAAGCACATTTGGACTCCTTGGCGTACAAGGACTCCCTGTCAAGAATACTCAATACCTCATCTAGGTGAACCATGTGTTCCTCCCATGATTTGCTATAAATCAGGATGTCGTCGAAGAACCACCAAAACAAATCTCCTCAAGAGAGGATGGAAAACCCTGTTCATAGTAGACTGAAATGTAGCTGGAGCATTGGTTAAGCCGAATGGCATAACCAAGAAATCATAGTGTCCACAGTGACATCTAAAAGCGGTTTTCTCAATATCCTCCTCTCTGACTCTGATATGATGGTAACCAGTCCTCAAATCAATCTTCGAGAAAAAGCAAGCTCCATGAAGCTCGTCTATCAACTCATCTATCCATGGAATAGGATACCTATTCTTTATAGTCTTCCTATTGAGCATCCTGTAGTCAATACACATTCTAAGTGTACCATCCTTTTTCTTCACCAAAACAACTGATGAAGCAAAGGGTGACTTACTCGGTCTAATGTGCCCCATAGCTAAAAGTTCCTTAATGGTTTTCTCAATTTCATCTTTTAAACGTTTGGGGTGCCGGTAAGGAGTGATCATAATAGGTTTCGTGCCCTCGTCCAGCTCAATGATGTGCTCAATACCTCTATCAGGAGGTCTACCTGGTGGAATAGCACTAAAAACCTTTGCATGTTTGATTCGGAGTTCCTGTACATCCGGATGGTAAGGAGAAGCTTGCTGCTCTAACTGTGAAGGCATTAACTTGCACTCAGCAGCCCATTCTACCATGTCATGTCGAATCAAACGTTTCATTCTCCGGAGTGAAATTTCTTTTAGATTGTTGTCCTTGATGGCTTTAAGAACATGATTTGTGCCATCAATTTTGAATTTCATCTCCATATCATGCAAATTAAGTGTGAACTCTCCTATAGCATGAAGCCACTTCATGCCGAGAACTATATCCGTTCCTCCCATGTTCACAACATAAAAATCTGCCTTAAACTCAAAATCGTTGAGTTTCAATGGTAAATCAGGAATCATCAACTCACAAGTGAGAGTGTGACCATCTGCAACCTTCACTCGAATACCTTCAAACTGCTGAGTTTGAATTCCCCTTTTCTCCACTAACCGTGAATCAATAAAGTTGTGGGTTGCACCTGTGTCCAAAAGAGATATGAATCTTTGACCCGCTAGAATCCCACGGAGCCTGAAAGAACCCTCTCTCTGCATGCTGGACATATGAGCCTCCTGTAGCTCACTTTCTACCTCAATTTCTGCCTCATTTTCTGACTTTTCTTCATCTATGTCATAAATAGCAGCTTGCTGATCAGAAAAATCAGTCAACGTTTCTCCCTCATAAAACCATTCCATGTGTCTGTTTTGCCCTTTAGGCTTGAGGGGACAATCATGATTGAAGTCATATGGACCTTTACAGTAAAAACAGAGCTTCCTTCTACGTAGATCATTCATTGTGTCCCGATCTAATGGAGCTGCAAATCTTTTCTTTTGATCAGCATTATCAGCCTTCTTTGGATCAGATTTGTTCTCAGTGTAGGAGGAAGAAGGTTTTGTGCCAAATTGTTTACGAGGTGTAGTGAGCTCCATAGTGCGAGCTTTCCTCATGGTCTCCTGTAAAGTAGGTGGATCAAATGCCTTTAAACAACCGTTCATGGGCTCAAAAAGACCCTCAATAAACAATATGATCAGCCTTCTCTCTGAAATGTCTGTCACCATTACAGATAGTCTTTGAAACTCTCCAATGTACGATTCCAAGCTACCCAATTGTTTTAACTGTGCTAGATCCCTGAAGAACAGTTCAAGATCACGTCTATCAAATCTCTCTACCAATCTATCAGTAAACTCCTGGTATGAGGTAATCCGGTCATGGTGAAGAGTAGCCATGCCATGAATCCACCAGTCATGTGCCACGCCATCAAGGTGTAGAGCTGCAAATCTAACAGCATCTTCCTCTGGCATAGGACGTAGTGTTAGGAACGTATCCAATTTAGTCACCCAGGCACGTGCTATAACTCTGCCACTGCCATCAAAGTTCGCTAAGGTAAGCTTATTGGTAGCCTATCGTAGATCATTATGTTTGTATCTAGGCCTCCTGTCATTCCTGTTCCTGGTGTCTTCTCTTTTCTGACTCATAAAACGGTCAAAGTTAAGGTGATCCTTAACTCGTGGAGGCATTGCATCCCATTCATCATGCATAGCCATGATGTTGTCAGCAAAGTTTCCTTCACCACCTTCTTCCACCTCCTCTTCCTCCTCAGCGTCATTTCTGACAAAAGTAGGGCGTGTGGCTCTCTCAAAGGTGCATGCTGGAGCAATATTCCTGTGATGCTCTCCATGTATGCTACCTTCCTAATCTTGATCAATATTCGGCCTCCTCTGAACTGTCAAGTTTTGCACATTGGTGCTAAGTTGCTAAAGGATGTTTGCCACCTGTTCTTGACCGGCCACCATTCCTCTCAGTACTTCTCTAGCATCCCTATCTTCGTCATTAAGACGAGCATCATCATTTCTTTCAGCCATACTATCAAAATCAAAATCCTCTTCCTGTTCGTACAATGGAGGTGCCTGAAATGGTGCAAAAGTATTCCGTTGAATTCCAAGGCCCTTGCGTGTGTAGTGCTTGTCAAACCTGTTCTGGTGTGGCCGCATAGAATTGTTTTCCCACAAGCTGGCAGGATTAATATACTCTGATACCACTGTGATGAGCCCAGCTGGCTCTCTCTCAAACCCCTGTGCTAAATTGCTTATCTTTTGTGTTTTACGTTTTTTAGAGAAGAATTTCTAGAGAGAAATAGAAGGGGCACACAGCATAAATGCTTATAAAATGTAAATCTGAGCTAATTTAAGCAAACTAAAATTACAAAAGGTAATAAATAAGCTCAACAATGGATTTAAAACTCATAAACATACCCGAAAGCTCCCAGATTATTTAAATAAGGAATATAGTCCAATTGCCAGCCAAGATGGTGCAATCTGGCTAAATCCAATGTAGGAAGCTACAATAAATGTAAACCAGCTCTGAAACTGAGGTGAATGCATGGTAAATGCCAAACGCCAAGAGAGGTGAAGAGAAACCCTCAAACTGGAAGGCGTTTCTCCAAGAAACCCCAAACGCCTATGCACAGAAGGCTACGCACTTCAAGCAAACAGTCCAGCTCTCAACTCTGAAGGTACGGCCATGATGTCAACTGCCTGCCATGATGAAAGAAGGACGCCATCTCCACAAACCCTCCTGTCTCTGCTAAATAACTCAACAAAACTCTAATAAAGCACAGTAGAACCTCTATATGAAGCCCTCACAAACTGCACAAATTCAGCTGGTCTCTCACAGCCTCAAAAGTGCTCAACATTGAAGAGATTCTGTTCTCCAATGGAAGAATGCTCAAAACCCTAATCACAGGTGAAAGCACAGGAAGAAGCCAAGGCAAAGTCAAAATATTCAATAGATGAATTTCTCATTGCCAAAATGCCTTATATGCCAAAAAGGCACGACTTCCAAGAAAGATACACCCTTTTCATATTTTAAATCTTTTTAAAATATATTTAAGTCATTTCAATAGTTTGACTTAAATACATTGGGCGCCCTTTTGTATTTTAAGTGATTAAAATATTAAATCACTTTTATAGAATATTTAAGTGATATAAAATGTATAAAGTCAATTTGACTTTATAATAAGGCATTAAGTTAATTAATTAACTCAAATCACTTACAAATCCATAACTCACTCAAAACTCCAAATATTCTCATGCCGTCAGAAGCTGTCAACCCCTGAACTGCTAACGCCTGCTATGAACCAAACTCTGAGCTCAAAAAACGAGAATGACCAAGCTCTCCAGAAAGTACCACTGACCCTCTAACCAATCCAGCTAGCCCACAAAGGTCCAATAAAGGGCTAACACACTGTTCCTTAGAACTGACTAGAGCAGGGACATCACAGATATCTTTGTAAATAAAACACTCCAGTTTTTGCCAGCTTGTATTAATTTGCTATTTTCTAAAACTGGAGTTTCTCAGTTTTGTTATAATAATTAAAACCTGCCTAAAACATGAGTAGCTGCAAATAACTTTCTGGATAGAAATTTTGTTTATTTAATATTTACTTAATTGTGTTATTTTGCCATCTTATATCATTACTTACATAGAAAATTTGTTAGTTTGTATTTTTAAGCATTGGTAGGTTTCTTATAAATATAGTTAGAAGAGTCTAGAAAATATGCCTTTCTAAAATTTATGTATTGAATAAGCCTATACATCTCATTAATTACTTTAAGTTTATAAGCTTTCTCATGGAAAAGTTGCACATCATAATAAATTTTGAACTGGAGGATATAGGTAAATTATTGATTTTGCCTTTCATTTTTTTGAAAAATTATCAGCCTCATCCCATGATTCAAGCTTTCCATTACATACTCCTTTTGGGTTGTAATAATTTCCAGCTGAACTCTTATTGTTTCCTCAATCAGCAGTTATTATTCCAAGCTTCATCACAGTTTTCCTTGATCTTTTCTTACTGTCTCCCATTCACGTTTCTCTGGGAACAACAAATAGAGGTTTCAAACACGTCTATGAAAGTGGAAAACAAATTTTACATGATGACTAATGTTGAAGTTTACTAAGGCAGGGAGCTTGATTTTCATTTAACAAAATTGCAGTCAAGGCATTATACTTGACAAACACCCTGCTAATGAGATAAGTCAGTATTGATGAATATTGCCAATGCGGTACAAGCACGCACGCAACTGAATGAAGAACAGATTTTCACATGGAAAAATCTGCATGACTCTGTATAGGAGAATGCCACAAAGGATGGAAGTGAGTTCTGATGCTGTTGAAATTGCATCACAATGAGCAGGCACAGACTATTTAAGTTAGGAAAGAAATGTTTGTTTGTAAAAAATTGCACACAAAACAATGTCAGTTGCACCTTTCATCAGCATACAAAAGGTTTCCAAAAAAGCATGCAATCAGGGTATGAGACACATGCCCAGAATAAGTATGATCAGTTTAGGTTAAGTAAACAAATCTTTAAGAAGGTTCATCAAGTGCTCACCCTACTAAGGACGGACATGAAATTTCAAGTACAGTTTGCAAATGCGCTCAGACGCATGCCATTAAAGGGTAGAGACCAATTTTAGTTCAAGTTAAAAATTGCATGATCATGATAAGGCATGCACCCTGTTGAGAGTTTATAGATTTTGAATTAATAAACAAGCAGCAGCACATGCAGGCATGTGCCACAATAAAAGACTTACAAATTTTGATGACAAAACCTGTGATTACACATTGCCAGTAGGATGCCTAATGTGGGAAAAACATGTTTCAAGTTCTAAAAATGCACAGAACTATAAAAACAAGCACCATTCAATGTATCTGCATGTTTTGAAGTAAACAAAGTGCAGGGTCATGTGCAGTCATATGCCTCACAGAGAGCTGGTTAGATTTTGGTTTTGAAGGCTCCAAGGGTTATTAGTAAAAGTGCTCCTCTCTACAAATAGATGTAGCTTTACAAAAAATCAGAATTGATATGTATAAAGAGGCATCTCCTATACAGAAGCAATTCAATTTTGATCAATCATGAAAGCAGAAAAAGCCAGTATGTAAAGCAGCAGATTAGCACAAGGTTTCATTGTATCTGTTATCTTTAAGCAGGGTTTTGAATGGCAGAAGTTCAGCGATCCTCATCTTCATCAATGCAGTCATCTTTTCAAGAGCAGATTGATAGAAGTCTTTACCAGAAGTGATCATCAGTGATTGCAAGCATTCTACTTTTCCCAGCAGTTGTCATACGCTATCCAGGAGAATTTCCTTCAGTAGTGTTTTCTCTCTTATAGAATTCAAATTTTCAAACATATTAGCTGTGCCTTGGGTGGTAGATCAATTTTCAGACATTCACATTCAAAGCCTAGGCTGTCCCGTCATATCAAATCACCTGAAATTCAATCATATAATCCACAAAGTTTACAAAACAGAAATCAATGCTATAACAGCAGCTGCACTGACTTTGCAAGAGCATGTTTTCAGTCTTCACAACAGCAACTCTTGAGTTTACAGCTTTGAGAGCAAAAAGTAATGGATTATCATTTCATTCAGAGTGTTTCAAGGTCTGTCGTTTGGTATTTGATGAAGGATAGATTCTCGGAAGATATGGAAGACAAGAACTAAGGGGTTTTTAGAGTACTCAAAGTTGCAAATTTGGGCTAGGGTTTGCTAAAGAAACAGTTTTTTCAGATTCAAGTCACAAAGACTGATTGGTGAATTGTTAAAGCTTTAATACTTTTTCAGAGAGATTCCTGTGGACAGATTGAAGAAAAGCTTTGTCAAAATTACTCCAAGAACCAAATGCCAAGTCTTCTATTTTAGCTGGAGCTATTTATAGCCAGCATCATTTTCAAGAAAATAAGCATACTCTGAGAAAACTATTTTTAGCAGCTATTATAGAACCGCTATTTTTAGACAACCTTCTAGAAGGTTTATTGTCAGGTTGATGGTTATCCTCATCAAAAAATTATTTGAAGATTTCCTGAGATAGGGTTTAGTATTTATAGACAAAATTGTGTAATAAGCTTGCTTTGAATGCCAGCAAACTATTGTTAGCTTAAAAGTCTGTTAGCTTTTTATTTTATTTTTTATGCATTATGCAAACTCTTATAAATAAGTGCTTTGGGCACTTAGTTTATTCATTTAATATCCTTCAATAGAATTTAGTAAGCATATTTTGCTACTCAAATTGTGAAGTGTTGTGTTGAAATATGATGTGTTATTATGTTTCTATGAGTTGAATATTGCTTAATAGCTATTGGAAGCTTTGTGTTTAAGTACATGTTAAGTTGATGGTTGTAGCTTTCAATGCAATTATTGTGTTTAACTAATAATATCTAGTGTATTGTAAATGAATTGAATCAAAGTGTTATTACTATTAAACTGCAGGCTTTTTTGTTGCAAGGTACAGTGAAGTAGGTCTAGTGGCTTTGTATGCCATTCCCCTCTCCTGATTTACCAAATTTCTTTTCTTGTTTAAACCAGTCCAAGCTTTATGTGTATGTGCACCACTTGGTTTCTTCTTTTAGCTAGACAATATAGTTGTGGTAGTAGTTGTAGGGTTTATTTTCAATCAAATTAGCATGAAAACCTCTCACCTTGAGCAGAAGTGTTGAATCAGCTTTTTGCCCTAGCCCAAGGACCATTGCTATACAAATTGGAAATAGCAATTACATATCGTTCAAGTTATGGTTTTAGGTTAGTTTTTGTTACAAGGAGCTTTCTTTTTTAATTTGAAGAATAGTTCCACCATACACATTGTTCTATGTTTTGTCACACTAAAAGGTGTGAATTAAAATCATAACAAGTCAAAAAAAACAAGTTTTTTTTTTTAATCTAAGTTACCGGTTTGCCCTTGGGGGCCCCCAGGTCCTAGTCCGATCTAACCCGAGTCTCGAGTCCAGGTCCGGTCCCCTATGGGTTCAGACAAGGTCCGGCTCACAAACTGTGGGTCTAGCCTTGCTGAACCCAAGAAGACCTGAGGCGTCTTTGGGCATTTATGAGATTTTTTGTGACATTTTTTTTTTGAATTTTTTAAACATTAAAAAGTCCAATTCACCCCCTAATTCTGAAACGATGTCCGCCATGAAGGGTTGTGTGGCTTTGAAGGTCTTAATTTGGGTTTTATTGTGAATGCAAAATGATATACACCATGAAGGTTTGTTTGGTTTTGGAGGTCTTAATTTGCTTGGTGGCACTGCCCCCAAACCCCCACGAGGGGCATTGACCCCAACCCCCCACGAGGGGCGTTGCCCCTCAACCCTGTTGGGTGCGCTACCCCTAGACCCCTACAAGGGGTGTTGCCCCTCAACCCCATTGAGGGTGCTGCCCCAAACCCCTACAAGGGGCATTGCCCCTCAACCCCATTGAGGGTGCTGCCCCAAACCCCTACAAGGGGCATTGCCCCTCAACCCCATTGGGGGTGCTGCCCCAAACCCCTACAAGGGGCATTGCCCCTCAACCCCATTGGGGGCATTGTCACCAAACTCCCATTGAATTCATTTGATTTGCCATGTATTCTCCAAGTCCAAGTTTCCATGTTTGCCTACAGTCTTCATCTATAATATCGTCATCCAATTGGACAATCTTCCCTGATGCTTACCCGCAAGGTGAAATGCAGCAATGTAGTAAATTTTAATATATAATATATATCATGACATTCAAGTTTGACTAATTGACATTCTAATGTTTTTTATTTTTATGGTGGTTTTGTTTATTATACAATATATGATGCTATGTGTGGTATTTTGAACTTAATTACTGTTGTAAATATGTATATATATATATATTTTTTTTTATATGTTTTTGTATGGATGAACCCAAAACAAACCCAACCCCAAAAAACTTCTTGACTGAACCCGCAAACCAAACCCTCAAACCCAAACCCAAACTGGTAACTTAGTTTTTTATGTTTGTTTGTATTGCATACTAAAAAGAAATGATTGTTTAGAGTTCTAGAGTTTAGTTTTGTTACATGGGAGCTCCCCTTTAAAATTTGAAAAAAATTATATCCTCATATATTTCATTTTGATTTGTCCTAAAAGGGACAAATTAAAATGCTAACACAATAGAGACAAATATTTTTATCCTACTTCATTTTAATGGAAAGGATGCTTTAGTTGCAAGAGCCCTTGCGAATACTAAGCATGACTTAAGGGTAGAGTAGAAAGGGGAACTTCAAGACAAATTAGGAGAAGAGAGTGACAAAAGTTGTGCTCAACAATTCCTTTTAGTCAATCAAATATGGGGATTGAGACAATCCCAATCTTGCAGAAATTTCCGAGCACATAAGCAACATGCTCAAACAAATTAAGGCAGAGATTCCTTAGAGGTTACAAATAAATGACAATCTCCTCAAAATATATATAAGTGGAAACCACCAAGTAATGGCCAAAGATACCAGTATAACAAAGACATATTTCTCAAAATTACAGTTCACTACAAATTCTTAATTACAGCCTTAACTCAAAAATGCCACATAATATTCATAAGAATTATTACCATCATCTTCTAACCAACCTAGAATAATTCATAAAAATAGTCTTGGCTGAAATCAATCTTTAGCCTGACAACTAGAAATGGTAAAACTCATTGGATATCATATACTATTTTGATTTGGTACCTGTAGGGGGTTAGGCATTTGTTTATCAACAGGTACCTTCAATGAATTAATATGATCCTTCTGTAATCCAGTCCATTTTGCAACAAAACTTGGGAGTTCTATTAATTATTAACAAGCATGGGTGGAAAAAGTTAAACTGAATAAAGGAGCTCCTACTGAAATGATAGAATGATAGATTGTGTTACATTCTTTCTGGGGTTCAAAAGTAACAAAACAATTATTTTAGAATTTCTATAAGGATGAAAATTGATATATGGCAAGGATCCAATGACCCATCAACATGATTTGCATAAGGAGCATCCAAAAGATTAGAACTTTCCAGGTGGATGATTTGGATAAAGAAGGTTCTTTTAGATGATTAAATGCAGTTTATATTTGTCATTTCACGGAAGAATTCTTCAGCAGTTAAGCAGCAACAAAGGTGAAAGCATGAAAACAGAGGTACCAAACTTGTTTTATGTTTCCATTTTTTTTCTGGATCACAAATGTGAATGTCAATTCTCATATTGAGGACACTTATTTAAAACATTTTGTTGATATATACACATTAATGGAGGCTTCATAATACTGAATAAGATATATAAAGTTCTGTAATGTGATAGCGTAAATGGCTTACAGGTTTGCAAAAGAAGACATTAATACTGCATCAGATCTGCAATATGTGGCATTACCAAGAGAAATATGAGAATGAACTTACACAATTTGTAAAGAGATAAAAGTGAAAACAGACCTTTTTCAAGTTCCGATTCACACCATGAATCAGTGCTGGCATAAAGGCCTGGGCAGTTTGTGACAAGGGTTCTCCCCAAACAGTACACATGCAATATACTCCAATCATAACCTATCATGATAAGATGAGATTATAGGGGAGAAAAATCCCAAATGATAAACAAGGATTAAATTTTAAACATTAATTTCTAAGAATAGACCCAGTAGAAATAGTTCTAATAGGAAAGCATTGTCCTAGCTAATGGATAGGAAGAAGCAAAGAATTTTCTAGTAATTTATGAAGTGGATGTATTAGACCTTAAATCTATGAAGAAAAGACTACCTGGTGGGCAGCAAGTGTCTCAGGTCCCATTGATGTTGCGAAGTATGTAATTAGTGAATAGAAAGCAATCTAAAAATCAAGAAAGCACATTACAGACACTTAGTGATATTAATCCATTATTATTAATAAGATTTACCTCTCTACACTACAAATTCATTTTGTTTAATTGAGACAATACATTCTCAGATGCCAAAAAACAAGAAATTTGAAATAGTTACCTTGCTTATCATTGCTAGAAAAACCGGAGCAGCAATTTGGACTATTTGAATAAAATTTTCTGAGGAAGGGACAGAGAGTGCAAATGCATTGTAGCCTTTCTTGTTGACTGATCGAAGCATCATAAGGACTGCAACAAACTGTTTATTATTTCAAATTTGTATTGGTTAAATGAGAAGAAAACTCATCAATCAGAAGACAAGACAGTTGAAAGATAACATTCAACTAGTGCTCCTTAGTTAATTAGTTAATCCGCATTAGATATTAGAAAAAGTTCTACAAATTTGTGCATGTTGGTTCTTATAATCTCACCTGTGAAACTGTTGTTGCCCAAGCAGCACCAGCAATGCCATAGCCCATGAAACTACATAAGATAATGTCACCCACTCCATTTACCAAACTGGCAACAGACAACACCTTCAAAGGACCCCAAGAGTCTTTCATGCCAAGGCTGCCAAGGAAGAAATCAAGTCATATTTCATAAGCATAGGTTACACCTAAGGTACCATACAGAAATACTGGAAACTTCATATCAGAGCTTCTTAGCCAAACTTATCAAAGGCAACAAGAAATAGACAAAAATGATTTTCAAGATGCCTAGACAAGCACACTGATGCAGTCCCCATTTTTATGGTTGATTCTCTCTCCCTTGAATCTTAATAGACAATATCCATAGCTAAGACACATGAAAGAAAAAATTTACTATATGACTCTTACAAGCTTACTCTAATGCAGTAGCAAAATAAATTGACAAGAGATTTAAAGCCTGGTAGATCATAAAAATGCATATAACTTGATTCCAGAATGCAATGCAGTTTCTAGACTATCCCAGGAAAGAAATAAAAATTTGCCAGACAATCCTGTCCATGGATGGTCAACATAATTGGAAGAAATCTAAGTAAATTTATTTCCAAAAATAAAGTGAGTTACGTTACAATCTATTTTTTTTTAAAGTCCAAGTTCAGTGGACCATTATGCCAAAAAAGAGGTCAGAGACACAGACATCATGTTAACATATTTAATGGTGTCCTACTGTTGTAAGCAGTGTAAAATAATATGGTCTTGGGTGATCACCGAAATGAAAGGTTTGGGACCCAGAATTGTGATTATAACCTTCAATTTTAAATGGGGTGCTCATTGTTTATGTTGCACTCCCCATGCAGAGTCAAATGATGTAATGTCCCCTATCCTAATTTGCCCTAGACTTCGCCTCCTGATCACAAATTGCTGCAAACTAGGGTTGGGGTTTTCATCTTATCAAATGAAAAGCTCTTTATTGGTGGAATCCTTGATTGAAACTTGCATTCACCACATGAACAATATTTCCACACATGCACATATACATTCGTTAGCATTGGTTTATGGTATCACACATAAAGATTGATCACAAATGCAACTGTTATGAACTAGGAGGAGCAACATGGTGGATCCACCCGAAGCCTTTTGCCAGGCCTAAGATGTTGTATACCACAACCCTCCCTGCTAGCGACTTGTACCTGCTCTCCCCAAACATTTCATAACCCCGGAAGACACTTCGCCTACTGGAGGAAGCCAACAGAGCTTATAGTGGTCTAGGCCTACCATCCCTCCATGACCCTTCCCTTTTATTGTCCAAGCGGACTTGAGTGGGACCTCCACCCATCCATGGCCTATCCCTGCCTACGGACAGGGTGGATCTTAAGTGGACTCTCCACTCATCCATGACCCCTCCTTGCATTGGGAATAGATGAATCTTAAGCAAGGTCTCTAGGCACCACTTTCTCAGGCCCTTCCTCCTGAGCAGGTTTTCAAACACACAATTTATCTTTAGCCATAAAAATGTAATAGCAACTATACATAACAAATGTAACTATTATGTACTAAAAAAACACTTCGCCTACTAGAGGAAGCCAATGGAGCTTATAGTGGTCTAAGCCTACCACCCCTCCATGGCCCTTCCCTTCTTTGGTCTGAGCGGACTTGAGTGGGACCTCCACCCATCCATGGCCTGTCCCTGCCTTTGGACAGGGCGGATCTTAAGTGGACTCTCCCACTCATCCATGGCCCTTCCTTGCATTGGGAATAGGCGGATCTTAAGCAGGGCCTCTAGGTGTAGTCGGTCGACAGTGTACTCGATCGGCCGTGAGTCGATGTAGTCGGCCGAGAGTGTACTTGGTCGGCTATGAGTCATAAGTAAATAAGACTTTAGTTAATATTAATAATCCAAGTACTTATGTTATGTACGGGCCATGTTAGTTAGTTGTCTCGAGAACAATTCCTGATGAAGTAATTAGTTATAATGAAGGGATGCGACGGTTGGTACCTCAACCACCGCCAGCGTACTATATGTACTTGAGTCATGTAGTCGGGAAACGTTGTGGTTCTATTATGCTATGCTATGTTCTGTCTGGAGACATTATGACGTAATTGTTGAATACTGAATAAAGAAGTATATCTATGTTTTGTGCGATTGCCATGTGATTATTATATGCTGTCAATGTTATTTTATATCTCCGTTTACTCCGTACGTCATTGTACCCATAGCGAGTAAACATTTGGCGTCGTTGCCTAAGCAAATTCGGTAACCACCCAAACAGGAGAATGGCGTTGTGATGGGGCAGCCGACCGAAGGGCCGGTACAAGCAAACGAGGATCGTGAAGACGCTCTGACAGAAGACCTCTGCAGTCTGTGGAAAATCTCGTTAAAGGACCACGTACGGAGGGAGGCTCTCAAGCGAGAGATCCCTCAGGCGGTCATTTGGGATAAACTGCGCGTCAACGAAGAGGTCGACCATCTTCTTACCAGACTGCCAAGACTGATAGCACGCCACTACATTATCTTACAAGATCTTCGGGCGAAAGAGGATCAAGAATGCCGAAGGCAGCAAATATTGTAGTGGCACGAAGAACGAACCAAATGGGAAGAGGAGGAACGAGACACTAGCCGAAGACGTACCCTTGGCAACCAACAATGATCGCGTGAAAGACCTGTAATGCCCGTACGGCCGAACAAGGACAAGAACCAAATACCATTCAGGCACAAAGCGGAGGAAAGAATTCGACGATCATTGAGAGTATAGGAGCAAGAAAACTTGCGGCAAAGATTAAGTAGAGCACAGCAGAGTTTTGTGGAAGGGAGGGACGAGGAACCCTTCATCACCCCGTACGTACAAAAATATAAAAACCGAGAAAATGAAGATTAATTGAACGGAGAACTTGAGAATAGCATCGAACGCATTCTGGAGTTGTCCATATCGGACGACGACGAAGGGCTGAGGACAGGGAGATCTGAGCCCAAAACCCCTTGGCAGAGGGAGCACCAGAGTGGGACCCAGGAAACTCAAGGTGTAGAGAACGCTGACGGAGGACAAGAAAGTGACTCATACGTGGCCGAGAGTGCAAGTGACGCACCGGAACGTAACGGGGAAATCGGTCCAGTCGGGTTCAATATACAAGGAGGACAGCGGGGCAGGATGGTGACTCCAAAGTGGCAAAAGCTGTCGAAGTTTACGGGGAATAGGTCAGAAGATCCAGTACGACACTGCAAAACGTGTGAGACAATCTGGATAGCGAGTGTAGAAGATGACCCGAATAACTAGTTGAAAGCGTTTCCGGCGACACTCAGAGATAGCGCCATTGACAGGTACTCAGAACTGGATCAACCACAAAGGGCATCATGGAGATTACTCAAGAAGGCCTTTCAGGATGAATTCAAATTACTGAGGGATGATAGTGAGATTGTAGCAGAAATCTACAGTACGAAGCAAGGGAAGCACAAGAGTGTGTGTACCTATAATCGGAAATTGAAGGATCTGTTGGGCAAATTGGAGACACAACCAACAGATGGCCTAAAGAAGCGATGGTTCATTGAAGGCTTGCTTTCGTCGATGAGGAAGAAGATGAAAGTCGTGCCTTCGTCGTCGTACGCTGAAGCATACAATCGGTCGATGGATATAGAAAGTGAAAACAAAACATCCTCCCGAGGGAAAAAGAAGACAGACGACGAGGAGAGTGCGGATGACAGAGGCAGTGAATCCAAGACCGTACAAGCACTCAGGAAAGATATGATGTGAATGATGAAAGAATTGAAGGCCGACAAGGAGAGTACGCGGGAAGCACGAGAATTGTGGTGTACAAATTGCAATGGGGAAGGTCACACGAAGGCGAACTGTCGGAAGAAGTTATTTTGTGATATCTGCCAAGTGATAGGACATTCCGTCAAGGAATGCCCATACAACTTAAAAGCCAAAAGTGCACAAGTACTCTTCGCTCAAGGAGAACCGTCGACACCGCCAAACACACCACCAAAGCCCCAATACAATAGCAACGCATCCCCTGGAGGTTATCGGAGCAATAGGAGTCCGAGGAACAGAATACAGTACGACGGTGAAGGACGACCCATGATCAAATGCCGGAAGTGTAACGAATGGGGTCACTTCGCCAAGGACTGCCAGAACGGCCAAAGTTCGGGAGGAAGATTGTGTAAGTGGTGTGGACCAAGCGACCATGAAGATAGTGAATGCCCCAAGCAGAAGGGTGTCCATATGCTGGAAGTAGAAGAACGAGAGATGCTGGTGATCACCAGAGCGCAAGCAAAGAAAGCAACCTACCCAGATCCACGTACGGAAAAACAAAGGATGAAAGAAGCAAAAGCCGAAGTGGAACTGGCAATGGCGAAGGAGAACAAAATATCTCTGGAAAAGCCATAAACCTCTCGACGGTCGAAGGCAAAAACCAACATCATACAGCAAGTACTACAGACCGTTGTACCGATCAAAGTAACTGACCTTCTCCAGACCTTGCCGCAGTTGGGACTGGCAATGGCAAACATCCTCGGGGATGGCAAGCAATCACGAGCGAAGGACGAAAGACAAGAATTGGTACTGGAAGCGCCTGCTCGGTGACAAACCATTGATCCGGTACTACTCACGACAAACATCGAGAAGATATGGCGGTTAATGCGGGAGGAAATGGAGATCGAGAGAATATCTTGATGATACTATAAAATCAGCTGGAGATGAAGTCGCGTCGCGAAGACATGGAAGAGCCACCAGAAACTTCCTGGCCGCGACATTTCCAGCTTTCAAGTAGTTAGCAGATAAACCATCGTATCAAGCCATTGAGGCTTGTGATGCTGGCGAAGAAATTGATGATCCGAGAACACAACGTTTTGCTTCAGGGTACTGTCAGATCCATCCCATTACAAAGCGTAGCGATGAACTATACTTGGGAGAGGATGGCTAATAGGCGCCGAAAATCGCAATTGGAAGAGAAACACTCAGTCGAGAACCCGAGCGTCGTCAAATAACGAAGAACCAGAGGCGAACGAAGAAAATTGAAGCTTCCTCGGGATCGAGAATGGAATGGGAGGAAACCGAGATCATTGACCAGAAGGAAAGGGAAAGGCGATAAAACGAGCGTGAAATACTGGACGAGAGTTGACCGAAAGGACCCAGGAACAAACTCCTTGGTCGAGAAAACTATTTGCATTGGATGGAAAGATGCTTATTCATTTCACCGAAAGGCCAACATTCTATGAATCCAGAAAATCAGGAAGAGAAGAAACAAAACGCAATCAACTTCCGAACGCTTCAGCAGGTATGGAGTACAATGGAAGAATATCAGAACTGGACGATACGCCAGCCCACAAATCCGAACAAGTACGAGATAGAAAAATCGTGTTGGAGCCAAAAAATGGAAAAAATAAAGTAGAGGAATTAGAAA
>CM021106.1:209701820-209748709 GCA_007115665.2 Sequoiadendron giganteum
GAAGCCACTTCATGCCGAGAACTATATCCGTTCCTCCCATGTTCACAACATAAAAATCTGCCTTAAACTCAAAATCGTTGAGTTTCAATGGTAAATCAGGAATCATCAACTCACAAGTGAGAGTGTGACCATCTGCAACCTTCACTCGAATACCTTCAAACTGCTGAGTTTGAATTCCCCTTTTCTCCACTAACCGTGAATCAATAAAGTTGTGGGTTGCACCTGTGTCCAAAAGAGATATGAATCTTTGACCCGCTAGAATCCCACGGAGCCTGAAAGAACCCTCTCTCTGCATGCTGGACATATGAGCCTCCTGTAGCTCACTTTCTACCTCAATTTCTGCCTCATTTTCTGACTTTTCTTCATCTATGTCATAAATAGCAGCTTGCTGATCAGAAAAATCAGTCAACGTTTCTCCCTCATAAAACCATTCCATGTGTCTGTTTTGCCCTTTAGGCTTGAGGGGACAATCATGATTGAAGTCATATGGACCTTTACAGTAAAAACAGAGCTTCCTTCTACGTAGATCATTCATTGTGTCCCGATCTAATGGAGCTGCAAATCTTTTCTTTTGATCAGCATTATCAGCCTTCTTTGGATCAGATTTGTTCTCAGTGTAGGAGGAAGAAGGTTTTGTGCCAAATTGTTTACGAGGTGTAGTGAGCTCCATAGTGCGAGCTTTCCTCATGGTCTCCTGTAAAGTAGGTGGATCAAATGCCTTTAAACAACCGTTCATGGGCTCAAAAAGACCCTCAATAAACAATATGATCAGCCTTCTCTCTGAAATGTCTGTCACCATTACAGATAGTCTTTGAAACTCTCCAATGTACGATTCCAAGCTACCCAATTGTTTTAACTGTGCTAGATCCCTGAAGAACAGTTCAAGATCACGTCTATCAAATCTCTCTACCAATCTATCAGTAAACTCCTGGTATGAGGTAATCCGGTCATGGTGAAGAGTAGCCATGCCATGAATCCACCAGTCATGTGCCACGCCATCAAGGTGTAGAGCTGCAAATCTAACAGCATCTTCCTCTGGCATAGGACGTAGTGTTAGGAACGTATCCAATTTAGTCACCCAGGCACGTGCTATAACTCTGCCACTGCCATCAAAGTTCGCTAAGGTAAGCTTATTGGTAGCCTATCGTAGATCATTATGTTTGTATCTAGGCCTCCTGTCATTCCTGTTCCTGGTGTCTTCTCTTTTCTGACTCATAAAACGGTCAAAGTTAAGGTGATCCTTAACTCGTGGAGGCATTGCATCCCATTCATCATGCATAGCCATGATGTTGTCAGCAAAGTTTCCTTCACCACCTTCTTCCACCTCCTCTTCCTCCTCAGCGTCATTTCTGACAAAAGTAGGGCGTGTGGCTCTCTCAAAGGTGCATGCTGGAGCAATATTCCTGTGATGCTCTCCATGTATGCTACCTTCCTAATCTTGATCAATATTCGGCCTCCTCTGAACTGTCAAGTTTTGCACATTGGTGCTAAGTTGCTAAAGGATGTTTGCCACCTGTTCTTGACCGGCCACCATTCCTCTCAGTACTTCTCTAGCATCCCTATCTTCGTCATTAAGACGAGCATCATCATTTCTTTCAGCCATACTATCAAAATCAAAATCCTCTTCCTGTTCGTACAATGGAGGTGCCTGAAATGGTGCAAAAGTATTCCGTTGAATTCCAAGGCCCTTGCGTGTGTAGTGCTTGTCAAACCTGTTCTGGTGTGGCCGCATAGAATTGTTTTCCCACAAGCTGGCAGGATTAATATACTCTGATACCACTGTGATGAGCCCAGCTGGCTCTCTCTCAAACCCCTGTGCTAAATTGCTTATCTTTTGTGTTTTACGTTTTTTAGAGAAGAATTTCTAGAGAGAAATAGAAGGGGCACACAGCATAAATGCTTATAAAATGTAAATCTGAGCTAATTTAAGCAAACTAAAATTACAAAAGGTAATAAATAAGCTCAACAATGGATTTAAAACTCATAAACATACCCGAAAGCTCCCAGATTATTTAAATAAGGAATATAGTCCAATTGCCAGCCAAGATGGTGCAATCTGGCTAAATCCAATGTAGGAAGCTACAATAAATGTAAACCAGCTCTGAAACTGAGGTGAATGCATGGTAAATGCCAAACGCCAAGAGAGGTGAAGAGAAACCCTCAAACTGGAAGGCGTTTCTCCAAGAAACCCCAAACGCCTATGCACAGAAGGCTACGCACTTCAAGCAAACAGTCCAGCTCTCAACTCTGAAGGTACGGCCATGATGTCAACTGCCTGCCATGATGAAAGAAGGACGCCATCTCCACAAACCCTCCTGTCTCTGCTAAATAACTCAACAAAACTCTAATAAAGCACAGTAGAACCTCTATATGAAGCCCTCACAAACTGCACAAATTCAGCTGGTCTCTCACAGCCTCAAAAGTGCTCAACATTGAAGAGATTCTGTTCTCCAATGGAAGAATGCTCAAAACCCTAATCACAGGTGAAAGCACAGGAAGAAGCCAAGGCAAAGTCAAAATATTCAATAGATGAATTTCTCATTGCCAAAATGCCTTATATGCCAAAAAGGCACGACTTCCAAGAAAGATACACCCTTTTCATATTTTAAATCTTTTTAAAATATATTTAAGTCATTTCAATAGTTTGACTTAAATACATTGGGCGCCCTTTTGTATTTTAAGTGATTAAAATATTAAATCACTTTTATAGAATATTTAAGTGATATAAAATGTATAAAGTCAATTTGACTTTATAATAAGGCATTAAGTTAATTAATTAACTCAAATCACTTACAAATCCATAACTCACTCAAAACTCCAAATATTCTCATGCCGTCAGAAGCTGTCAACCCCTGAACTGCTAACGCCTGCTATGAACCAAACTCTGAGCTCAAAAAACGAGAATGACCAAGCTCTCCAGAAAGTACCACTGACCCTCTAACCAATCCAGCTAGCCCACAAAGGTCCAATAAAGGGCTAACACACTGTTCCTTAGAACTGACTAGAGCAGGGACATCACAGATATCTTTGTAAATAAAACACTCCAGTTTTTGCCAGCTTGTATTAATTTGCTATTTTCTAAAACTGGAGTTTCTCAGTTTTGTTATAATAATTAAAACCTGCCTAAAACATGAGTAGCTGCAAATAACTTTCTGGATAGAAATTTTGTTTATTTAATATTTACTTAATTGTGTTATTTTGCCATCTTATATCATTACTTACATAGAAAATTTGTTAGTTTGTATTTTTAAGCATTGGTAGGTTTCTTATAAATATAGTTAGAAGAGTCTAGAAAATATGCCTTTCTAAAATTTATGTATTGAATAAGCCTATACATCTCATTAATTACTTTAAGTTTATAAGCTTTCTCATGGAAAAGTTGCACATCATAATAAATTTTGAACTGGAGGATATAGGTAAATTATTGATTTTGCCTTTCATTTTTTTGAAAAATTATCAGCCTCATCCCATGATTCAAGCTTTCCATTACATACTCCTTTTGGGTTGTAATAATTTCCAGCTGAACTCTTATTGTTTCCTCAATCAGCAGTTATTATTCCAAGCTTCATCACAGTTTTCCTTGATCTTTTCTTACTGTCTCCCATTCACGTTTCTCTGGGAACAACAAATAGAGGTTTCAAACACGTCTATGAAAGTGGAAAACAAATTTTACATGATGACTAATGTTGAAGTTTACTAAGGCAGGGAGCTTGATTTTCATTTAACAAAATTGCAGTCAAGGCATTATACTTGACAAACACCCTGCTAATGAGATAAGTCAGTATTGATGAATATTGCCAATGCGGTACAAGCACGCACGCAACTGAATGAAGAACAGATTTTCACATGGAAAAATCTGCATGACTCTGTATAGGAGAATGCCACAAAGGATGGAAGTGAGTTCTGATGCTGTTGAAATTGCATCACAATGAGCAGGCACAGACTATTTAAGTTAGGAAAGAAATGTTTGTTTGTAAAAAATTGCACACAAAACAATGTCAGTTGCACCTTTCATCAGCATACAAAAGGTTTCCAAAAAAGCATGCAATCAGGGTATGAGACACATGCCCAGAATAAGTATGATCAGTTTAGGTTAAGTAAACAAATCTTTAAGAAGGTTCATCAAGTGCTCACCCTACTAAGGACGGACATGAAATTTCAAGTACAGTTTGCAAATGCGCTCAGACGCATGCCATTAAAGGGTAGAGACCAATTTTAGTTCAAGTTAAAAATTGCATGATCATGATAAGGCATGCACCCTGTTGAGAGTTTATAGATTTTGAATTAATAAACAAGCAGCAGCACATGCAGGCATGTGCCACAATAAAAGACTTACAAATTTTGATGACAAAACCTGTGATTACACATTGCCAGTAGGATGCCTAATGTGGGAAAAACATGTTTCAAGTTCTAAAAATGCACAGAACTATAAAAACAAGCACCATTCAATGTATCTGCATGTTTTGAAGTAAACAAAGTGCAGGGTCATGTGCAGTCATATGCCTCACAGAGAGCTGGTTAGATTTTGGTTTTGAAGGCTCCAAGGGTTATTAGTAAAAGTGCTCCTCTCTACAAATAGATGTAGCTTTACAAAAAATCAGAATTGATATGTATAAAGAGGCATCTCCTATACAGAAGCAATTCAATTTTGATCAATCATGAAAGCAGAAAAAGCCAGTATGTAAAGCAGCAGATTAGCACAAGGTTTCATTGTATCTGTTATCTTTAAGCAGGGTTTTGAATGGCAGAAGTTCAGCGATCCTCATCTTCATCAATGCAGTCATCTTTTCAAGAGCAGATTGATAGAAGTCTTTACCAGAAGTGATCATCAGTGATTGCAAGCATTCTACTTTTCCCAGCAGTTGTCATACGCTATCCAGGAGAATTTCCTTCAGTAGTGTTTTCTCTCTTATAGAATTCAAATTTTCAAACATATTAGCTGTGCCTTGGGTGGTAGATCAATTTTCAGACATTCACATTCAAAGCCTAGGCTGTCCCGTCATATCAAATCACCTGAAATTCAATCATATAATCCACAAAGTTTACAAAACAGAAATCAATGCTATAACAGCAGCTGCACTGACTTTGCAAGAGCATGTTTTCAGTCTTCACAACAGCAACTCTTGAGTTTACAGCTTTGAGAGCAAAAAGTAATGGATTATCATTTCATTCAGAGTGTTTCAAGGTCTGTCGTTTGGTATTTGATGAAGGATAGATTCTCGGAAGATATGGAAGACAAGAACTAAGGGGTTTTTAGAGTACTCAAAGTTGCAAATTTGGGCTAGGGTTTGCTAAAGAAACAGTTTTTTCAGATTCAAGTCACAAAGACTGATTGGTGAATTGTTAAAGCTTTAATACTTTTTCAGAGAGATTCCTGTGGACAGATTGAAGAAAAGCTTTGTCAAAATTACTCCAAGAACCAAATGCCAAGTCTTCTATTTTAGCTGGAGCTATTTATAGCCAGCATCATTTTCAAGAAAATAAGCATACTCTGAGAAAACTATTTTTAGCAGCTATTATAGAACCGCTATTTTTAGACAACCTTCTAGAAGGTTTATTGTCAGGTTGATGGTTATCCTCATCAAAAAATTATTTGAAGATTTCCTGAGATAGGGTTTAGTATTTATAGACAAAATTGTGTAATAAGCTTGCTTTGAATGCCAGCAAACTATTGTTAGCTTAAAAGTCTGTTAGCTTTTTATTTTATTTTTTATGCATTATGCAAACTCTTATAAATAAGTGCTTTGGGCACTTAGTTTATTCATTTAATATCCTTCAATAGAATTTAGTAAGCATATTTTGCTACTCAAATTGTGAAGTGTTGTGTTGAAATATGATGTGTTATTATGTTTCTATGAGTTGAATATTGCTTAATAGCTATTGGAAGCTTTGTGTTTAAGTACATGTTAAGTTGATGGTTGTAGCTTTCAATGCAATTATTGTGTTTAACTAATAATATCTAGTGTATTGTAAATGAATTGAATCAAAGTGTTATTACTATTAAACTGCAGGCTTTTTTGTTGCAAGGTACAGTGAAGTAGGTCTAGTGGCTTTGTATGCCATTCCCCTCTCCTGATTTACCAAATTTCTTTTCTTGTTTAAACCAGTCCAAGCTTTATGTGTATGTGCACCACTTGGTTTCTTCTTTTAGCTAGACAATATAGTTGTGGTAGTAGTTGTAGGGTTTATTTTCAATCAAATTAGCATGAAAACCTCTCACCTTGAGCAGAAGTGTTGAATCAGCTTTTTGCCCTAGCCCAAGGACCATTGCTATACAAATTGGAAATAGCAATTACATATCGTTCAAGTTATGGTTTTAGGTTAGTTTTTGTTACAAGGAGCTTTCTTTTTTAATTTGAAGAATAGTTCCACCATACACATTGTTCTATGTTTTGTCACACTAAAAGGTGTGAATTAAAATCATAACAAGTCAAAAAAAACAAGTTTTTTTTTTTAATCTAAGTTACCGGTTTGCCCTTGGGGGCCCCCAGGTCCTAGTCCGATCTAACCCGAGTCTCGAGTCCAGGTCCGGTCCCCTATGGGTTCAGACAAGGTCCGGCTCACAAACTGTGGGTCTAGCCTTGCTGAACCCAAGAAGACCTGAGGCGTCTTTGGGCATTTATGAGATTTTTTGTGACATTTTTTTTTTGAATTTTTTAAACATTAAAAAGTCCAATTCACCCCCTAATTCTGAAACGATGTCCGCCATGAAGGGTTGTGTGGCTTTGAAGGTCTTAATTTGGGTTTTATTGTGAATGCAAAATGATATACACCATGAAGGTTTGTTTGGTTTTGGAGGTCTTAATTTGCTTGGTGGCACTGCCCCCAAACCCCCACGAGGGGCATTGACCCCAACCCCCCACGAGGGGCGTTGCCCCTCAACCCTGTTGGGTGCGCTACCCCTAGACCCCTACAAGGGGTGTTGCCCCTCAACCCCATTGAGGGTGCTGCCCCAAACCCCTACAAGGGGCATTGCCCCTCAACCCCATTGAGGGTGCTGCCCCAAACCCCTACAAGGGGCATTGCCCCTCAACCCCATTGGGGGTGCTGCCCCAAACCCCTACAAGGGGCATTGCCCCTCAACCCCATTGGGGGCATTGTCACCAAACTCCCATTGAATTCATTTGATTTGCCATGTATTCTCCAAGTCCAAGTTTCCATGTTTGCCTACAGTCTTCATCTATAATATCGTCATCCAATTGGACAATCTTCCCTGATGCTTACCCGCAAGGTGAAATGCAGCAATGTAGTAAATTTTAATATATAATATATATCATGACATTCAAGTTTGACTAATTGACATTCTAATGTTTTTTATTTTTATGGTGGTTTTGTTTATTATACAATATATGATGCTATGTGTGGTATTTTGAACTTAATTACTGTTGTAAATATGTATATATATATATATTTTTTTTTATATGTTTTTGTATGGATGAACCCAAAACAAACCCAACCCCAAAAAACTTCTTGACTGAACCCGCAAACCAAACCCTCAAACCCAAACCCAAACTGGTAACTTAGTTTTTTATGTTTGTTTGTATTGCATACTAAAAAGAAATGATTGTTTAGAGTTCTAGAGTTTAGTTTTGTTACATGGGAGCTCCCCTTTAAAATTTGAAAAAAATTATATCCTCATATATTTCATTTTGATTTGTCCTAAAAGGGACAAATTAAAATGCTAACACAATAGAGACAAATATTTTTATCCTACTTCATTTTAATGGAAAGGATGCTTTAGTTGCAAGAGCCCTTGCGAATACTAAGCATGACTTAAGGGTAGAGTAGAAAGGGGAACTTCAAGACAAATTAGGAGAAGAGAGTGACAAAAGTTGTGCTCAACAATTCCTTTTAGTCAATCAAATATGGGGATTGAGACAATCCCAATCTTGCAGAAATTTCCGAGCACATAAGCAACATGCTCAAACAAATTAAGGCAGAGATTCCTTAGAGGTTACAAATAAATGACAATCTCCTCAAAATATATATAAGTGGAAACCACCAAGTAATGGCCAAAGATACCAGTATAACAAAGACATATTTCTCAAAATTACAGTTCACTACAAATTCTTAATTACAGCCTTAACTCAAAAATGCCACATAATATTCATAAGAATTATTACCATCATCTTCTAACCAACCTAGAATAATTCATAAAAATAGTCTTGGCTGAAATCAATCTTTAGCCTGACAACTAGAAATGGTAAAACTCATTGGATATCATATACTATTTTGATTTGGTACCTGTAGGGGGTTAGGCATTTGTTTATCAACAGGTACCTTCAATGAATTAATATGATCCTTCTGTAATCCAGTCCATTTTGCAACAAAACTTGGGAGTTCTATTAATTATTAACAAGCATGGGTGGAAAAAGTTAAACTGAATAAAGGAGCTCCTACTGAAATGATAGAATGATAGATTGTGTTACATTCTTTCTGGGGTTCAAAAGTAACAAAACAATTATTTTAGAATTTCTATAAGGATGAAAATTGATATATGGCAAGGATCCAATGACCCATCAACATGATTTGCATAAGGAGCATCCAAAAGATTAGAACTTTCCAGGTGGATGATTTGGATAAAGAAGGTTCTTTTAGATGATTAAATGCAGTTTATATTTGTCATTTCACGGAAGAATTCTTCAGCAGTTAAGCAGCAACAAAGGTGAAAGCATGAAAACAGAGGTACCAAACTTGTTTTATGTTTCCATTTTTTTTCTGGATCACAAATGTGAATGTCAATTCTCATATTGAGGACACTTATTTAAAACATTTTGTTGATATATACACATTAATGGAGGCTTCATAATACTGAATAAGATATATAAAGTTCTGTAATGTGATAGCGTAAATGGCTTACAGGTTTGCAAAAGAAGACATTAATACTGCATCAGATCTGCAATATGTGGCATTACCAAGAGAAATATGAGAATGAACTTACACAATTTGTAAAGAGATAAAAGTGAAAACAGACCTTTTTCAAGTTCCGATTCACACCATGAATCAGTGCTGGCATAAAGGCCTGGGCAGTTTGTGACAAGGGTTCTCCCCAAACAGTACACATGCAATATACTCCAATCATAACCTATCATGATAAGATGAGATTATAGGGGAGAAAAATCCCAAATGATAAACAAGGATTAAATTTTAAACATTAATTTCTAAGAATAGACCCAGTAGAAATAGTTCTAATAGGAAAGCATTGTCCTAGCTAATGGATAGGAAGAAGCAAAGAATTTTCTAGTAATTTATGAAGTGGATGTATTAGACCTTAAATCTATGAAGAAAAGACTACCTGGTGGGCAGCAAGTGTCTCAGGTCCCATTGATGTTGCGAAGTATGTAATTAGTGAATAGAAAGCAATCTAAAAATCAAGAAAGCACATTACAGACACTTAGTGATATTAATCCATTATTATTAATAAGATTTACCTCTCTACACTACAAATTCATTTTGTTTAATTGAGACAATACATTCTCAGATGCCAAAAAACAAGAAATTTGAAATAGTTACCTTGCTTATCATTGCTAGAAAAACCGGAGCAGCAATTTGGACTATTTGAATAAAATTTTCTGAGGAAGGGACAGAGAGTGCAAATGCATTGTAGCCTTTCTTGTTGACTGATCGAAGCATCATAAGGACTGCAACAAACTGTTTATTATTTCAAATTTGTATTGGTTAAATGAGAAGAAAACTCATCAATCAGAAGACAAGACAGTTGAAAGATAACATTCAACTAGTGCTCCTTAGTTAATTAGTTAATCCGCATTAGATATTAGAAAAAGTTCTACAAATTTGTGCATGTTGGTTCTTATAATCTCACCTGTGAAACTGTTGTTGCCCAAGCAGCACCAGCAATGCCATAGCCCATGAAACTACATAAGATAATGTCACCCACTCCATTTACCAAACTGGCAACAGACAACACCTTCAAAGGACCCCAAGAGTCTTTCATGCCAAGGCTGCCAAGGAAGAAATCAAGTCATATTTCATAAGCATAGGTTACACCTAAGGTACCATACAGAAATACTGGAAACTTCATATCAGAGCTTCTTAGCCAAACTTATCAAAGGCAACAAGAAATAGACAAAAATGATTTTCAAGATGCCTAGACAAGCACACTGATGCAGTCCCCATTTTTATGGTTGATTCTCTCTCCCTTGAATCTTAATAGACAATATCCATAGCTAAGACACATGAAAGAAAAAATTTACTATATGACTCTTACAAGCTTACTCTAATGCAGTAGCAAAATAAATTGACAAGAGATTTAAAGCCTGGTAGATCATAAAAATGCATATAACTTGATTCCAGAATGCAATGCAGTTTCTAGACTATCCCAGGAAAGAAATAAAAATTTGCCAGACAATCCTGTCCATGGATGGTCAACATAATTGGAAGAAATCTAAGTAAATTTATTTCCAAAAATAAAGTGAGTTACGTTACAATCTATTTTTTTTTAAAGTCCAAGTTCAGTGGACCATTATGCCAAAAAAGAGGTCAGAGACACAGACATCATGTTAACATATTTAATGGTGTCCTACTGTTGTAAGCAGTGTAAAATAATATGGTCTTGGGTGATCACCGAAATGAAAGGTTTGGGACCCAGAATTGTGATTATAACCTTCAATTTTAAATGGGGTGCTCATTGTTTATGTTGCACTCCCCATGCAGAGTCAAATGATGTAATGTCCCCTATCCTAATTTGCCCTAGACTTCGCCTCCTGATCACAAATTGCTGCAAACTAGGGTTGGGGTTTTCATCTTATCAAATGAAAAGCTCTTTATTGGTGGAATCCTTGATTGAAACTTGCATTCACCACATGAACAATATTTCCACACATGCACATATACATTCGTTAGCATTGGTTTATGGTATCACACATAAAGATTGATCACAAATGCAACTGTTATGAACTAGGAGGAGCAACATGGTGGATCCACCCGAAGCCTTTTGCCAGGCCTAAGATGTTGTATACCACAACCCTCCCTGCTAGCGACTTGTACCTGCTCTCCCCAAACATTTCATAACCCCGGAAGACACTTCGCCTACTGGAGGAAGCCAACAGAGCTTATAGTGGTCTAGGCCTACCATCCCTCCATGACCCTTCCCTTTTATTGTCCAAGCGGACTTGAGTGGGACCTCCACCCATCCATGGCCTATCCCTGCCTACGGACAGGGTGGATCTTAAGTGGACTCTCCACTCATCCATGACCCCTCCTTGCATTGGGAATAGATGAATCTTAAGCAAGGTCTCTAGGCACCACTTTCTCAGGCCCTTCCTCCTGAGCAGGTTTTCAAACACACAATTTATCTTTAGCCATAAAAATGTAATAGCAACTATACATAACAAATGTAACTATTATGTACTAAAAAAACACTTCGCCTACTAGAGGAAGCCAATGGAGCTTATAGTGGTCTAAGCCTACCACCCCTCCATGGCCCTTCCCTTCTTTGGTCTGAGCGGACTTGAGTGGGACCTCCACCCATCCATGGCCTGTCCCTGCCTTTGGACAGGGCGGATCTTAAGTGGACTCTCCCACTCATCCATGGCCCTTCCTTGCATTGGGAATAGGCGGATCTTAAGCAGGGCCTCTAGGTGTAGTCGGTCGACAGTGTACTCGATCGGCCGTGAGTCGATGTAGTCGGCCGAGAGTGTACTTGGTCGGCTATGAGTCATAAGTAAATAAGACTTTAGTTAATATTAATAATCCAAGTACTTATGTTATGTACGGGCCATGTTAGTTAGTTGTCTCGAGAACAATTCCTGATGAAGTAATTAGTTATAATGAAGGGATGCGACGGTTGGTACCTCAACCACCGCCAGCGTACTATATGTACTTGAGTCATGTAGTCGGGAAACGTTGTGGTTCTATTATGCTATGCTATGTTCTGTCTGGAGACATTATGACGTAATTGTTGAATACTGAATAAAGAAGTATATCTATGTTTTGTGCGATTGCCATGTGATTATTATATGCTGTCAATGTTATTTTATATCTCCGTTTACTCCGTACGTCATTGTACCCATAGCGAGTAAACATTTGGCGTCGTTGCCTAAGCAAATTCGGTAACCACCCAAACAGGAGAATGGCGTTGTGATGGGGCAGCCGACCGAAGGGCCGGTACAAGCAAACGAGGATCGTGAAGACGCTCTGACAGAAGACCTCTGCAGTCTGTGGAAAATCTCGTTAAAGGACCACGTACGGAGGGAGGCTCTCAAGCGAGAGATCCCTCAGGCGGTCATTTGGGATAAACTGCGCGTCAACGAAGAGGTCGACCATCTTCTTACCAGACTGCCAAGACTGATAGCACGCCACTACATTATCTTACAAGATCTTCGGGCGAAAGAGGATCAAGAATGCCGAAGGCAGCAAATATTGTAGTGGCACGAAGAACGAACCAAATGGGAAGAGGAGGAACGAGACACTAGCCGAAGACGTACCCTTGGCAACCAACAATGATCGCGTGAAAGACCTGTAATGCCCGTACGGCCGAACAAGGACAAGAACCAAATACCATTCAGGCACAAAGCGGAGGAAAGAATTCGACGATCATTGAGAGTATAGGAGCAAGAAAACTTGCGGCAAAGATTAAGTAGAGCACAGCAGAGTTTTGTGGAAGGGAGGGACGAGGAACCCTTCATCACCCCGTACGTACAAAAATATAAAAACCGAGAAAATGAAGATTAATTGAACGGAGAACTTGAGAATAGCATCGAACGCATTCTGGAGTTGTCCATATCGGACGACGACGAAGGGCTGAGGACAGGGAGATCTGAGCCCAAAACCCCTTGGCAGAGGGAGCACCAGAGTGGGACCCAGGAAACTCAAGGTGTAGAGAACGCTGACGGAGGACAAGAAAGTGACTCATACGTGGCCGAGAGTGCAAGTGACGCACCGGAACGTAACGGGGAAATCGGTCCAGTCGGGTTCAATATACAAGGAGGACAGCGGGGCAGGATGGTGACTCCAAAGTGGCAAAAGCTGTCGAAGTTTACGGGGAATAGGTCAGAAGATCCAGTACGACACTGCAAAACGTGTGAGACAATCTGGATAGCGAGTGTAGAAGATGACCCGAATAACTAGTTGAAAGCGTTTCCGGCGACACTCAGAGATAGCGCCATTGACAGGTACTCAGAACTGGATCAACCACAAAGGGCATCATGGAGATTACTCAAGAAGGCCTTTCAGGATGAATTCAAATTACTGAGGGATGATAGTGAGATTGTAGCAGAAATCTACAGTACGAAGCAAGGGAAGCACAAGAGTGTGTGTACCTATAATCGGAAATTGAAGGATCTGTTGGGCAAATTGGAGACACAACCAACAGATGGCCTAAAGAAGCGATGGTTCATTGAAGGCTTGCTTTCGTCGATGAGGAAGAAGATGAAAGTCGTGCCTTCGTCGTCGTACGCTGAAGCATACAATCGGTCGATGGATATAGAAAGTGAAAACAAAACATCCTCCCGAGGGAAAAAGAAGACAGACGACGAGGAGAGTGCGGATGACAGAGGCAGTGAATCCAAGACCGTACAAGCACTCAGGAAAGATATGATGTGAATGATGAAAGAATTGAAGGCCGACAAGGAGAGTACGCGGGAAGCACGAGAATTGTGGTGTACAAATTGCAATGGGGAAGGTCACACGAAGGCGAACTGTCGGAAGAAGTTATTTTGTGATATCTGCCAAGTGATAGGACATTCCGTCAAGGAATGCCCATACAACTTAAAAGCCAAAAGTGCACAAGTACTCTTCGCTCAAGGAGAACCGTCGACACCGCCAAACACACCACCAAAGCCCCAATACAATAGCAACGCATCCCCTGGAGGTTATCGGAGCAATAGGAGTCCGAGGAACAGAATACAGTACGACGGTGAAGGACGACCCATGATCAAATGCCGGAAGTGTAACGAATGGGGTCACTTCGCCAAGGACTGCCAGAACGGCCAAAGTTCGGGAGGAAGATTGTGTAAGTGGTGTGGACCAAGCGACCATGAAGATAGTGAATGCCCCAAGCAGAAGGGTGTCCATATGCTGGAAGTAGAAGAACGAGAGATGCTGGTGATCACCAGAGCGCAAGCAAAGAAAGCAACCTACCCAGATCCACGTACGGAAAAACAAAGGATGAAAGAAGCAAAAGCCGAAGTGGAACTGGCAATGGCGAAGGAGAACAAAATATCTCTGGAAAAGCCATAAACCTCTCGACGGTCGAAGGCAAAAACCAACATCATACAGCAAGTACTACAGACCGTTGTACCGATCAAAGTAACTGACCTTCTCCAGACCTTGCCGCAGTTGGGACTGGCAATGGCAAACATCCTCGGGGATGGCAAGCAATCACGAGCGAAGGACGAAAGACAAGAATTGGTACCAGAACTGCCACCATACGGTGAACAAACCATTGATCCCGTACTACTCACGGCAAACATCGAGAAGATGTCGGCAGTTGTGCAGATGGAGATCAGAGGGAATATCTTGACAAATACTATCGTCAATGGAGGATCGAGAGTCAACGTACTGCCCGAAGACACATGGAAGAGCCTCGAGAAGCCTACACTCTGGCCACCGACATTCCAACTCGTCGGTGCCGATCAGCATGGTATCAAGCCATTGGGGACGCTGATGGCGCAGAAGGTGATGATCGAGACACAACAGTTTTTGCTAAATTTTGTCGTCATCCCATTACAAAGGAAAGCGTATGATGAACTACTTGGGAGAGGATGGCTAATAGCTGCCAAGGAAAATCATAATTGGAAGAGAAACACACTCTTGATCAAGAACAACGGGCGGAAGTACGTCATCAACTTGAAGAACAAGGCCGTGAGCGAAGAATTGGCTTCCTCCGGATCAGAATCGGACGGAGGGAAATCAGATGTTGACGAAGGAAGGAAGACGATGGAACTGAACGTCGAGGGCGTACTGGAACTTGAGAGTTGTTCAAAGGACGAGACAAGCTCACTGAATGGCTTATTTCATTGGCAGATGGAAGAGTATGAAGTGTTCCACCGAGAATGTAACATTCTATAGATCGAGGAAATCAAGGAAGAAGAGAAACAAGGCATGTCCAACCAAACACTTCTAGCCGAGTATGGAGAGTACAAAGAAAGAATATCAGAACCGGATGATATGCCAGCCCACAAATCCGAACAGGTACGAGATAGAAAAATTGTGTTGGAGCCAAAAAATGGAAAAAATAAAGTAGAGGAATTAGAAAAAGTTAAAAATGAAGAGAGAAAAAAGAGACAAAGGAGAGAGAAAACAAAGACAAAGAAGGAAAAAATGACAAAGGAAAGTTAGTATGCCAAGCAAAAATCAAATCGCCCAAAGTAAAATCTGTACAACCAAAAGGGAGGAAACTAGTACGCCAAAAGAAAAGTCCGTATGAACCGACAACCAAGAGCCAAGAAGCCGTACGCCAAGAGTCCGTACGTCCAACACACAAGGAGTTTGTATGGCCAATTAAAAAACCGTACATTGGGAGCAATTAGCCGTACAGCTAAGACAGAAGGGATCCGTACGTTGGAGTAAAGAAAATTCGTACGCCACAAACAGAGGTTCGTACACCAGAGTGAAGGAAAATACGTATGCTACAAACAGAGGTTCATACGCCAAAGTGAAGAAAAATCTGTACGCCAAATACAGAAATCTGTACGCCACACTAAGGAGATCACCGTACGCCAGACTGAAAAATCCGTACGCTAGACTCAAAAATTCGTACGCCAAACCCAGGAGTCCGTACGCCAAACTCAGAAGCCCGTATGCTAGAGACAGTTAGTCATACGGCTAAACTAGGAAGGATCCGTACACTGTAGAGAGAAAACCGTACGACAAAACAAAAATTCAGAACGAAGTGGTGAGCAAGTCGCCGTACAACAAGGTAAACATTTTGTACACTTTGGGCAAAGGGTCGTACGCCTAAACATGAAATCCATACGTGAGGTTGTGGGAAGAACCATACGACTGAATCAAAAGGAATTCGTACAGTTGAAAAGGGTCGTGCGCTTGAGGGAGCAAAAGTTCGTACGTGTGAGTTGGAGGAGGTCAGTACGGGTCAAACGAAGCACATATGTACCAAGCATCGACCTGAAGAAAGTGAAGTCTCAGAAAAACAATGCAAAATCTGTATTTTTTGGGTTCATCAGCACTATTCAGAACATGTGGAAAAATCATGAAAATGAGGCACGCGATGTTGTTTTGAGTGGTTTCAGAAGTGTTATATTGGCCTTGGCGGCGAGGGCGCTGCCCCTCGACCCCACCTTGTACCACGACAGGGAGCGAGCCAGGGGCGCTGCCCCCCAAACCCCCACAAGGGGCGTTGCCCCCAGACCCCCATCATATTTATTGGAATTGCCAAATTGTAGTACAACCAACCATCATAGTACAGTCACAGGAGCAATTGCCTATCGAGCAGATGAGAGTTGTAGCCCTCAAGGAGAAGTTGGCAGAGAGAGATGGAGTATTTGGAGAGAGTGACAACCAATTGACAAAGAAGGATCAGCTATTGGTAGAAAAAGATACACAGGTGGCTGATGTGCAGCGATTTTCAGCCGAGGGGGAGAGTCAACCTCAGGGAAAAGACAAGGAATTGGCTAGCACCAAGCAGGAACTCGAATTGGTATTTTTGGTTTTCAGTCCCCTGGAAGACAACTACTTTGTGGGGGGGATGATGTAGTCGACCGACAGTATACTCGGTCGGCCGTGAGTCGATGTAGTCGGCCGAGAGTGTCCTTGGTCGGCTATGAGTCATAAGTAAATAAGACTTTAGTTAATATTAATAATCCTTGTACTTATGTTATGTACGGGTCATGTTAGTTAGTTGTCTCGGGAATAGTTCCTGATGAAGTAATTAGTTATAATGAAGGGATACGACGGTTGGTACCTCAACCACCGCCAGCATACTATATGTACTTGAGTCATGTAGTCGGGAAACGTTGTGGTTCTATTATGCTATGCTATGTTCTGTCTGGAGACATTATGATGTAATTGCCGAATACTGAATAAAGAAGTATATCTATGTTTTGTGCGATTGCCATGTGATTATTATATGCTGTCAATGTTATTTTATATCTCCGTTTACTTCGTATGTCATTGTACCCATAGCGAGTAAACAATAGGCACCACTTTCTTAGGCCCTTCCTCTTGAGCAGGTTTTCAAACACACAATTTATCTTTAGCCATAAAAATGTAATAGCAACTATACATATCATTGTTTCTTTAAGACACATCAAGATCCACTCCTAGAATAATGATGATAATAATTATAATACTCAGAAAGCTATGCAGATCATCTTACTTATAACCAGGTTTGCAAACAATTGTATCAGAGATACCTAATGAATTAAGAATATATTATTTTAATAAACAATAATATACATAAGTTATTAATCATATCTACTAAAATAAATCATACCACAAACGTTCTATTCACATGTGAATTAATGATCCTATTTACTAAACAATTCACATCATAAATATTCTACTATATTACTCAGAGTTCTGTGGACATAAGATAATAAAGGCATATATTCTTATTTGCAGATGGATCCTTCCTATTTCTCCCAGTGCTGATTGATGATTACTGACTTAAAAATCAGAAGATGTTTTTCTCATGGTTCAATCTACAGATTACTGCTGTCTTCCCGATCCGTAGACTCCTCCCTTCCCTTTCAGCCAGCAATTCCTTCCTTTAAATATTCGCTGGCCTTTACATGAGGGACGTAACTCTTAGTCTAATCGCTGCTTTTTGACAAAGTTGACCGATGCCTTTGCTGACTTATTTGTTTAGTTTAGCCTTTGTTTGTTTATTTTTGGAGGCACTGATTCTTAAGGTTTAGTTTATATAAATAATGTTTTCCAAGGTTTCTAAACATTTGGCATGAACATTATAATTTATATATTTGTTTATTTGGTCAATAGATTTCAGTATTGTTCCTTTTGTGATTTCTTTATTATAATATATATTTGTTTATTTTATTACATTTACAATATGATTTTAATTAATATTATTAATGATAATTACAATTATAGTGATATCTCTTGTTGTTTAGTTTGTGAAACACTATTATTATTTAGATTAGTTTCTTTGTATATATGATATTTAAGCTGTCAATATTTACAAATAATATTTAGGATTCTAATAATTATAATTATAAAGTTATCTTGATAATTATTATTATAATAATGATGTTTGAATGGAAATTACTTGTATTTATATTTTGATATTTATTCAGTTTGGTTATTTGTGTTTCAATATCTCAGATTTAGCTTTACAATTTTGGGAACATGACAAATGACAGCCCCTTGCAGAGTCAGCAGCATTTCCACAGCTTCTTCACCCTCAGCACTAACCATAGCATCAACTAATGCCGATGGCCTGCACAGGGCATCAACCTCCAAGTAACCACTGGATTCATCTTCATCTTCCCTAGGTGCTTGTTTATTGCCTGTTCTACATTGTTTGTATTAAAAAATTTCCATGCTTGCAAGAGACAGATCTGCATTGCTTTGCATCTCTTCTCATTGATCTACATTATAAAAAGCCATCACATGAAAAAAAAGGAAAAACTTCTTCAGTTCTTATTACCAACGTTGTTCTTTATGTGAAAAAAATACTATCATGTTTAGATACTGCAAGTTCCATGGCACATATCTTTTTATTAAATTCTTCACACTTTCATGTTCTCTTGTTGCATTCCACTATGTAAAAGGGAATAAAAATATTAATTTGGTTTAATTTATAACATACTAGATTCTGCAATTTAGTGTGTTATCCCCCTAATTGTTCCTGGAATCTAAATCACCATACCAAATGCTGAATCAACTGAGCACTCACTCTTTGCATAAGAAAATCATCCATCTGCCTCTATTGAGCAGCACCAATATGCTTCATAATAACCATAGAGTTGAGAGACAATGTCACTCAAGTCCCAACTAAGTCCACAGAACCAATATCTATTTTGAAATATCCCAACCAATATTTGTGCAATTTTCTGATTTTTTTGTAATGCAAAATTGAATTTCTGATTTTTAATTTCTGCTTAAACCCTAGTGTGCTGATGTAATTTTCTGAGTTTTATAATGCATGAACAGCAGTACATAATGCAACAAAAAGATAGAAAAACTTGTAGCAGATAACAGTAGCATTAAATCGCCAACATAGCATGATTAGAACCTTCAATATGAGCCAACAAATGTCTGATATGAACCCTCAATCTGCTACTACAGAATATGAATGCAAATTACAAAGTAAAGTGGGCTTCAAACATGCACCACAACATGAAGAAACCCCAATAATGCAGATGCAACTAACCCTAGCTGGGCGAAGCTGCTCCAGCTACAAATATGCAACTAAATGATGAAGAAATAACTGAAATAATCCTACCATGGGTGCGCTAGCCTGCTGGACTAATGTTAGGGCTTGCCACCTTAGAAAATCTGAAGTAGAACCTCCAACTTGCACAAGACCCCTTCAAATCAAAAATCTAAATGTTGATGCAAACTGACATGAAACTAGCAATTATCTCCATTGAAGCACATAGGAACCTCCATCATGAAGTCCTCCTTGGAAGAAGCTAGGGTTTCGTCAAACTTCCTCTTGATTCTCAAGAGTTTTCGTCCTTAGAGAATTCGCCACTAAGTAGAGCAGAAAAATAGATATAAAATTATGAATGATGAATAATGCCTTCAACTCACCTTGTATAAATACACACTCCCCTTATGACTCCCAACCTAGCCAACATAGCCCTAGACACTGTTACATCCCAAGTTGTGAGGCTACTATTTACTATTATTATATAGGGTAAATATGAATGTAATGTGAAATCTAGAGATGCTTGTACCTTGTTATCAATATGTATGTTATTTCATTTGACGTTGTTTCATTTGATGTTATCTCAATTGATGTTATTTATGGTGAATTACTACATATATGTGAATAGAAGGTTATTGAAGTATTGTTATTCTAACTTTAAATATGTTTATATATATATGTTGCTTATTGTTGTGAACAAAGGACTGCTAAGGTATGTGCTAGTGGTTGCAGGAAAACGTTCATTCTCCAAGGGGAGGGGAAGTATCACTCGAGAGAGGAGCTTGGTTGTTTGACCAGTAATGTGAATTATCTGAGCATACCTACACGTCACCTTAGATTGAGTGAACTGAGTCAGCCTGTGTGGGTTATAGGTAAGTCATCCTCAGCCAATGAGTTGCATTTTAGAGTCTTGTTACTTCTACATGCTGTATTGGGTGATGTTTACCTATTTGAGTTTTGAGTCCTTCCTTTTGACATTATGTTGACTGTGCTTGGGTAGAGACTTTGGGTTGTGAGAATGTTTACCTTTACATCGTTAAACGTAGCATGTCTAGGGACATATATATGTATATATGCATATACATGGACTCATGTATGAGAGCATTAGCAAATGCACATATATGTGAGTAGAAATGCTCACCGAGGTACATACATGAGGAAACGACTATGCTTGTATAAACATACGTGTGGAAAATGACACTAGGTCGTGATCATTCTATGTCAAAAGGATTACTTGGTTATCGTATTACCATATAATAAATATGCTTGTATATATATATACACACAAATACACTTGTAAGCATTCATGCTTATTGAAGAAGTGTACATATGTATATATATAGTATAAGTATGTGTATAAAGATATACACATATTATTATTTGCGGTTTAAGATAGTGAGGGTATACATCCTATATCATGTAGATATTAATAATATTGTATTATTATTGCCTAATGCTTTCATATATATATATGTAATTATTTATTAAAGATTATATATATATATAAAAATTATAGTTATATTAAAACATATAGATATATAATATATATTTATATACTAGGGTATTTAAATATATATATATAAATATAAATATATTTTATATATTTAAAACTATAATTAAATATATATAATATAAATATTTAATATTTAATCTCTTAATGGAAATCAAATCATTGATTTAAATATCATCTCACAATTTGAAAGATCGAATTATTTTTCAAATGTGGTATTTAACATAGGAAATTGACTTGATTCCTATTTAATTGAAACATGCAAATAAACTGGGAAAATCGCATGGAATTTACCAGCCGACTTTATGGAAATATGAATCATTTTAGCTTTGGAAAAATACACCAAACTCTGGGAAATATTTCGTTGGAACTATAGTTTCGAACTTTTGAAAAAAATAGAAGAATGCGAAGTGCTGCAAGGAAACACGCGCAAGCGTGCGGAACTATGACCAAGTCACAAAGGTTGCTAACTCACCTATTTTAATGTCAATGGAAGCCTGAATTGTAGGCTATGAGTTTACAAACAAATTATGGACTTTTTCCTTTGATTAAACACCCACTAGATTTCACTATTGGCACCATTTTTGGAAGACGCCTGTAGGTGTCAATTCCTCTCAATTCATCATATGCGAGTTGAAATATTCTCCATTTGTTGTCAATAAACTTAGTCGACTCATCTCTGGGAAGGCTGAGTAGAGAATTCCAAACCCGCCACTTGCTTAATGGACTTTTTCAAAATACAGTTTTGTCATTTAACATGCCTTTAGAAGTGGAATTCGATGGGCAAGGGAGCTTTATAAATAGTCACCCATTCTTCTTGATTACTTACTCATTTTTGTTCTAACTTATGATTGTTCTCACTCAAACGCACTATTCTACACAATAACAAATTTCCTAACTATGCATTCATTTTGTTTAAGAGTAAATTCATCATTTCATGAGAGCCAAATTTAATCTGGAAGTTGAGTCTGTGCATCAATTTCAATATTGAGTCACCTGAGAGTTTTCATATTTCTATCAAACTGAAATCATTACCATTTTGGTTCATCATTTTCTAAAAGATAAATTTTGAGAGAGAAAGAGAGTCTTGGAAGGAAATTGACGATTGCTGGCAGTGCTAAGAAATAGATTAAGTCTTCATCAGTTCGAGAAAAGCTGAAAGCCAGGCATGAGATATTCTTCTACCATCAATCTCATTTGAGAATATTGAAATTGTTTTGGAATTGTGTTTACTATCTGTGCTTAGATAGGGATTTGTTTTATAAACTGTTGTTGTTTGTTGAAAAAGGTATTGTTCAATAATCTGTACATTAGCTTGCACATAGGGATTACGTTGTTTAAAGCATGAAAAATGCATACATACTGTGAAAGTATAATAGGCATATACTTGTTATGAAAGGTTAAAGATGCATACATACTGTAAAAGTATAATAGGCATATACTTGTTGTGAAAGGTTAAAAGATGCATATTTGTGAGATTGCATTAATTGAATGATCTCCATAGTAAGAGAATGTTGTTTGCATGAATACTATTTGTTGAGCTTGCTTGCTTTTGGAAAAGGGAATTGAAGCTTTAGAGCCACTTTTAAAATGTGTTTTTAAGTACTCCATAATAGGAGAGTTTGTTTGACACATATACTTAATTGTATTAGAAATGTCAGTTCGACACAAGTATTTAACTATACTAGGTATATCAAAGAGATCGCTTGCCTAAAGGAATTCAACTGTACCGTAAGAGGTACAACATAGGTATTTAAATATACTGGATAAATTTGAATATGGGATGCAATGTGTTTGTATATTTACTCCATAGTAGGAGGTGATTGTGTTTCTTAGTTAAGTAAATACTAGGCTTGATTTGAATGCAAGAGTCACTTGAGGTACATCAGCTGAGTTATTAGGTTAACTCTGAAAACTTGTGTTACTCCTAGGATAATCATGGGAGTGGGCTTGTGAACTTGCTAAAAAGATTCATTACTAGTAGATTAGTTTGTTGTAGGTTAGTCTGGGGTGACGGATTTACCCATTGAAGGACAATACCTACGCGTAGAGTAAGATAGCCCTAAGTCAAATCGACCCTGAATAGTGTATGTGACAGATGACCCTCAATAAAAATATTGTATGAAACACTTTGATCAAAGTAGTGTAATGTACAAGACATCCTCTTAGACTGGGCGATGATTACATTGTCAGTTCACCGTGATCCCGTATTACATACTAGATCAAAATTTTGCCAGATTGCACAGGTTCTAGTTATGTAGGACACACCACTATGCTCAGTTGGTTAACAGTGTCGGTTACTCTACCAAAATCTCTTCATCGAAGGGAGGGCCATCTATCTAATGATAGATGTGCCGGGGACCACATTATAAGTCCGTGGTTGGCGGAAAAGCGCCCGAGTGATGCTTTTCCTCCTCATCAAGCTACTAGAGCACCAAGATTTGAAAGGTGGATTCCTAGACCTTCTTACTACTATTTGTTCTAAAGCTCATTGGAGCTATGTTAGTTAAGGTACGTTTTCTCGTTATTTATACTTGTGAAGTTATTGTAATGAAATGGAATCTTTATTGTAATTTTATTATGATATCTTGTTCATATATTATCAATAAAGGAAAGAAAAATTATATTGCAATGACTTGTTAGCACGTTTATTTACTCGTTTGATGTAAAATTGGAAAAAAATTATTTTACCAAAGGGTAGAGTCGTTACAGACACCAAAAAGAATTTAAAAATATTTTAAACTTCTTTTTCCTTCCTTTATTTGGGCGCCCAAAGTATCTTTTCTTTTAATTTGTTTTGTTTTGTTTTTTAACACCCTTATCACTCCAAAAAGGGGCCGCCCAACATAATAAAATATATATATAATATTTCACTCTTATTTCTCCATATTTCTCATGCATTCCCTTATCGTTTTGCTAGCCTGTGATGTCCCTAGCTGATCTTGAGGTAAGTTTTCAGTTTTCAGCTCTTGGACATTTCGTCAAACAATTGTCTGACGATTCCTTTCAGCTAACAATTGATGTTTCCTTGTTGTCTTTGCTTATATAATGGCAACATATGCATTAAGGAAGCATGCCAATGATGTTTAATGCCAAGTTGGCTGAAATACAATATTTCTGATTGTTCAAGCAAATAAGCTAAATGTGCAGTTACAGCCAAGAGACAATTTGTCATACACTTGTTGAGAAAACTCTCCTACTCCAAAATTATATTGAATGACAAATGCAAAGCATCTAAACTACTTGCAGCTCTTAGCTTCTATAGATGATTACAATGCAGAGAATATGATGCTAATCAATAATGTAGATTCAGCTGTCAAGACATTATGTGACAGCAATACATCAAGAAGCAACTGGGTGATTACAAAGACATCAATTCTAATATTTGCAATTGTACAAGCAATTTTAGAATGAAATAATGAACCTGGAAACAAGAATTGACTCCTCTGTAGCTAACCGACAATGCGTCTATCTCCTATTGTTGTGCATACCATTCCAGTCAAACTTGTCCTTGGTGAAATCTCTAATCTCCCAGTCGAACTGTTGTGATGAAAGTTGCTTCCACTCTCTACAAAATCACGACTTCTCTAAGTAAGCCATCCTCCTCATAAAGTATCGGTGGTAGTGTATGATGTCAATTCGATGGGCCAAAGTCGCTTAGCTTTCAGCCATCCAACTCATTAATTTTTCGTGTCAACTCCAAGAGGACAGAATTCGTCTTTCTCCTATATTTGTCTTTCTCTGGTCCAGTGCTACTCCTCTGACGTTATGTGAGCTTGGAATATCAGCCTCTTTGAAAATCAGATATGATGCCTTATAATTCGACTTTGTCTCCAATACAAAGCAGCTCCCAATTGGACTGGATTTTGTCTTTAGCAGCTACGTCTTCATCAAATACTCTTTCAAAATTAATCGAAATCCCTTAGGAAAATATTTGATTCTTAGCTCCAATGTTATTCGACCTGTAGCTGATGCGATTTTGGCTTCTTCTGAGATTTGTCTTTATTGTAGCTTAAACCGCGAATTTAACAAAGAAGAAATCACTGGAAGTATGATCTTTTATAAAAGTCGACCACAATAGCTAATATGAAGGCGGCCAATATAAAATGAAAGATCCTTTCAAAAAATGTGACCCACATCGGAATAATATTCGATGTGTTTTGTCTTTCTCATATTTGTTGGCGTAAGAACTAACACCTCTGGAGTGTAGGTTTGTACGTACAATTATGCACACTGCGTAATGAGTGCTCTTCAAATTAGGAGGGGAAGCTCCCTCGTTGTGCTGGAATGCATGGAATAATAGAAAACTAAACTAAATCCTATCTTTTCTGTTCTCAGCTGGTAGAGGCACAAGGTTAAGAAAACCTAGAACGTTGCAGCTAAGTATTTTCTGGTTTCGCAGATCATTTAACTACAACTAAGCTAACTTCTTTAAAATCTATCCAGTTTCCTCAAGAAAACAGAGCGTGAGGAAATGGAGCGGGAATGGTTTTTTATACGATAAGTTGGGTACAGATTCGCAACATGAAGGCAAGGTGGGCACAACTATCTGCTCGACTGAATAAGCTTATTATCACATACATCATACGATAAGCTTTAAGTACGAATCCTCAACATGAAGGCAAGGTGGGCACAACTATTTGCTCAATTCGAATAGGCTTATTAATAGCAAAACACAAAAGATAGCCAACTAGGACAGCAAATTGCATAGGCGAGACACGCGTACAATTTACGATCGAACTAGCCACTATATCTAACTAAGGCAAGCATTCATCATAATAATTGCATGGAACCCGAGTGGCATAACAATTCATTATCAAAACAAATACTCTTGAACAGATCCAACAAAGACAATATTACAGGCAAGGTAGGCGCAGCATATATTAATCCCCTATAAAATTTCCTTGAACAGATACAATAATAGCAATACTACAGGCAAGGTAGGCGCCATGTATGCTATCAAGCAAAAGTTAATTTTACAAATGAGCTGAATGTTTATGTATAGACTTCAAGGTGTAGGCAACTTAAAATCACCTTGAGTCAACTACCTTGCAAGACATGCAAGATCTTATTCCTAAACCCTAATTGAATGAAACTATACAGTTAACTGGAAACTATCATCAGTTAACTGAAACATCTAATCTAAATGGACAAGGTGCAACATGCACATCCTTATTGAAAGCAAGTCAACTGGAATGCTATCAGCAGTCAACTGGAATGCTATCAGCAGTCAACTGAAAGATCTAATCTAAGCTCCAAGTGTACGTAGATGTTTCCAAGAAAGACATGCATGCAATGTGTAACAGCAAGTTAACTCGGAAAGAAGCCTCAAGTTAACTGCTTCTTATAACTCATCCTTGTAAACAACTGCATGGTCTAATTGAAAGTCTACTCCAAGTTTATCATCTCCTCCAGGAATTCATCAATAGTATCATCATCTGGCACTCTGACGCTGTCCACGATGATTAACTGTTTGTCTAACTCTTTGTCTCCATCTTGGATTTCCCTCTGACTATCTCTAACCTCTATGGTCACCTTTTTGAAACTAATAGTCAGCATTGTAAACTCCTCCATTTTGGACGCCTCTGGCCCTCCACCTAGGTTATCACGAGCTAACTCTTCGAACTTAGCCTGAACTGCCTCTAACTTGGCGTATGTACCATCCTCATGCCGATAATGACATGGGATCTGAGTGATGTACTCGTTGATGAAACGAAGAGCTACAACAACCTTTTCCTGAAACCTACTCATCTTAGCAAAAACCCTATCATATGTCTCCACCCTGCAAGTATACAACTCTCTCCAAGTGAAGAACTTCTTTTGATCTCCATCTGCTTCAATGGCGTCATAGATTCCCGCAAGTTGTGATATCAGAATCAGGTCCTTTGGCTTACGCTCGGCTATGAAAATCTCAAGCTCCTGAATTCTCTGGCGAAGACTATGTGCGTCAACCCTCAACTGATATAGCTCTGTGAGGAGGTGTCGACCAGCAATGATAAAGTCCTCAATCCAGGTATCCAGCAACTTTCCTCGATTAACCAAGTGTTGAATCCTCTGTTGATCTGCGGCGGTCTCTCGAAGCTGTGGGAGTAAAGGTGCTTGCCCCTCGTTTCCATGAAGCAAACTCAAGATGTACATGCGGAGTTGCCTAATTTCAGCCTTGAGAACTGCCTTATCTTCACCATCCTTCATGACACGTTCCTATAGATTACTCGCGACGACCCTGAACAGATTCACGTCGATGTGTTGAGTACTCTTACCCAGATTAGTTTTGAAGAAGGTAAAATCACCAACATCAACTTCATCCAAGTACTTGCCTTTTGGAGGAGTAGCAACCTCTATGATGATCTCTGCCTCAGTTTCTCAATGTTAATCTGCTTTCTGGCCCTCTCTTTTAACCTGTTCTGATAGGGTTCACTGAACTCAGATAAATCAAGATCATACGAAGGCATACACCTCTCTCTTCCCAATGACCTCTCGAGCCAAGATGAATAAGGAATATTATCCTCTCGAGGTGGAGCCGTTTCTACTGTATCAGCTGCTGGCAGATCCTCTGGTATGAAGGTCTCATGTATCGAAGACTCAGGCTCCAAATCAATATCTATAGGAGACGACTGTGGTGAAAAAGGTGAGCCTTGTTGTGACCTTTTCACACATCACCCCATCCAAGACAAGGACCCCCTAATTTTTGCTCCATTCTAGTCTTTTGGCTTTGGTTCTATCTCTCTCTGGTCTTTTGTCTCTCCGGGGATGTCCCGTCATTTGACCTAGGTTGAAATGTTAACTGAGCCTATGAAATTAGGGTTTCTATCCTTCAAGCTTGTTTGAGGTCAGATGGAGTCATCAAGGTAAAATCTGAGTGCAGCAGTACAGTCAGAAGGCTCAAGACAGGATCCCACTAAAATCTTATTGAAATCTGACAACTTAATATTTTTAGTAAGTACCTAATATGGAGGCCTTTTCCTCAGGATTTCGGGATTCTAACTACTTCAGCACATCTAGGCAACTTCAGGGTGCCTACACATGAAATTTGAACAAATTCGGACAACTGGCTATTTTTAGCAGTCCAGCCTTCAGAGGCCATTTTCAGGGTTTAAACATTGATTTTCCACTATGTGATTGGAGGATGGATCTGGGTTTTTCGAGACCTTCGCAATGGTATAACATGCAAATTGAGATGGTGACTTTCAACGGTACAGCCTTCCGAGGCTATTTTTAGGGTTTGCATGCAGTGATTTTCAGTGCATGTCTGAATATTCCTTATGGGTTTTGCGAGAGCTTCGTAGTGTTGTGACATGCAAGCGGAATGGATCAGTTTTTCAGGGACTTACTATTTTTAGCCAATGCCCACATGTTGACCAGTTTTATGGGTTTTTCTAGGTTTTTTGAGATCCCACAGGCACTGTGACATGCAAACTCATCCGACATTAGATAGACCACTTTCCGGACACTTACTATAAATAGCAGTTTCACTCCAGTAGCTACCCAACACTTCAATCCAGCAAGCAGATGACAGGCGACAGAAGTCAGGTCAAATGGGAATAGTCCAGAGTACATACAAGTCAGAATTAGTGTTTCCATTGCTATGCCTAAAAATAGATGGAATGGAATACAAAGTTGTCAGAACGAAGCACGCCACCAGGATCAGCATCTTTCAGGCTGCCTATTGGCAAAATTTGAGCACGATCTGAATACTTACTATATTTAGTAAGTCACCTCATGGCTATAAATAGCACGTTTGTGCCAGAGGCAAGTGTGAACAAGACACTTAAGTCATCAAGATCAGGTGGAGCGAATTTCAAGACAAACAAAGCTACAGAGGTCAATTGATTTTAGGGTTTGCTAAAAATAGCATACCAGTGTGGACAAAGGGTATAAACAAGGTGGTAAGGTCAGTGGAAGCACAGCCACGCTTGCTCCAGCTCAGAACAGATAAAATGCAAGGAAACCCTAATTTCTCCGAATTTGCTAAAAATAGAAGGCCAAGGTGTGGCTAGGGCATTGGGAACTCATAGATAAAAACTGGCTTGAACAATCATGAAATACACCCAGGTGGTGAAGAGGTTGAAAAATCTCTAAATATTGAAAATTCTTCCTTCATATGTGAAATGCGCCCATGGCATAGAGAAAATTGATAAAAGTTGCTAAGTGTAAAAAATTCCTTCACACTAGGCAAAATGCGCCCTCAAGGGTTGAAATGGAAACAACATAGGCAAAATGCACCCAAAAATTCCTTGAGCATGGGTCAAATGCGCCCACAAAGAGTGAAGGCATAGCAAAAAACACTAAGGCATGGAAATTCCTTCATGCTACCCCATATGCGCCCTCACTTGGAAGATGACTAGGAGAAATGCACTCAAGAGTGGAAGAGGCCATGCTAAAATGCACCCAAGGGAGATGAAAGGTCACTAAGGCGTGGGAAATTCCTCCCCACCCCTTCAAATGCACCCAAGGTGACCACATAAGGAAAAGCGTGGATAAGGTAAGGGGAAAATGCGCTAAAGCAAAAAAAGTTTCCACACCTTAGGTGAAATGCGCCCATGGTTTCCCTCTTCACATGCCATTTGCGCCCAAGGGAGATGAAAGGTCACTAAGACATGGTGGAAATTCCTCCCCACCCCTTCAAATGCGCCTACAAGTGGAAGCGGTATAGGTGATATGCGCCCTTGTGAGGTAAGATAAAGCGTAAGCTTCTAGGCGTGAAAGTGCCTAAGGGATAAAGGTAAAAATTGATGCATGAAATGAAATGCGCCCTTCATGGGTAGTTTAAAATATGAAATTATCCTAGGAATTTTTCCTAAGGCAAAAAAATTGCTAAGGCATGGAAAGATAAAGGAGGTAAAGTGGAAGTTCATATGCTCAAATGCGCCCCCCATGGGTGATGTAAAATTTTAATTATTTTCTAAGGGTGAGAAATACGCCTAAGGAAGAGGTGAAGTTGGAAATTTTCCAAGAACAAGATGAAACACGCCCAAGGCTGAACAGGAGGAATTTTTCAGGAAAATCACAGAAAGTGCCAAGGCAGAGAAGTTGAGGATTGCAGGTGTGGAAGGCATCCAGAGTGAAAATGAATGAACCTTAGCCATTTTATTATTTTAAAATAATAAAAATTAAATGAACCCCTTCAACCGGATACACATGAAAACAACGAGTTTTGAAGGGAATTTTCTTCTGGGTATTGAACGTTTTCAATTCAGAGATGATTTGAACTTACTCCACACTTCGCTCATGTCGTTTTGACAGGGAATTTTGCCCGGTATCTGCTTTGACAAATTTCCCAAGGCAAATTCGAGAAATTTCTCTAAGGCAAATGAGGGATATGTCTTCACGAAGTGTTTTGCTTGAGAATTGAAGTGGATTAAGTCTACCGAATCAAGCATGAAATCAAATAACTTAGCCAGATGAGTTAAAATTGCTCAATGAGGTAATTGATTTAATATTTTAAAAATGTGAATATAATGAAGCAGGCCTGTGCAGGAGTGATGAAGTTTCAAAATTCTAGAAGTCCAAGATTCCGATGCTCCGAATGACAAGTGTTGCAACTGGCCAAAGGGGGGGAAAATGGAATTCGAAAATGTGCTAAGTATACCTCTCCTGGATTTCGACTTGGCTATAATATTCTAAGTCCTTTTCATATCTCTCACAAGTTGCTGAATGCAAAGCACTCTCTGGGGCTGAAGTACGAATTTGTGAAGAAATTTCTAAGTTGCTGAGAAAATTCGAATTTGTAATAAATTTCTAAGTTGCTGAAAGGTACGAGTGTGCAAACAGAGAGATTGAATTGACAGAGGCGTGGCTTTGCAAAGTTTGAGGATTGAAGCTCCTGAAGTGCAAACTTCTAAGTCCCAGGTTGAGTTGCTGAGAGGTACGATTTGAGGAGAAGCTTCTCAAAATTGTTGAAGTGCGACTTGAGTTAAAAGGGTGAAGTTGCTAAGAAGTACGAAGTTGCAAACAAAGATCTCAAATTGCTGAAAGTTGAAGTGCGAATTTACAAAGCTGCTGTGAAAGTACGAATTTAAGAAGAGCAAATAAGTTGCTGAAAGTACAGTTTTTAGAAGAGAGGTGCGAATTTGAAAAGAAGTTTCAAAACTGTTGAGGGCGAATTGCTGCAAGCAGACATTCCCAAGCATTTGACATTGTGTTACTGCAACTAGAGAAACTTCTAAAAACGTTGAAGTAAACAGGCACAGTTGAGGTTGGCAGCTGAAAGTGACAAAGTGTTGCAGCCTTTTTATTTAAAAATCTACTGGCACCCTCAAAAGTGATATATTATGGTTATAAAATCTTGTTTTCTAATGACTCTCTTGCCTTTTTGCAGAATGGCCGAATCAAGCAGAAGAGCTGCAGGCAGAGGGAACCACACATAATCCACAAGAGCAAGCACATCCAAACAGGCAATGGTAAAGAAATTGAGCAAATCCTTCTCACCAGAATCAAAATTTTCTTCGAAGTTGGGCAAACTGGCTGACACAAACATTGGCTCGTTCAACTTGGAGACATTCAGGAGAAGAATAATGGGGACTGGAGGTCATCACCCATCGGTTACTTCACACAATATTGTAAGGAGCGGACTCTATGCAGCTGCCAGTTTTCCTCCAGCCATCCGGTGTCCAGAGCTAATCATGGAATGCACCAACTTCTACAACTTAGAGCAGAGGACTGTCATTTCGCCAGATGGCAAGATATTAGCTAACTTGACACCAAAAGCAATTGGAGAAGCATTCGGAATACCAGTCCATGAGAGAATGATTTATAAAACAAGGGAGAGGGCTGAAAAGATGTACTCATCCACGTTTGACCGGTGTGCTGATTTGATAAATACTAGGTGGATGAACAAGCCCAAGCCAACTCGCACAAAATTGCCCAAACAGATAATCCCGGAAGATTTAAGGCAGGAATTCTGTGACTTAATAATGATGTTGAGCAGAGTTGGAGGATGCCCCCAAGCGTTCATCTTTGAACCTTGGATGTTTTATTATGTCAACTTGGTGCTAGAAGGCAAGGATTACATGGACTGGGCACTGATGATCAATGACAACATACATGAGCAACTCCGTGGTTTGAGGAGAACAAAAACATTTTACATGAGCTCTTACATTGTCTACATGCTAGCCCGAATGACGAAGTATAGGGGAATTTCATATAAGGAACCAATCGGGTGTGGTTCCCATCAATTCAGAATACATGAGGCTTGTCCGCAGTTGCATTTGACAAGCACCACCAACTACAAAAGGGTCAATGACGCCTTCACCATGCACATAACGAGGACCTTGCAGCAAAGGACTCACCACAGAATATCTAGAGAGGCACAGGAGCTGATTGAGAAGTTTGGATGTTGGTTTATCCAGTTTCCGAAGTTCACCTACATAAGGCTGCAAGGATTTTCCTCTTATCCTTACAGATTGCCCCAGTATCCCACGAACAGAATAGTGATGCTGGAGATATCTAGGCAACTTATTGCCTATGATAAGATTCAAAAGAAGAAGAAGAAAGGTGGACTTGGATTCCCAATTACCATGGGGAATTCCGACGAGATCTGCCTATCACTACAAGCGGCGAGGGAGGCAAAAAACGAACTCCAATTCTTCCACCTTTCCTACCATACCAACAGGCAGCACTACGAACCCCACAGGAACATTAGATGGATATTGTCTGAGGAATTCAAGCACAAAGCGCAGATTGAATACTTTTGGTCAAGTGCAGTGGATGAGATCGAGGTTAGGAGGAGAATGTTTTCTCGAATACCGTTGGTGATGATCAGGGAGTGCGAGATTGTCCCAGTGCCAGACCAAATTGAAGAAGACATAAATGTTGTACAAGCTGATTACGAAACAGTGAGGGATACGCCTTTACCACTCCCGGATTGGTCAGAGCCGGAGATTACCGACTTGGATACACTTTGTATTCTAGTCTTAACATTTACACGGAGTTGGGTAGAGCGGCATGTGAGCCGGCTCAAGGGCAGATCAATTCCCCTCACATACAATTTGATGGGAGATCACAGATCACCAGCAGCTAGACAGAGAAGGCAGGTTGATCAAACTCCAGAGCCACGAGGAAAAGAGCCAATTGGACCTGAGCCTCGAAGAGTTGAGGAATTTGTGCATACACCATCACGGGCACAATCTCCGAGTTTGCAGGAAGTGTCACTATTTGCTCATCAGAGGGAAAGGTTGAATGCAAAGCAGGCAGTGCAAGTGGCAAGTCAGCCACCTCGTAGAGAGTCAGTGGGCCAAAGCATCAACATGCCTAGGGAGGAGAATCAGCAAGAGACAGATGAGGGGACGGCCACTGATACTCAGTTTCAACAAGAGATTGAGGCAGCTTTTGAGGATGATGCTACTTCAGATCAGGATGCCCAGAGCTCAGGAGATACTGAGCCAATTGATGATGATGAGCCTCGTCAAAACGAAGGCAGGGAGGAAGTCCGTGAGGTAGAGGCCAAGGTTGAGCAGCCTTTTGTTATCTCAGATATGCGACAGGAGGTGCCAGAATGGCTAAGGGACAAGATGAGACATGATCCTGTGGACGAGATTGATCCTGCAGCGGAGATGGAAGAATTATTGAGGAGGATCAGCAAAGAAGAAGGCACATAAGTTCTCCAAAATATCAACAAATGAGGATGGCTCTCAAACATTACATGTAGTGGTGCCTAGGGTCGAGTGTGATCGGGATGAGGCCATTCCTGAAAACTATGTGATTACAACTATGGAACTTGGCCATCCTACTGGAGCACAGGTGGTTGAGGAGTGCGATAATTCATATCAGGCACTCAAGGATAGATTGTCCTATATTGAGGGCAAGTATAAGAAATTGAAGGTAGAGCACAAAACACTAATTGGCTATGTGCAGCACTTGTCCCGTCCTTGTGGGCAAGAGAATCCGATGATTCAGCTTCCAGCTGAATTTTCCAAGGAGTCAATCAGTGGCTTAGAAGATTTGAAAATAATGGCACAACAGGCAGACAAGTGGGTTGCCAACGTTCGTGTTGAAATAGGGAAGTTTATGGAGGATCTTGCACATGCCTATCAGCAAGCCTCTGATATTATGGCAAGAATGGATGCGGTTAACCATGCTTGGGGTGAAGCTCGTATCTATCAGACGATAGTTGTTCTTCGTTTAGGGGCTTTGATGAACACACCTCTATAGATTTTGGTTGAGGGAGGTGTGATTCAGGAGGGGGATAGATATGACTTCGTTGGATGGTACTCTTCAGTGGTCACAGGCCAAGGGTTCTACGATGCATCACAGACGGATTTTGTCAGGGTCAGAAATGCCATGACAAATATCTTTGATGGGGTCCTCAATACGTTGGAGGCAATCCTTGCTAGGAGGCTGACTTCTGAAGAGGTGACTGCAAATGGTTTGAGGAACAGATTAACACCATTCTTTTCTGAGGTGAAGACCTTCACCCAGAATGATTTTGAGAACACTTCTACGTTCTCCAGTATTATTCAAAACACCCAGGACACCCTTGTTGCCTGGAAGAAATCTTGTGCCCGGCATGGGCAAACAGTTACAGAGTTAGAGTTTCAGTTGGATCACATTCCTCCCATTTTGGATCAAGAAATTGAGGCAGTATTGGCCAGATTCATCAGATTTGCAGCCAGCAAAAGGGAGAAAGGAAACGCCCTTCTGGATGATGATCTTCTGGAAGGAGATGATGTGCATTGATTGCAGATAGTGGTTCCTGATGAGGAGTGGAGAATCTCCAACGCATTCATTGCCCCACTCCTCTCAGTGGCAGTTTTTAGGGCTAGAACGCTAATCAGGGCTTAGGTGGCTCAATCTGGGCCTTCCATTGTATTTGAATCTAAGCCGTCCATTGGACTGGGCTTGATATAAAAGGGGTATCCCCCCTCATTTGTAATCAATTAGATATCAGAGATAGAATAGAGATAGATCAGAGTTAGACAGAATTGGAGATAGAAGTTAGAGAGTAGAGCTAGGAGTTAGCTTAGTTTGAAAAGGAAAGAAAAGTTTTCCCTTTGAAGGTTTTTGTATAGGGTTGTTGTGTAAGACTCTCATGATATAAAGATTTTCATTGATTGGTGATTCTTTCTTTCGTTGTGAGCAGTTGACAAGACTTTTTCGTCTTTCCGATTCAAGTAGATTAGAGTAAAGTAAACTTTGTTTTATGCAAGTAGTTGTTAATTGTGGAGTGTGGTGTTTGGTTTGGACAAATCGTCCCTTATCTAGACCACTAGCGGGCTTGCTGATGGTAAGTCTGCCTGCGTGGTCAACTGGAATATCAGTACCTAACTTCGATTCTGATTCGTGTGCTCACTTGCATTGTTATGATGGGGTGCATATGTTGAATCATAATTTGAATATCCTACTCATCCTTTGAAGATTGCACCAACTTTGTCAGAGTTGTCCAAAGAGAGGCGAAGCAAAGTTTGGTTTGGAGATTGTCGAAGTCTATCCTCGCATTCCACCCTTTAGAAATAGATTGTAGAATTTCTCCCCTTATCTCCTTTAAATTAAGCATTTCCCGGTTAGTTTAGAAATCAGAGCATCACAGTCAAATCCTTCATCTGCTTAACGAAATTGAACAATTACGTAAGTCCCCTTGGAATACCCAGCATATTAACATCAACCAACTAAGTCTATTCACAATAAAAGGAACCTTGGAGTTGAACGCATGATCTTTCACGCAATCTTAGCATGCGGGACACTTTGATCAAGAGAGAATAGAGTGACCATTGGACATTTTATTATGTGTTGGTGTTGTCATAAAACATGTAATGTCCCCTTCCTAGACAGTGCAGCTGGTTCAGAGGTTAGCCTATCATTCTGATCCTCGTAGGCTGACAAACATGTATAGAGGATCACGTGAGGCAGTATCCTACGTTTGGGAACCTTACACCATCTATTGATTTAGGTTTGGGCCTTTGCAAACTCTCATAGAGTGTTTTTCAGATACTTACTATTTTTAGTAAGTCAGGCAGACAACGGTTACTATTTCTGGCATGGCACCTTTTTCAGTTGGTCTTCTCAGTTTCGACCCAGTTGGATGATTTGATGAGCGTACAGTGATTATCGGAGGATTTGATAATTATTTAAAAGATTATTAAATTAACTTTTTATTATAAAGTTACTTTAATGAAATATTAAAATGTTTATTAAAGGGTGAATTATAAAGTATTTAAATACTTTATAATAAAGGTGAAATGTTATAATTAAATAAGTATTCATTACTTATTTAAGTGGGACGCCTTTTATTAAATATAATGCCTAAGTCTAAAAGAGGCGAATTTATATCATTTAAATAAATTTAAATGATTTAAATGAGAAAGGTCGAACTTTTGAGAAGAGGTATATATTTCCTCAAAGACAAATCGAAATCATCCATGATCATTATTATTTGTCTTATTTTCTCTCTGAGAGCATTGGAGTTTGTGAAACAAGGGTTTCTGCAGACATTGATTTTGGACAACGTTCCCTCTTCAGAATCTGGCATACTGAGGCTGTGAAATACCAGTTGAAGCTTGTCCATCAGCGTGGCTTTATCCAGAAGTCATACAAAGCTTACAGTAGATTTTATACAGTATTTTTGGGTTCTATTATTCATCAGGAAGAATCGATTTTCAGAGGTTATCAATGATTAGCATCTGGCGCACTTCCCAAGAGATGTACGGCTGCATTTAATGCTGCTGACAGGCCGTACTTTGCTGCAGCAAGGACGCATTTTATTCTCCAGTGGAAAACGCCTATCTTTCTTGCTTGCTGATTCCTCCATATTGGACGCCTAGGGGTTTGGAAGCATCTGCACACTTTTCGAGGTTGGAGAAGTGGATCTACAAGCTGGCCATACTTTCTACTCATTTTCCCAAGCGGCTGCAAGTCAAAATCAGGTTCTTTAAATAATATCATATGTTTGCTTCTTCTATCTCCGGAATAATATTGCAGTTGTTCAATAATGATAATAAAAGCATTTGCCGTTGCTCTGGAAGTCATTTCATGCTTTACCATTTAATTATGAATTTATTGCTATTTATTTCTCAAAATCGCAAATCCTTATTTGCTGCAAAAAATCACAAAAGAACATCAAAAATTCAGAAAACAAAACAAAAACACAGTAGTTTCAGCCAGTGACCGGGTTGAGAAACACCAGGTTTCTTACAGTGGTATCAGAGCACAGAAGTCCTACCAGCCTGTGCTTTTTCATTCAGAAGTTTGCTTTTTAGATGCCTTTTCATGAGTAGAGACGTTATATTTTACAGTAAGGGTAGAGGAACAGGCAGAGTTGAGGATCGGATAGGTCCACCCATTCTAGAAGGTGAGACCGTATCAGGGATTCTCGGTATAACAGGTCTAGCCCTTGCAGCAATGAAAATAGTGTGACTACACTCATGGCAGATCAAGAGATTCCTAGAGATTCAGGGAAAGAGAAAGAAAATGTTGAGATGACTGAGGCAAAATACAAGAGTAGACATGACAATATGATGGACATGATGTCGCAGCTGATAGGTACCATGAGACAATATACTCCGCCTCACCAGCATTACATTCAGATAGGGCAGTCTAGTGGTTTGAGAGGCATAGACCAGCCACAGATGTCTACACGACCGCAGCTGTCACCGATTGCTCACGAGCGTAGGCCTAAACAACCTACCTTTATCAGTAGAGAGGCACCACCGACTCCGGAAGCGGAGCAACAGGGTCACCATACAGAGTTTCAGCCACAGCATGGTACTTCAGTGGCAGACGTGACTAGACTGTTTGGAGAGTATTCTACTCGAACTCCTGAGATTAGACAGTCGTTGACATTTCATGAGTTTATGGATGTGCATAAGCCCAGAGGTGGAGGTAGATTTGAGCGCAGAGCTCATCAGTACCAGCAACCACCACAAGTGAACAAAGATCTTCAGCATGCAATGAGCAAGATTGTCTTGCCTTATTTTGATGGCTCGGATAAGAATTCAGCGAGGTCGTGGGTACAAAAGTTAGACAATTACCTATCTTTGAGACCTATGCAGGAGGACGAGGCCATTAAATTTGCCACACTACACCTTGATGGATTGGCGCATGATTGGTGGCACCACGGCATGTACACATTGGGTCATCATCGGGTTACTACCTACCATGATTTCACGAGCAGGCTCATTGAGCGATTTGATAAGAAGGATCCAGAACTTTACTTTAGAGAGCTAGCACAGCTTAGACAGACGGGTAGTTTGGATGCTTATATTGGGGAGTTTCAGAAAACGACAGTCATGGTGACAGGTATTTCGGAGAGGAGACTTGTCATTCTTTTCACCGAGGGGTTATATGAGCCGATGAGAGGTTGGGTCAAGGCATTTGATCCTCCCACCCTTTAGGAGGCAATGAGAAAGGCACGTAGTGTGGAGCATGCAGCACCTCGCAGCAGGTTCTCTTCGAGTTCCACGCCGAACTCAAGGCCGAATAGATCTTTTGATAGAGATAGACCCTTTGACAGGAAGAGAGATCCACCTGATCCTAAAAGAAATAATGCACCACCGTTTGACAGAGAGACATTGAATGAACTACGCAAGAAGAAGTTGTGTTTTTGGTGCAAGGCACCCTATGATGAAAAACATATATGCCCTCTTCGTCCTAAAGCCAAAAGTAACAATAATGACGACGACGCACCTCAAATTCATCCTCACAATTGACCCAAAATTCCTCAAGCGCTACCGAATGTGAAACATTTCGCTCCAACCTTGCTGAATAATGACCCAACGGATCATAGGTATGCTTCTGAGGAAAACACCCAAGCTGAAATTTCTTTAACTCGTGCGCCATTAACTTGCAATCGGCAGCTGTTTTGCATTTGTAAATACCCAACTCAAAAGGAAAGGTGAAAGTTGGCTTATGTCGATTGCGAAGAAAAGTGTGAACCTCATGTGCCTGTCTCATGAACTCCATGAAAAGAACCTTGTCCGATGGGTACCTCGGTAACATCAGAGGCTCTCCTGTATATCCATATACACGAATATATGTGAAAGTAGGGAATTGGATAAACCAATCTGCCCAACTCTCCATTGCTGATCGTGCCTCTGCAGAAATCCTCACATGCATCTCATTATCTAAATTTTTGACTGTCCTCATAAGGAAGTGGTCATTCACTGTTGTAAAGTCCTGTTCAGCTTTCGAAAACTCCAACTGAGGGTAGTATTCGTGCACTCGCTGAACGCCCAGAACTCCATTGGTCTTTAATAATTTAAAGCTGTCTTGAAATGTAACCAAGTAAACCAGAAAAGTTACAATCTGGAATTCGTGTATCTTTAGGAACTCTGTAATCTGCTGGTGAAGACACTCACTGATAAACATGGCCCAGTCAAAGGTTTCTTTCTTATCAATAACTCGTGAGATGAGGTAGAACATCCACGTTCGGAAAACGCTTGCATCTTCAGAACCCGCTAACCGGTTGAAGAAAGTTATCAAAATAGCAATCTCATCCTTAAAATCACCACGTACAATCTTCCTCGGCATGTTGGTTTTCTGAACCTTCAGCCATCGCTGAGCTACTTTCTTCTACAATCTATCCTTGTCCTCCTCCCATATTCTGTCACAATCTGAAATGGATACAGCGAAATGATCTGAACGTGGAGGAATAGAAAAGAATTTTTCTACATCCCTCGGCTTAAGGCTACAAATAATCCTTCCATCTGTCGACCTGATTTGTCTGGTAGACGAGTCATAATGCCTGACACAAGCAAGCACGAACTCGAGATCAAAGACAGAGATGGGAATGGATGCCGCTGTAAGTATCCCTGAACATTCAAGATTCCCGATTGTAATACTGCTGATACCCTCCAATGAGTTCAGATCGATGATGGGAAAAACTTGACTTACGTCGGTACCGGTAGTTTTCAGAAAGTTATGAAGAAAGACCTGTTTGGCCTTATAGTCTATGGGATTATACTGCATTCTGAAAAACTAGACTTTTGACTGTAAAGTCGAGTATGTTTGGACAACTTCGAAAAAGCTAAAAAAGCTCAGGGATAGGCTAAAAATAACAAGGGGAAGTGAATTTTTTTGGACAAATTCTAAGATATGGGTTTTGTGCAGAATCCAATTCTAATTCGACCCAGAATGTCAGAAATACGAAAAAATGGGATTTAGGCTTGCATGCAAAAGGTTTTCGATTGAGATTTGAACTCGCAGTTAAGGGCACTGGGGGCAATTTTTCCTGCAAAAATCTGGAACATGGGTTTTGTGTAGAAATGAATCCTAAAACAACCCAGATGAATAGATTTGCGAAAAAACGTGATTTAGGCCCACATACAAAGAATTCTGGAAAAAAGCACAGTGCTCTAGAAAAGAGGCAACGGGGCAATTTTCACAAAATAATCTAAGACATGGGTATCGTTGTTGATGCTAACATACTCGAACCCAGATGATGCTTTTCTGAAAAATCTGTCGTTTTCTTTGACATGCGAAGAAAATCTAAGACAAGAATAGAGGAAAATAAGACAGAAGAATAGAAGTTTTATTTGTTTGTTTTCTCTCTTCTTCTGTAAAAATTTGCCTATGCTTGAAGTAGAACTGATAACACCTGCATGCAAATGGAAAAACGAAGTCTGAAATAATCTTCTCTTGAACAATCTAAATCTGTAGCTACGAAGAACACTGAAATCTAACACCTGTAGCACCTTCAGATCAATTCTATGCTCAAGAAAAGATGCTTCTTGCCAACTCTGATGAAGAATAATGGACGCCATTAGCAAAATATATAGAAAAATATCTCCTAAGGCGTGTGAAATGCATGCTAAGTATTGGAAATGGCACTTGAAGTACAACTGGTGCTTCAAAACTCACGAATGGCCTATATTTGGCTTCAAACTCAGTTAACTGGATGTACCATAAGCCCTAATAAGGGCGCTGTTGTGACCTTTTTCACACATCACCCCATCAAGATGGGGACCCCCTAAATTTTGCTCCATTCTGGTCTTTTGGCTTTGGTTCGCTCTCTCTCTGGTCTCTGGTCCTTCCGGGGATGTCCCGTTGTTTGACCCAGGTTGAAATATTGGTTAAGTCTGTGTAATTAGGGTTTTCATCCTTCAGGCTTATTTAAGGTCAAACCGAGTCATAAAATTGAAATCTAAGCTTAGTGCAGCAGTCAGAAGACTTCCAGCAGAGTCCCCCTAAATTTTCACTGTATTCCGGCAACTTACTATTTTTAGTAAGTATTCAATTTGGGACTATTTTATTGAGATTTTGGAATTCTGTCAGTTCCACTGCATCCGGGTAACATCAAGCTGCCTACACGTAAATTTTGAGCTAGATCAGACGACTTGCTATTTTTGGCAGTTCAGGCTTCAAGAGCCATTTTCAGGGTTTCCACATGAGCTTGTCAGATGCATGTCTGGAGAATCCTTCTGGGTTTTCCAAAACCTTCGCAGTGATGTAACATGCAAACCGAGACAACCACTTTCAGAGTTCAGCCTTCGAAGGCTATTTTTAGGGTTCGCATGCAGTGTTTTTCAACGCATGTCGGGTTTTTCTTTATGGGTTTTTCGAGAGCTTCACAACGGTGTGACTTGCAAGCGGAGAAGATCAAAGTTTAAGGACTTACTATTTTTAGCCAGTGCATGCATGCAGACCAGTTTTCTGGGTTTTTCTGGGTTTTTTGAGATCCCACGGGCAATATGACATGCAAAACCATCCGGCAGTGGATGAGTCACTTTTCAGGCAGTTTCTATTTTTAGCAGGTACACTCTGGCAGCCGCCCAACACTCCAGTTCAGCAAGCAGAACGACATGCAGAAGGAACGAAGTCAAACGGAGACCGTTCGGGATACATACAAGTCAAATTAGGGTTTCCACTTTTATAGGGGGTAAAATCCAAAAATAGCCGAAACGAAGCACCCCACCATGTCAGCACACTTCAAGGTACCTGCTGGCAAAATTTGAGCGAAATCGGAGAACTTACTATTTTTAGTAAGTCAGGGCACGGCTATAAATAGCAGGTCTGCACCCGAGGTTGGCATCAGAGTGACACTCAAGCTATCAAGATCAAGCGTTGCAACTTTCAGGCAAAACGGAGCTACTGAAGTCAGAAAGTCAAAACTTACTATAAATAGCATGTGGCTATAAATAGCAGGTCAGGACAGAGGACTGGCAAAACAGGTTCACAAGGTGAAGAAGATCATATGATGAAATTTTCAGGCAAAACGGAGCCTTAGAGGTTGAAAATCAAGGGACTTGCTAAAAATAGCACAACTTGTTAAAAATAGAATGCGTAAACCAAGGCAGGCAGAGGCATGGAAAATATTATAAGTGTGGGAAAATGAAAGTATCCCCTTCAAAATGCGCCCACCTCACAGATTGATAGCTTGAAAATTGTCTAAGGCAGAATTCAAAGTTGAGCTAAGGAAATGCGCCCACCTTGATGGAAGCCTTGAAAGTTTCTAAGGCATAAAACAGAAGCTCATACCTCAAAATGCGCCCAAAGAGGAATAAGGGGAGCATCAAAATTTTCTAAGGCAAAAACGAGAGCACACCCATGAAAATGCGCCCTCACCTTGGAGAAAATGATGCTTGGTAAAAACGCCTAAGGCATCAAAATAAAAGCATGGCATATGAAGTGCGCCCTCACATGAAACCTCACTATGTGAAATGCGCCCACCTTGATGACTCTCTCAAAACGTCTAAGGCATGAAAATAGAAGAAGACCTAGTGAAATGCGCCCAAGGAGGAATGAGAAACTTGGAAATTTCCTAAGGCAACAAAATGAAAGTAGAGAGGTCAAAATGCGCCCTCAAGAAGATACATGGCTTGGAGAAATTTCTAAGTCAAGAAAATGAAAGCTCAAGACCCAATATGCGCCCAAGGAGGAATGGAAGTCTAGAAATTTCCTAAGGCAACGAAATGAAAGTGGAACCTATGAAATGCGCCCTCACCTTGAAAGGGATATTCTAAGTGTTTGAGAATTTTCTAAGTGCAAAATGAAAGCTTCCTAGGCAAAATGCGCCTTCACTTGAAAGTCTCACCCCTCAAATGCGCCCATGATAGAAATCAAAGCTCCACTAAGGAAATGCGCCCAAGGTTGCTGGAGACTTAAATTTTATTTCTAAGGCACGAAATGTGAATAGCATAAGCCATTTGCGCCCAAGGAGGGATGAGAAACTTGGAAATTTCTAAGGCAAAAATGGAAGTAAGACCTCTAATATGCGCCCATGGGCTGACGGTGAGTAAACAAGTGAAGAATTCCTAAGGCGTGGGAATTAAAATTTAAATTTGAAAGAAATACGCCCTTGAAGAGGGATTTAAATTTTAATTCATAAGGCATGGAGATTTTTTTCAGAGAAAAATTATACCAAGGGAAATATGCCAAGAAAAAAAAAAATGTCAGAAAATTTTTTCTAAGTGAGATAGCACTTCACTAGGGAAAAATACGCCCTTGGCATGGAAGGATGATTTGATGAGTTTTAAAATTTTCCAAAGGCAATTGAAGGTTGACGAATATTTTTCAAGGGGAAGATTTGATATCGATGAATATTTTCCATGGGTCAAGTGAAAATCAAATGAACCCGTTTAAAATGCACCCATGAGTTAACAGAGTTTGAAAATTAATTTCCTAAGGGAAATTTTAATATTTTCAGAGGAAATTCGTTTTGCCTAGATTATTTTCTGACGGAAGTTAAATCTCAGAGGATGAATTATTTCGAGCAGGCGAATAATTTTTAATCACCCGGAGTTGAACATTTTAATGAGAGAATTTAAAATGTCTAAGGCAAATTTTATGAAATCGAGGATTTAAATGACAGACATTTTAAAAGTTGCAAATAAATTTACAACTCCCACGAAATTTTTCGAGTTGAATTTATTTAAACACTGCGAGATTTTAAAATGGAATTTTAAATCAAGTCAAGTGATTGTTTTTCTCGCGAGTTGTTTAAATCGCCAAGTGTTAACTGGCAGACTAAGAGGAAAATTCGAATTTTTAAGAAGAAGGAATCATTCTTAATGGCAACTGCCATAATGACCGGCTGACGACTAGCCCACTACTGCGCTTGAATTAGAAGATTCCGAACGAAGAGAGTGGAAAATTGATGAAGGTGCTAAAAATAGCCCCAGCACTACTTAGCAGGATTCTCCGAGAAAAGTTATTTAAACAATCTCTTCTCTCATTTCTCCTCACATTGTTTCGAAGTTGGAGTTGCTGAAGAAGTTCTTGAGAGATTGAAATATTTTCGAAGTAGTTGAGGAGAGAAATTCTTTGAGAGTTTATCTTATTTCGGAGTGTTGAGTTGCTGAAAGTGCGAAGTGCTGGAGAAATTTTCATTTGCCGAGACTCTTTCTTTCGAAAGTTGAAAGTGTGTTGCTGCAACTTCGAAGTTGAAGGGTGAAGTTGTTTTCCGGAGTTGCTGGAGAATTTAATTCTCAAAGAGCTGAAAGTGGAGTTGCTGCAAAGTTCGAAGTTGTATACTGGAAGGCTAAGATTTTATTTCCAGATTGTTGAAGTCGCTGCAGATTTGCGAAGTTGTAGAGGATTTCTTTTCTCTGGAGATCTTTATTTCCAGGCTACTGAAAGTCGAAGTGTTGAAGAAGTTTAAACGTTGAGAAGTTGAGGAAGTTGAGATTTCATATTGCTGGCAACTCTTTATTCCTCTAACTGCTGAAGTTGACAAAGTGAAGTCAAGGTTCGAATTATTTGTGCTGGAGAAATTAGCTACATTGCTGAAAGTTATTAGCTTGCTGCGTTTTTTTTCTTCACCAGTCAGAAGTGCAGTTGCTGAGAGTTGTCTCTAAACTCAGAGATTTTTATACAGTACGAGGTTTGGAGTTAGTAATTTATGCTGAGAGTTTTTATTTTCAAAAAGCTAACTCCACATTCGCAGCCGTCTCGGAGGTTACTTCATTTTATTTAAAAAATCTGCAGCCTAGCTTATTGCTATTCTATTTTATTTTGCAGATGGCCGGAGCAAAGGATGTTGCAGGAACAAGCAGAGCCGCAGGCAGAGCTGCAAACACTGAAGCAGGCAAGGCTAGCTCATCCCGGCAGGCAATGATTAAAAGGCTCGCTAAGCCATTTCTCCCAAAGTCAGCAATAGTTTCAAAGTTGGCGGGACTAAATGACACCAACCTTGGTTCATTTAATCTAAATGCACTCAAATCGAGGATGTTCGGGCTAGGGGGCCATCAACCATGAGTCACGGCACATAATATAATGAAGAGTGGAATCTACGCAGCTGCTAGTTTTCCGCCAGCAATTCAGTGTCCGGAGCTAATTATGGAGTGCGCCAATCACTACAAGCCAGAACGTAGGACGATTGTCTCTCCGGATGGTAAACTGCTCGCCAACTTCACACCGGATGCCATCGGAGAGGCATTTGGGATTCCAACTGCTGAGGAGATGTTATACAGGACAAACAAGAGGGCAGACAAGATGTACTCTTCCTCTTTCGAAAGAGTCACTGCAGTCATCAACAGAGTTTGGATGCAGAAGCCGAGGCCACCCCGCACTAAGCTCCCCAAGCAGATAATTGCCGAGGACGTGAAACAAGAATACTGTGATTTGATAATGATGTTGAGCCGGGTAAATGGGAGTGCACAGGCTTACATTTTCGAGCCTTGGATGTTCTACTTCATCGAGATCATCTTAGAGGGAAAGGAGTGTGTCGATTGGGCTAGGATGATTAGCAACCACATCGATGAGCAATTCAGGAGCCTGAAGGTGACGAAGACTTTCTACATGAGCTCATATGTAATTTACATGCTGGCCAGAATGACTAAGTACAGAGGGATTTCGTACAAGGAGCCAATCGGCTGTGCCCCTGGTCAATTCAAAATCCACGAAGCCTGCACACAGCTACATTTAGCTAACATTACCAACTATAAACGGGCAAATGATGCATTCACAATGCACATTGCGAGGACACTTCAGCAGAGGACGCAGCAGAGAATATCTAAAGAAGCACAGACATTGATTGAGGAATATGGGTATTGGCTCATCCAATTCCCGAAATTCACATATATTAGGCTGCAAGGGTTCACTTCGTATCCGTATCGGTTACCACGATACCCCACCGATCACATAGTAATGCTTGAGGTATCTAGGCAATTGATTGCCTACGATAAGATTCAGAAAAGGAAAAAGAAGGGTGGACTTGATTTCCCTATCACCATAGGGAATTCCATTGAGGTGTGTCCCTCTTTGCAGGCAGCCCGAGAGGCAGAGGACGAGCTGCAATCTTATCATTTGTCATATCACACAGGCAGGCAGGATTTCGATCCTTACGGGAACATCGGGATGGTACAGAACGTTGAATACCGGCACAGAGCTCATCTGGAGGACTTCTGGGCAAATGCAGTGGATGAGGCTGAGATAAGAAGAAGGATGTTTTCCAGACTTCCTCTCAAATTGATTAGAGAATGTGAGATTATTCCAGTTCCCGACCAGGTGGAGGAGGATGTCAACGTCATGCAACCCGACTATGGGTCAGTTAGGGATACTCCTGTCCCACCACCTGATTGGTTCGAGCCAGAGATCATGGACTTGGACACTCTTTCTATCCCGGTGATGACTTTTACCAGGACTTGGGTCGACAGACATGTATGCAGACTTAAGAACAAGTCGATCGCTCTTACTTACAGCTTGATGGGTGACCCAAGGCCGTTATCGGTAAAGAGGGGGAAACAAATTGCTTAGACATCGAGGGTACAAGTGGAAGTGCCAACCCAGCCGATACCGTTGAGGATAGAACAAGCATCACCAGTGCACTCACAAACTCAATCTTCGAGTTTAAGAGTGGTTTCATTATTTGCCGATCAGAGGGCAGGATTAGAGGAAGAGCGGGGACTTGAGGACTTGAGGAGGTAGATCAGCCCAACGCCCGGGAATCAGCTAGTGTCAGTCTATCGAGGGGCGGCCAACAGGAGGAGGAAGAGGAAACAATGGCCGACACCCATTTTCAGCGGATGTTGGACACGGCTTTGGAAGAAGAAGAAAACACAGAACAGGGGACCCAAGGGTCGGGAGATACCCAGCTTATAGAGGAGGATGAGCCTGAGCAAACCAGTGCAAGAAGAGAGGAAGTGCATGAGATGGAGGCAACAGAAGAACAGCCCCTTGTCGTTTGTAATCCACAGCAGA
>CM021106.1:209748809-209837530 GCA_007115665.2 Sequoiadendron giganteum
GAGGAGTTCGATAACTCCTATCAGCATTGAAGGATCGGGCCAGTTCCGCGACGAGGGAAGTATAAGAAATTGAAGAAGGAGCACAAAACCTTGATAGGATACGTACAAAATCTAGCACATCCAGGTGAACCAGCAAACCCAGCAGTAGAACGTCCATCAGAGCTTCCGAAGGAGTCAGTTGTTGCCTTAGAGGATTTGAAGAAAATGGAAACGGAGGCAGACAAGTGGGTTAGCCGTGTTCATACCGAGACAGGGAAATTCATGGAGGACCTTGTCGATGCTTATCGACAGGCCTCAAATATTTTGGCACGGATGGATATAGTAGATCAGGCCTGGGGTGATATTCGCATCTATCAAACGAAGACTGTACTTCGTTTGGGGGCTTTGATGCATGTACCTCTAGAAACCTTGGTGGATGGAGGTGTAATTCAGAGAGGTGATAGGTATGATTTCACCAGTTGGTACTCCTCGGTGGTCACAGGCCGCGGATTTCACGACGCAGCAAGGGCAGATTCAGCTAAAGTGAGGAAAGCAATGGGCAACATCTTGGGGGGAGTCCTCAATACATTAGAAGCCATATTTGCTAGAAAGTTGGTCCCAGAGGAGATAACTGCTGATGGCTTGAAAAGTAGACTGCCTCCATTCTTCTCAGCTGCGAGGTCACTTGTCCTCGATGACTTTGAGAATGTCTCCACGTTCTCTAGTATAATTCAGCATACCCAGGACGCCTTAGTGACATGGAGAAAATCTTACACTAGATACGGACAGACGGTAGCAGTCTTGGAGTTCCAGCTCAACCATATTCCACCGATCTCTACACAGGAGGTTGAAGCAGTATTGGCCCGGTTGATCGAGTTTGCTATCCGGGAGAAGGCCAGTGGGAACGCGCTGCTTGATGAGGATCTTCTTGATGATGGTAGTGGGCATTAATTGCTCATTATGATTCCTGCAGGGGAGTGGAGAATATTCTGTGCATTCATTGCCCACTCCTCTCTGTGGCGGTTTTTAGGGCAGAAACCCTAATCAGGGCATATGTGGCTCGATCTGAGCCCTTCATTGTAATTTGATCTGAACCGTCCATTGAATTGGACTTATTATAAAAGGGGCATCCCCCCTCATTTGTAACATTATTAGATAGAGATTAGAATTGGAATTGGATCAGAGCTAGAGAGTAGAAGGCATATAGCATTTAGTTTAGAAGTTAGCTTTAGATTGAGGAGGGAAGAAAACTTTCCTTTGAAAGTTTTGTAAAAGGTTGTTGTGAACACTTTTCATAATACAAAGAGTTTCATTGCTTGGTGATTTCTTCTTTGTTATGAGTAGCTAGCAAGGCCATTTCGTCTTTCCAATTCAAGGTAGATAGAGTAAAGTAGATTTCTATTTCATGCAAGTAGTTGTTAATTGTGGAGTGTGGCGTTGTGATTTAAGCATATCTTCTTTCATCCATACCACTAGCGGGCTTACTGATGGTAAGTTCGCCTTGCGTGGTCAACTGGAGTATCAACACTTAACTTCGATTATGGTTCATATGTTTGTATGCGTCGTATTGACGGTATGAACGTGTTGCGTCATAGTTTGAACACTTTTCTCATCCTTTGAAGATTGCACCAACTTTGTCGGAGTTGTTCGAAAGGAGACAAAGCAAAGTTTGGTTTGAAGATTGTTTAAGTCGATCCTCGTCCTCCACCCTTTAGAAGTAGATTTGTAGAATCCCTATCCCTATCCCCTTTAAATTCTGCATTTTCCGAGTCAGTCTAGATACCAGAACAATATTGCCAAATCATTCATGTCCTAATTGCTTCACGGAGTCGAACAACTACGTAAGTCCCCTTGAAATAACCAGCAAAACACATCAACCAACTGAGTCTATTCGCGATAAAAGGAACCTTGGAGTCGAACACATGAACTTTCAAGCAATCTTAGCATGTGGGACACTTTGATCAAGAGAGAATAGAGTGACCGTTGGGCAACTTTATTCTGTGCTGGCGCTGTCATAAAAAGCACGTCAACAGGCGCCACTTTGAAAAATTCACTTAACTAATGCATGCAAACTAATTTTAGCCAGTTATGACCAAAAATAGGTTTATCAAAAGTCGACTTGAAAAGAGTTCAACTGAAAATTTAAATTTAGTAAACTAAAAACTCTTCTCATGCGCACTTCTATTTTTTGAATTTTAAAAAGTCAACCTTTGACTTTTAGGCGTCCTTCCATACTTAGACATTTTTCTGAAAATTTGAATCTAGAAACTTCAAATGAAGCTCATGTTCGATCACTGATTCTGATTGACTACCGCGTCAGATCAACTGGCTGATAGTTTCGTCGAAGAGCAGGACCAAATCTGACAAGAAGATTCCTTGAGGTGATAATCCAAAATTCCTAAATCTAAGGCTTCAAAAAGATGGGCGCCCCTGGCCTCCAAGGGCGCTTTTGACCTCAGTGTTAGAATATTTTCAGGCATTTTCATTATTTTCACTGATAACTTGACCTTATTTCACTTGATGTTTCCCGGTATTTGACAAAACTTCAGAACGTGCCGATTGGCTCCTGCGGAGCAGGCTGAATTGTGAGCAAGGGCTCCTGGAGAGCACTTCGTATAAAAACATCAATTAACCTTCCTAAATCATGGGCGCTCCTGGCCTCTAGGGGTGCTTTTCCCAACCAGTGTCAGCCATTTCTGTAACTGGCCAAAAACTACTAAACTTCCGGCTGCAGACCGCCAAGACATCTTCTGACCCGGTTGAGACAGGCAACGGAAAGCTGGAGCTAACACAAATGAGACAAGTATCTGAAATCATCAAACAGATTCCATTAAAGGCCTTAAAACCTTGGGCCAGGGGTGCTTTTGTCCTTTCTGAACAATCTCTGATCCAGTCTGAAACCTCAAATTTGACCACTGATGATGGCAACACGGCAACTCAGATTCACTTGCTGATAGATGCATCGCGGAGCTGGACCAAAAATGGAAACAAACTTCCTAGGTGTCACTTGATCAAAAGACTTCATCTGAAGCCTCAAAAAGATGGGCGCCCCTAGCCTCCAGGGGCGCTTTTTGACCTCAGTGTTAATCACTTTTGCATTTCCGTCATTCTGCATTGAATCTCCGGTTTCAGGCGATCTACTCCTTTGTTGGACTGGTTGGCTGGCTCATTGCGAAGCTATCAGGAATCTGGAGAAGTCATCTTGGTAGAGACAAGTCACAAAAAGTTGAATAAAGCTTCTAGAATGATGGGCGCCCCTAGCTCAGAGTGGCGCTTTTTCATTCCAGACTTAGCCAATTTTACAGTATCTTTACCTCGTTGAAAAACTCCTCTGAGACGAAGTAACTTTTTGGACGAAACTTGCCATAGAAACATCACCGAAGCGTTTTGAGCTTAGCTGTCGAAACCTGGTACCTGGCCATCTGCCAATGATGAATTTAGAAAACCTAACTTCTCACTTGAAAAACGAAAACTACCCACTAGGGTTAAACTAAGTTTTAACTGAAATTGACTTCACCATTGTGATCATGAAGCAAAATAAACCAATCAAAACAAATTTCAGTCAATTCTAACAAGTTTCAATTTTTAAGGTTTTGACCTAAAAATAGGGGTCCTGAAACCCTAATTTTCAATTTTTTCAAATTTTGCCAATATCTCCATGGCATGACATTGACTCGAAGTCCATACTTGAATTGCCCAAAAACTACGTTTTGACATCATTTTAACCAGGTTTAAACCATTTTAAGCAAAATGCCTTAATGAAGCAAAATTTGGTTTGGGTACAACAATATTTGTCTTATCTGATGGTTTCTCCAAACGATTTCTCAAAACTCCTAGTGCAGCGCTTGTGCTGGCAGGAAAATATAGATTCGTCTCTCCTGTATTTAATATCTCCAAGCTGCTTGATCTTGTCATGTAGCAATAAACTCCAACCAGTATACCTAGCGGCTTTGACTTATTTTAAAATACTCCCTTTCCACGTCCTCCTCTGCAAAATACGATACCTCCAAGGTGCCTTGTCTTATAGCTGAGTAAGCAATCCCTCCATTAATCTATCATTATCTGCTAGCAATATAAAGTTGATTCCAATATTAATTATAATTTCTGAGATAAAATATCAATAGTTACTCCAGCTCTAGAAAACACCGATCCAAGCAAGTAACCAGGATAATAAATAATTTATTCAGAAATATTAACCAAGCAGCCAGGCAGCTAGGTCACTATTTTATTTGCAACTTCAGATATCTCCAATAAATGATTTCCCCAATCTTCTCAAATTGGGCCAAAGGCCATTAAATTTGTAAACAATCAAATCTCAACAATGAATGCAGCAATACATCAGCTACTGCAGATCTCCAAATTCCCAAACTTGATTGCAACAATACATCAACTGTTGCAAACTTGAATCCTTCAATGAAGCACAAGTAGAAACCCTGGATGGATTTCTCCACAACTCCAGCTAGGGTTGATCTTTCACAACCGAACCTGACACCCTAGAGTTGTAATGTCCCCCTCTCGGTAGTGATCTTGGTGATGATCGTTAGCCTATTTCTGGGACCCGTAGGCTACTCGAAAGTCGAAATTAGGGTTTCCTATTCTGGTGGAGGTTGTTTAGCTTGTTCTGAAGATTTCCCTTGGAATTCTAAACTTCTGTTTGTGGATTCTTTCTAGGTTTTCTGAGAGCTTCGCAACGGTATAGCTGGCTTGTTATCTTGAGCAACTTCTTGAATTTACTATTTTTAGTAAATTTTATTTCTGGCAGTGACCCTGTTGGCATCAGTACTCTTGGCTTTCCCTTTCTAGCAGTTCAATTGCCAGTGTTTGATTTGGCTTAGGGATGCTTCTCCAGGAGAGATAAGTTATTTTAATAATGTTATATTTTAATATTATGTCCCTTGGCCTAGCCTAATGACTTTTAAGTTGTTTTAAAAGGTGGTCTTCATGGGTGGACGCCTCATCAAGGGGTTAAGTGAAATATTTCCAAAAATGATAAAGTGGACTAAGGAGAAAAGGGACGCCAAATTGAGGAAGGTAAATTGTTTTTAATAATGAAATATTTCATTAAAGGAAATGGGATGCCAACTTGGTGAGAAGGTTGAGTCAACTTGCAAATTCAAATTATGTTGACTCCTTGGTTTTGGTGTATCTTCTAGAAGCTTCTAGGGTGCTCTTCACAGGTTATAAAAGGGAGTTGCTTCTCTTCATGTTTTCATCTTGAGTTTATTGCAAAGTTATGCTGCCAGAATGGTGACTGATTACTTCGAGGAATGCATACCCCCTAGCTTGGCTTAGCTTCTTGCTTGAAAGATAGCAACTAGTTGAGATAATGACTGTTCTTGATCTTTGAGAGCAGATTGAACACATTGTTAGAGTTTTTTGTGAGATTAGATTATTTCTGGAGTTGCTGGATTGTCTGTAGCTGAAAGTTGTTTTCAACCAGAAGTCATTGAGTGATTTTATTTTGGTTATGGGTAGTTGTTATTTGTGTTTGGCAAACTAGGGCGACCCCTTCTTCCAAATATCAGATTTTATTGTTGAGTATTTTATTTTATAAAGCAAAATCACTCCTCCTTGAGGGTTGTACCATTCTAGAAATGCATTGATTTGCGTGCAAAATAAATATGAATCGTTTGGGGTGGTTTCTCGGTTTCATCTTGGGCGCCATCAGTATTAGAAGTTGTTGAATCTTATCTCATGTGATTTGGATAGGTTTTGAGTAAGTTATCAGCATTTTAGCGAATTTTTGTGTTGTTGATTATGTACTTTCAGTGCAGGTCTGTCAAAATCAGATTGTTAAATTTGGGTTTTTGAGTTGGGGTTTGAGTTTGAGAAGTCAAGATAGGTATAGGAGAGCCTCTCCATTTTAATGCAGCACCACATACTTTGATCTTGATCTCATGACAAGCAATTCTCTAGTATTGTAAGTTGAACAGTAGTACTGTCAGCATTCTTAACTGTTTGCCATTTCCCACGATTGTGGAAGAGACTAGCCTCATTTCAGTCTGTAGTTTCAGGTTTCAATTCTTGCATCACCCGCTGAACAAGTGGAAGAGGCTGGCTTGCCGCCTATTTATTTAATGTAATGCATCGCTTCATCATATTGCTGATCGGCTGAGCCGTCGACATGCTCCCGCTGAATAAGTAGTCGAGTTGCATCTTTAATTTCAATAATGTACTTTCCATTTTAGTCCTTCCGCTGAATAAGTGGTAGAGTGATTGTATTTCCTTTCTATTACTCTTTTCAGCAAGTTTCATTGTGCTAACGATCCCCTTTCGAGTATGCTCTCACCTTGCCCGCATTGGGATTTGGGTTGATCACAGGAAAGGGTTCCCTTCAGTTGGATTGAGCTTTCATTAACATTAACGGGTGAATTTAGTTGTGAAAAATTGAAAAAATTGCCCGGCATATTTCAAGAGTCTTCAAACCCTCGAGCAAGCTAAGCATTCAGCTTTAGCTTCTTACCAAACTGGTAGATGAGAAATGTAATCCAAATCAAGTGTCCTCAAATGACCAGCCAATAGCTTCTTAAATAGAATTCTCAATGCACTTTCAAGAAGCTTCTAGAAGAAATATTATTTTATTCTCTTAAGTGACTTTTATTATTTTATTTTGAGTCACTTTATATTAAATTAATTAAATAAAAAGTCATCCCTTTTGGTATTATATTTTATTGGAATAACTTAATAAATAATTAATTTAATACCTCCAATTCGGGGACATGACAGTCCTCTCTTCCCAAAGATTGTTTGCCCTCAAGCAATCCACAACTACCAATCCGTCTCAACTGCCATAGCATCTGATCCCCAAGTGTCAACTCATCTGCACCTATCCACCATCCACCTGGATCCCAAATGATCCTACAGCATGTGCAATCCCATAACGGTAACTGGAACCCAAGAAGCTATCAAACTTTATCAACCAATGAAACCATCCAACCAGCGATGGAAAACCTGGATCCCAACTTTGTGAATCAACTCCAACTGAATTTTGCTATGCAACTTTGATACCTCCCCCTAAAATCCCATCTGACCAAATCTCAAAACCCTACTTCTAGAAGCAATCTACTGGAAAGGGCCAAGTAAGAGACTTGGACTTATCTCCTGAAGTCGAGAGTGTATCGCACCAGAGTGAACCTCAATACCCTATATTCAACCCACCTCTTTGTGCCAACAATGACATAGTCAAGTCCTATATATGTGGGTTGAAAGTGAACTGATGAGCACACCTCAAGATGTAGTCGAGGTGGAACTCTCCTGCCTGTGCTAATGGAATACCCAAATAGTCAGGTGTATTCCATCCAATACTGCCATCCTCAGAAGAAGACTCACAACTCACAGTAGGATGAGTTGGTCTCTCAATGATATCATCAGTGATATCCACTACTGTCATGTCCCCAATTTTAGAGGAAGTTTAATTTAATTAATTAAATTGTCCAAATATTGATATTTCATAAGGATGATTAATTGATTATTTTAATTAAATAAAGTGGAGATATGTAATGTCCCCGATTTAGCCCTACGCTCTACAATTGGATTTAGCCTATTTCCAGAAACTCGTAGGCTCAGAAGAATGGGAACACTTACTATTTATAGTAAGTCATGATACTGCTCAGTAGGCATACAGATGTGGTTTTCGCAAACTTACTATTTATAGCGATATGCTATTTTTGGTAAGTATATTTATAGCAGTATCACTCTAGCAGCAACTCAATCTTTTGCAGTTGAGTGTGGCCAATCAGTTTGGCTTTCTGTTAAGTTGAAGTGAACTTGCTATTTTTGGTACTGGCTATTTTTAGTAAGTCTAATCTTGGCAGTATCATCATCTGCAATTCAGCTCAGGTCATCATGCTATTTGTGGTAATCCATCAGTTTCAGTATTGGCTTTGGTTTTGGTTATCTCCTTGGACTTGTTGATGTTATAGCAGCTATGGTTTGCACTTCATTGCTTGAATTCCAAGAAGAAAGATCAAATTAAATGTATAGCCATTCGGCTATTTAATTTATATCAAACAATAATCATAAAAGAATAAAGGGCCGACCCTATTGATTCGCATTTATCTTTTATTGATTGGGCCGACCTCAGTTGTATTTTATGTTTTATTATGTTTCTCTAAAGAGGCCGACCTAAGTGAAGAGGCGCCTTGTGTTGTATAAGTACAAGGTCATTTTGTCATTGTAAGACATTCGATTTCAAGCAAGTTCGCATTATTATTCAAGAGCAGAATTCCCACTTCTTAGCAGCAGTCCGATTTCAAGGAAGAATATATTCATTTGTATCTTGTGCATCTAGGAGAGGTGCGACCTCATTAAATTCCTTATTGGCCATTGCTGGGCCTGAGTTGTAAGCAGATTTCTGCCATTGTTCTATATTATAGAAGAGATTCATTGCTGGATTTTTCTCCCTCAAGAGGAGGGTTTTCCCAGGGTATCTTTGTGTGTTCATTGTCTTATGTGTTGAAATTCTTTTAAGTACTTTCATTGTTTAATCTGATCTAAGAAACACTAACATGGTATCAAAGCGGGTGTGAAAAAGATCGTGATTAGATTTAGTGTGCAACACTCATTTTATTCTTTTTCAGTCTATCTCTTATTTCTCAAATTCAAGATGGTGAACGGTCTGAAAATCGAGGATAGACTCGAAGGGATTTCGAACTACACATCGTGGAGGTTCAGAATCATGCTCACTTTGGAAGAGAATGATTTAGCTAAGTTCGTGAAAACAAAAGTTCCTAAACCTGAGGAGGAAGAAGAGAAGCTACAGTGGAGGAAGAAAGACACTAGGGCAAAGAAAGTGTTGGTTGATTCCGTCAAGGATCATGTTGTACCGATTGTCTTCAAGTTGGATACAGCAAGAGAGATGTTTGCAACCTTGGAAGAGATGTACGAAATCAACAACACTAGTCGAGCTCTCGCACTGAAGCAACAACTCCATCATGTGAAAAAGGCGAAAGGAGAATCTGTTATCACATACTTCATGAGGATTTTAGAGATAAGAGATCAGCTCTCCACAATTGGTCACATGATTGACGACAAGGACCTAACTATGTTGGCTCTCAATGGTCTTTCGTTTTCATGGGAGGCGTTCATTCAAGGAATCAGTGCAAGATCTAAACTTCCCAAGTTTGATCGATTGAGGATTGACTGCATTCAAGAAGAGTCAAGACTAACAACAGGGGGAATTGGTCAAAGTTCAAAGAATGAAGAAATGCAAGTTATTGCCTCTCATTCATCGAACAAAGGAAAAGGCCTTAAGAAAGGGTTCTTCAAAAGGAATCGAGAGAATGGAAATGATGGTGCTCCTACTTTCAAAACAAAACGAGACATGTCCAAGATTCAATGTTTTCGTTGTGATAAGTATGGTCACTTTGCAAAGGATTGTCCTCAAAGACCTAAGCAACAAATTGCCACTGCAAATGTTGAAGAAATCACTCCACAGAAGGACTCCAATGATTATCTGTTCTATTCAGCCTTGTCAAGCAATGTTTCTACCGACTCCAACACTTGGTTGATTGATAGTGCTGCTTCTAGGCACATCACCAGTTTCAGGGGTCACCTTTCAAACTTAGTGGAGAGCAACTCTAGTGATCAAGTCGTTATTGGAGACGATGCCAGATATTCTGTGAAAGGAATTGGAAACTCCACTCTTCACTTGGATTCCGGGATTTCATTGGAGTTGAATGATGTACTGCTCATTCCAGGGATAAAGAGGAATCTTGTCTCAATTTCAGCATTGGAAGACAAGGGTTATCAAGTTGCCTTCTCCAAAGGCAAAGTTCTTATATGGGCAAAGAACTCCAACTTCAAAACTGCTCAAGTGATTGGAGTTAGACATGAATATCTTTACAGGCTATGCACTTGTCCTCTTCAAGCGCTTGTGCATGACAGCTCCAGTGTGTGCGATCTTTGGCATCGAAGATTGGCTCACATTCACTTTCGTGCTCTACCTATCATGGGGAAGATGGTCACTGGTCTTCCAAAATTCAATCAAGAACACGAAGGTACATGCAAGGGATGCGCCCTAGGCAAGAACACAAAAGGTACGTTTCATACTAGTGAAAGTAGATCTAAATGTATTCTTGATCTTATTCATTTTGATTTGTGTGGTCCAATGTCTACTGCATCATCTAGTGGTTTCTTGTATTATATTATTTTTATTGATGATTACTCTAGAAAGACTTGGATCTATTTCTTGAGATCTAAAGAATCTGAAGAAGTATTAGAAAGATTCAGAGAATTCAAGGCACAGGTTGAAAACCTGTCTGGGAAAAGGATCAAGGTATTGAGATCCGACAATGGTGGAGAATACACCTCTGGCACATTTCGAGATTTTTGTATTGAAGCAGGGATTAAGAGGGAGTTCAGTGTTCCCTATAATCCACAACAAAATGGTATTGCTGAAAGAAAGAATAGGTCTATTGTGGAAGCAGTGAAAGCTATGATCCATGATCAAGACCTGCAAATCTCTCTTTGGGCGAAAGCATCGAGGACAGCCGTCTATGTTCAAAACAGGAGTCCCCACAGGATCTTAGAGAATAAAACTCCTGAAGAAGCATTCTTAGGGGTGAAACCTGAAGTTAGTCATTTGAGGATCTTTGGTTGTCCTATCTATATTCATATTCCAAAGGAAAAGAGAACAAAGCTAGAACCTTCTGGGAAGAAAGGAATTCTTGTAGGTTACAATGAGACATCAAAAGCTTACAGGATATACATACCAGGACAAAAGTCTATTGACAGAGAGTTGAGGTGAAAGCCCTTGATAATGCAATTCTCTATTGAGAGAGATTTGAGGTGAAAGCCCTTGATAATGCAATTCTCTATTGAGAGAGATTTGAGGTGAAAGCCCTTGTTTCCACCCTCTGGGAGAGCCATGGTGGATGTCATGTGTGTGACTCCATGACAGCATCACGTGAGGGAATCCATAATGATTTTATTTGTGCTTGTGTATCACCCTCTGGGAGAGCCATGGTGAAAGTCACATTGAGGTGACAACATCACATTAAGTGATGAGCACTTGTTTTTACCATCTGTGGAGGTAGCCACAATGGTTGATATCACATGGAGGTAATATCCTATTTTGTTTTCATTCTGATATGATGTGTCTTGTGCAGGTGGAAGTTCATCCCTAGCTGAGAGGGAGTGTTGATGTTATAGCAGCTATGGTCTGCACTTCATTGCTTGAATTCCAAGAAGAAAGATCAAATTAAATGTATAGCCATTCGGCTATTTAATTTATATCAAACAATAATCATAAAAGAATAAAGGGCCGACCCTATTGATTCGCATTTATCTTTTATTGATTGGGCTGGCCTTAGTTGTATTTTATCATTTATTATGTTTCTCTAAAGAGGCCGACCTAAGTGAAGAGGCGCCTTGTGTTGTATAAGTACAAGGTCATTTTGTCATTGTAAGACATTCAATTTCAAGCAAGTTCGCATTATTATTCAAGAGCAAAATTCGCACTTCTTAGCAGCAATCTGATTTCAAGGAAGAATATATTCATTTGTATCTTGTGCATCTAGGAGAGGTGCGACCTCATTAAATTCCTTATTGGCCATTGCTAGGCCTGAGTTGTAAGCAGATTTCTGCCATTGTTCTATATTATAGAAGAGATTCATTGCTGGGTTTTTCTCCCTCAAGAGGAGGGTTTTCCCAGGGTATCTTTGTGTGTTCATTGTCTTATGTGTTGAAATTCTTTTAAGTACTTTCATTGTTTAATCTGATCTAAAAAACACTAACAGGACTAAGTATTATACTTAGTTAATTTCATGTTTTTAAGTTGTACCCCCATGCCTAGGAGTGATAACTTCATGTTGTTTTAAAGAGGGGACATTAAGGGGTCATGTTGAGCATTTAATGATTTATTAAAATGCTTTATTGTTGCAAATAGAAATGGACGCCTAAAGGGAAGGGAAATAATGTTTTATTATTTCACAATAAAGTGAATGGTTGAAGGTGGCGTCCCTTGGGAAGTTGAAGTGATTCAACTTCTTGGAATTCAAATTGTTTCATTTGCCCATTGAAACTTATATATTGTTGCATTGTGGGGAGTTGATTACGTTAAGTTTTGGAAAAAAAAGTTATGCTGCTAGTTTGAAATCCAGAATCCGGCTAAGGGAAAGCTTAGCAAATTCTATTCCACTCTTCGGACCTGAAACTATGGTTTCCTAGATAATGGATTGAGAGTGTGCTTCATTCAGAAGTACATATTGAGCTTCAAAGTGGGGAATTGTGGTGTGTTTTCCAGATTTCAAGTTGTTGATATTTACACAGCTGAAAGTTGAATTTGTTAACAGCTTCTTGTATCATGTTATTCTCATTATGGGCATTCAATAATATCATTACTAAGGTCATGGCGACCCTTCTTAGCAAATTCCAGATTTTATTTCAAAGTGTATGATTTTTATTAGCAAAATCGCCCTTGCTAGGGCCGTACCTTCTTGTTTGCATTGGGAATTGTTCCAATAAATAAATGTTGGGTTTTTGGAGTTGTTTCTTCATCATGGCATGGGCGCCTATCCTCCAAAGGTTCATTGCACTTGGTTTCACGCAATTTGGAGGTAAATTGATTAAGATATAAGCATTTCATTGATTCACAGGTTGCTGATTTACAGTTTCAGTTTGCTGATTTTAATTATCAGACTTCAAAGAGATCATATTTTAGCTTCCTTTTCAATGTTTAAGAGCTTTCTAGATTGAGATAATCATTTTTCACATTGTGGCTTTGACTATCATTGTAATATTCGTAAATTGTAGATTATTGGATTGTAAGGTTGTGAATTAGTAGTACTAATCCAACCATATGTTATTGCTGCATTTACTTGTAATTTCTAATGCTAACATTAAGTACCCCTGGATGGTTTACCACCAATGTGGAGAATAAACTTGAATCTCTCATCTTACCCACTGTAAAGTGGAGAATTCTCACTCTTGAGTGGATGCCTGTTGCAGCAGACGAAGTGTTTAAATTGTAATCTTTTCCCCCCACTGTTTGGTGGTAGTGAGGAAATTCTCTCATGGCTGGTTATCCGCCTATGTTCTTTCAATTCAGCAATTAGCACTCCACCATATGCTAGCACCTCGCCTGTTAAAGGATCTTGAGTGCACATTCTTGGTGTTGAGTTTAGACTCTCTCTTTCAGTTGTAATCTTTGTAACTTTGATTCAATAGATCCTAGGGATCCTCTGACCATATGCCCGCCCCTCCTCCTGAAGTGGTTTTAGGGCGCATTCTTGGTTAGAGTTCTTTCATGCAACGTTTTGGGTTAAGCTAACCTTAACGGGTGCTTGGTTACATTGTATTTGTTATTGAAAATCAAAAAAAAAATGAGAGAGTGTATTTCAAGATATTAAATTAATTATTTATCAGGTTATTCCAATAAATTAATATCTTAAGGATGATTTTATATTTAATTAGTTTAGTAAAGTGACTAAATAAAATATATCATAAAGTCACTTAAGTTAAAATATATTTTTTATCCCACATTGACAAGAAAGGTGTGTGGGCTCTCCTATGAAAAGTATAAAAAGAAGCTTGGGCTAGGCATTTTGGACATCTTGAGTTGAATACATCTTTTCTACTACATTGCTGAAGCTGAATGCTTAGCTTGTTGATTTCCGTTCTTCGTTTGTGCAAGACCAAACCTAGCTGGTTAAGTGCCAATTTCGGTTGTGAAATATCCACCCTAGTTGGATAGTGGAGGGAGATACTTCAGTCTTTCTCATTGAGATAATTGCAACCATTGGAGAACATTTTTTGAGGAAGTTTGGTGAGTTATTTGAGGTCTGCAATTTTGTTTCAGTCTGCAGACCAGCCATGGGAGGAATTGCATTTTCATTCATTGCTCTTCACTAAGGGGACAGAATTTTGTGGGCATTGGAGGGATTGATTTCTATTGAGTTGGCAATCATTTCTACACCAATTTGGAGACCTATTATTGCTGCATTCATTTATACAAAAAGTTGTCAGGCAAGAACGGGGGCGGCACCCTGAGGAGTACGATTCTTCACTTGAAGGGCTCCTAATTTGTTGATTCTTGGTGGGCAAGATCGCCATCCCTTCTTCTTCATATCGGCACATAATATCCAGGTTCTTTGGTTCCAATTTATGTAGTTTTATCATTGTATAAGTCGCTGCCATATGACAGCTATAGATGCATATTTCATACCAGCACTATGATAGCATTTTGATTATGTTGTAAGCCAAGAATCTTGGCATTTGCATATCATTTCCAGATTGTAATTAGCTTTATTTCCATTGCAATATCATATTGGAGACATAAGGAGTTTGTCAGCAAATTGTTTGATAAAATGCCTTCTAGCTATAGGTATTGATTTGCATTAGCTTAAGTCATCTACTTGCATTTTCAGTCACTTGCTAGTTGAAGAAGTTAGAAATATATTGCATTGCATCTCATCTTACATTTCAGCCTTAGAACATTGCATAATAAGTGTTTGGTATAATGCTCATTGCTGTAGTTGCATTATTACATAAGAATTCAGTCATCTAGGTTGCTTGCCAAGTGTTTGCATTAATGTCCCTTGGCTGTAGATGCATATTTTCAGTCATATAATTGCATTGGTGAGTCATACATTGATAGTTGCTTGCATACTCATTTCAGATCAGTCAATTGCACTTCTTAGTGAGAGATTTATGATTGCATATGCACTCTAAAAACATCAAAAAACATTAAAGAATTTACATCAGCAAGTACAGATTTCGCTTGGCAAGTGTTTGACAAAATTCCCAAGATTCTAATCAGCAAGTTTAAGGTCAAATCTAGAAAGGGACATAACATAGCCTACGGGAACAAATAATAGGCTAACCTCCATTTGGCTTGCTTGAAGCACTAGGTCAGAAGTGGGGACAATTACATATTTCCAACTTGAATATGTGGAATAGGTAGATTGGGTTATAAAAGAACAAAATCCAAGGCATAAGCAACAAGTGGAATGGATGGATAGTGACATGCAAAAGAAGAATCAAAAGAAGCAATAAGAACTAAGAAGTGTTCAATATCTTCCAGAATTCCACAAGCTGCAACCATTCAAGTAAGAATCCAAGACCCTCAAAATTTAATGCAATACTCTCAAGCCAAGCTCCAGGAAGAAATTTGCACCAGAAGTGTTTCTTATGGGTATACAACAATGTTGTACCCCAAATTATAATTTTTGCTACATTAAGGCATTGTGAAAGAGTCAGTAAAAGTCTTGTTGAAAATTGTCAAAAAATTAAAATTTGCATGTCGCACATGTTGGTCAAAAACTCAAAATTTTCAAAATCTAAGGATTTGGGTCTGCTCAAAGTGAAGTTTTCTACAAAACTGTCATGTCCCCCGAGATCGTAACATACTAAAATACAAATAAATAGAAAAAATGACAAAATATATATTAATGACATAATTATTATAATTGGCATGAGACAATATTATAATAATTATAAGATTGACAATACAAATTAACAGTCTAATGCTATTATTATAATTAACGTAAGATAATATTATAATTATAATTATTATATATAATGTTATAATATTAAAATATAAGTTGACAATTTGAATAATCAAATAAATATTGAAAATATATATAATTAAGATAAACTGATAAATTCAATCTATAATTATAATACTAAAATACGAAGCACATAATATATATTTATACTACATAAACATCATTTTAATTATTAATATAATATTATGAGTACTAAGAATATAAATACTAAATGTTATAATATATAAATATGAAACACATAAGATATTAATATAGAATATAATTATCACCTCGAGGATACATTCGAATATATCCCTTTCTAAAACCGACTTCTATGAACAAGGAGGATAAATTAAAACTAATATACTTTATACACAGTGAAACAAAAGCAGTGATTAATGCAAGAGGCATGTCGGTTTAGAAGTGAAAAGCCATCTCTTCTGGCAAATCAAAATATTAAAGGCAAGTCAACCCCACAGTAGGGGATCATCAGGAAAGAAAGAACAACGCAAGCAGCATCGATGATAGAGAATGGGAGAAATAAATACAGTTTCCCAAACAGATAAAAGACACTCTAGTAAGTCGTTGGCCCCCCAATTTGGCTGCACATCGATTGAGGAACGGAATGTTAGGCTCTCAAACAGGAACAATGATAAGGGAGGCACCAATCTACCTAACTGTATATGGGGTAATACCTGGAGAATTAATTTAGTTCGCTACAGCAGAGAAGGGATTGCTGCAAGTGAGTACCTAAGATCCTAAACGAGGCTGAATATCAAGAGTAATATTTCAGATGCCCAACCCAGATAAATCGCATAAGTTGAGGGCTAATATATCAGGAATAGCAATTTAATATTGGATATTATCTGGCTCACATTCGTGTCCATGAGGGTGGATAGATAAAGTCAGAAATTGCACCTTATAAATGGTGTCTATTTGCATCCTCTAAAACAGATAAAAATTGCAGTTCGCCTATCAGCACTCATAGCAGATTGTGGCTCATTCCTATCAACATTTCATTTATTATTTTCCATACACATAAAGTCTAATAATCCAAACCAATAATAGCTTTAAAGGTTACTCTTAATCGGATTAAGGTTTATCATTGATATTTAGACCTATTTGTATATCTTCATTTATGAGACTTAAGGACATTTTCAAGGTCATCCAAAAAGGGGACATTACAAAAACCTAGATCTCAGTTTTTCAGCACTAAATTTTAGGAAAGTTTCTAAAAATAGACTTTTTCTTGGTTTTTTTTGGTTTCTTCTCAAATGGATACTGGCAAAATTTTCTAAAAATAGAAAATTTCTATAGAATCTTGACTTCCAGGGTTCAAACTGATTTTGATTGGTTGAAAATACTTTCTTATCAGGCTGGTCCAGTCAGAGTCGTCAAAAGATGATTTTTTCTTTGGTGGGTCCATTATGCTTTTTCAAAAGCTAAAATGGGAGCTCTGAGGTCATCAATAGAGGTTGCTCAACTGCCAGGTGTCAGATTCGAGGTCTCAAGCACTACACAGATTATATAACGGCAAAAGATGTCTATGAAATAGAGAATGAAGGAGGGAAGCTAGAATCTTGAAAATAATGAAATTTTGACTAAGTCTAGAGAGTCCAGGCACCCCTATCCAGTCAAGGTGCCTGGGTTTCTTTGCCTTAGCCATTTTTCAGACCTCAACTGCCGATCATGGAACAAAGATGAAGAACAAAGCAAAAGGTTGAAAAAACAAAAATAAATTCTAACACTAGAGAGTAAAGGTACCCCTGCTAGCCAAGGGCGCCCATCATTTCAAGGCACCAGATGCTATTTCTAGGGTTTGTGCTTCCAAGACATTGTTGCTCAGAATCCTTCCAGCTCCACAGTGAATCTATCAGCAAGTTCATCAAATCAATCAGTCAGCCAAAATCTCAGATCAAACAGAGAAGTTTCAACGAAGTAGCAAACTATAAATTGTCAAAATCCCAGAAAATATTTTAAGCCTGGAGAATATAGGCACCCCAGGTAGTCAGGGGCGCCTAGGGTTTTGGAGGATCAGAAAATGTTGTTAGGGTTTGCCACACCAGTCATTGTCTTCAGAATTTTGCAAGCTTTCCAATGGATGTCTTAGCTAGATCATCAAATTCATCAGTCGCCTGCAGTTTCAGATCAAATGGAGGACAAAGCATGAGAGACGAATTCGAGAAGTTGAAAATATCCAAATGTTGTCCGGTGAACTTGGGTACCCCAGGTAGCCAAGGGCGCCCAATATTTTGAGCATCTAAAAGTGGAAATTAGGGTTTGTCACCTCCAGAACATTTCCTTCAGATTTGATCAGGCTCTTCAACGGAATCATCAGTGAACTCGTCAAATTTGTCAAGCACCAGATATTGCAGACTGAATGGAGAGATAAACTTGTGCAAAATGAAAAAGTCAAAAGAGAAGATTAAAAAAAAAGAGAAAAAAATCCAACTCTGGAGGAGTTGGGTGCCCCAGCTAGCTAGGGGCGCCCAAGCTTTTGACCCCCTAAAATTAGTTTTCAAGAGATACAACCTCCAGAAGATCTTCAAAAAAATTCAAGCTATCCAACGAATCTAGCCATCAATTTGTTACATCCCAAATTGTGAGGTTACTATTTACTATTACTATATAGGGTAAATATGAATGTAATGTGAAATCTGGAGATGCTTGTGCCTTGTTATCAATATGTATGTTATCTCATTTGACGTTGTTTCATTTGATGTTATCTCAATTGATGTTATTCATGGTAAAATATTGCATATATGTGAATAGATGGTTATTGAAGTATTGTTATTCTAACTTTAAAGATGTTTATATATATGTTGCTTATTGCTATGAACAAAGGACTGCTAAGGTATGTGCTAGTGGTTGCAGGTAAATGTTCATTCTCCAGGGGAAGGGGAAGTATCACTTGGGAGAGGAGCTTGGTCGGGTAATCGGTAAAGTAAACTAACTGGGCATACACACACGTCATCTTAGATTGAGTAAACTGAGTCAGTTTGTATGGGTTTTAGGTAAGTCATCCATAGCTTGTATGATTGCAATAGGATTCTTGCTTACTTCTACATACTTTGTGAGTTACGTTTATCTTTGTATTTGTCTTGTGGTATTACGATCATTATGATGGTAACATAAATGGGTGTAAGTAAATGGGGAGTGGACATGTATACATATATATAGTATATGCACGTATCCATATGTATATATACATATCGATACATGCGTATGATGGCAGATGGATATGCCCATACGGATGCATCGATAAGGTATACTTACATATACGTGCACATAGAGGAATATATACAGACATATATACATGTATATATGCACACAACCTATATTATGTGAATATTATAATATTATTATTACTGTTGTTATTATCGCCTGACAATTTACATATTCATGTATATATATACATATCGGATATGTTGACTGGCTTACGATATGTTTACAAAGTTTTATATATATATATGTATATATTATTTATTACTTTAATATATATACAAAGTATATATATATAATATATAATATATATATTTAATATCTAATCTCATAATGGAAATCAAATCATTTTCCACATTGATTTAAATATCAACTCTCAATTTTGAAACTCGAATTATTTTCCAAATTGATCTCAACATAGGAAATCGACTTATTTCCTATTTATCGAAATATTTACCATTTAACTATGGAATCGGGTTATTTCATATTCAATTTGATTTAAATCATTTAACATAGGAAATCGAATAATCCCTATTTAATGAAATATTTATTTCTCAACTATAGAGATCGAAATAAGTATCATTTATCTTTTGAAACGTTGAAAGTGTGAAAACGAATTATGGCGCTAGAAAAATAAGCGCCTGGTAAATGCGTGCAAATCTAGAAACAAGATTTATTCAAACACAGTTATGGATGGTGTCGAATCAACCAGTAAAGAAGCTATGTGTTCTGGAAATAACAAATGACTTTTTCCTGCTAAGTGAATCACCCGCCATTTTATGGCATTGGCGCCGTTTCTGGAAAAATAATCTGTAGGTGCCAATTGACACAAATTCACCATGTGTGATTGAACTAGTCTTCATTTTGCTGTCAATTTCTGAAGGTCGATTCACCTTGAGCAAGTTGAATATGTGAGTGGAAGTGCGCCACATAGTGAGTTGAACAATTCAAATTTTTGTGGTGTCATATCACATGCCTTTTTAGAGGAAATCGTTGGGGCTGGGATTCTATAAATAGTCGCCTCATTCTTCATTGATAATCACTCATTCATTCTTCTTTCATTCACATTCTCCAATTACTCTGTCATTTTCATTGTGTGTGGCAACAGCTGCAAGTAGCTAGGTGTTTGCTTTATACACCTTATGCAACTATTTTCTTCAGTTATTTGTATTCATTTTGAGTATACCTAGATTTAGGAATATACAGTCATGCCACATTGTGAGAGATCTTAGAATTTGGAAGAATTCATTTGCTGTGAATTACCATTATTCTGTGAGGGAAAATTCTACCCAAGGGATTTGACATTTCCTGTGAGTAAATTCTGAGTGTGGAAAGGGGAAAAGTAAACAATTTCTAAGGTGTTGGAAGTTGGATTGTGAAGGCAGCTCTGTCATCAAATTGGGGAAAGCGTAAATAGGCATGGGATACTCCTCTACTATACAATTTGCATGAACCGATATACTGTTTGAATTGTACTTTTTGTTTGAGCATAAATGTTGTCTTTTGGAAAAAGGTTAATGAAGCAATCCTAGCTACGTTCTACATTGTTTGTAATTATTTGTATAATAGGAGAATGTTGTTTGCAGGGATATTATTTTCTAAGCCTGAATGCTTTCAGATAAAGGGTATTGAAGCCTTAGATCCGCTAGTATAATGTGTTTTAAGTACTCCATGATAGGAGAAATTACTTGACTGGGGAGTTCAACTATATTACATAAGGTACAACATAAGTATTTAATTGTACTAGCTATGTTTGAACATAGAATGTTTTATGTTTGTATTTACTATTTGTACATAGGAAATGAAATGTTGCATTCTAGTTGTATTCTACATTAATTGTATGATCTCCATATAAGGAGAGTATTGATTATGTTAGTTACTAAATACTAGGACGGAAATGAAGACAGGAGTCAAATAAATTCTATCAGCTTAAGTTATTAGGTTAACTTAGATAAGCTTGAGTTACTCCTAAAGATAAAGATTTCCAGTATAGGAGGGATTATGTGAATTACTTGTTGTGATGATTCATTTCTAGCAGTTAGTATGTTGTAGGAGTGTTTGGGGTGACCGATTATCCATTGAAGGACATAACCTACACGTAGTGTAAGATAGCCCTAAGTCAAATCGACCTTGAATGGTGTATGTGATAGATGACCCTCAGTAGAAATACTGTATGGAACACTTTGGCCAAACTAGTATAATGTACCTACATCCTCTTAGATTGGGCAATGATTACACTGTCAGTTCATTGTGATCCAATAGTACATGCTAGTTTGGGATTGTGGGATTACAAGGATCTAGTTATGTAGAACACACCACTATGCTCAATTGGTTAATAGTATCGATTACTCCACCAATCTCTTCATCAAAGGGAGGGCCATCTATCAAATGATAGATGTGCGGGGGACCGCATTATAAGTCTGTGGTTGGCGGAAAAGCGCTCGAGTGATGCTTCTCCTCCTCTAAAGGCTACTGAAGTACCAAGATTTGAAAGGCGGATTCCTGGACCTTCTTACTACTATTTGTTCTAAAGCTCATTGGAGCTATGTTAGTTAAGGTACGTTCTCTCGTTATTTATACTTGTGAAGTTATTATAATGAAATGGAATCTTTATTGTAATTTTAATATGATATCTTGTTCATATATTATCAATAAAGGAAAGAAAAATTATATTGCAATGACTTGTTAGCACGTTTATTTACTCTTTTGATGTAAAATTGGAAATTTTTATTTTACCGAAGGGTCGGGTCATTACATAGTTCATCAGACCTCCTAAACGTCCAGAATCGCAAATTCACCTACAGAATCGCAAATTCACCTAAACGTCAGAAGACATTAACAAATTGAAGAACATAAAAAAAACTCTCTGGAAGAGTTGGGCGCCCTGGGTAGCCAAGGGCGCCCAAGATTTTGAGAGCACAGATGATGATTTTTGCAGTTGCAGTCTCTGAAAGATTCTTTCCAAATTCGATTAGGCTCCGCAATGGATCAGTCAGCTAGTTCACGAGATTCACCAAGTGTCCGGAATCGACGATCGAAGGGATGCATTTTATCAAGCAAAAAAGTTGAAAATTTCAAAAAATGGCCAACTCTATCAAGTAAAGGCGACCCAGCTAGCCAAGGGCGCCCAAGTTTCAATGCCTTAGTGAAATTTCCAAATTTCGTCATGCATCATTCAAAACAACATCCACGTTCGATGTACCTGCTTTTGGATTGGCTTCAAAGATTTAAAGCTGGAGAATAAAGTGTTTTTCTTCCTCAAAACCTATTTAAGAAGGCTTTAGCATTCATTATTAACAAATTTTCCAGGTTGGCGTCCAAAAGCAAGAGAGGAGGAAACATCTAATTTTCTTCATATCAAGATTTGAAGGCCAAAACGTGGTGCTTTTTTGAAGTTCTTCATATTTTCTATATCAGCTTGCATAGAGGCTTGCTTTTTCATGCTTCAAATTTCCAAGGCATCATTTTTCAGAAGAAGGGGGTCATCTTTTTCAATTTTCATCAATTTGGGTCAGCTTGGTTTTTTATTCCCTATAACTTTGGAAAATTTTAAAATTTTCAAGAACCTACTTTTTCCACGCTTTTTTAGGAAAACCTCAATATTTCTAAAATCTATTCAACTAGGTCTCTCTGAAACAAGATTCTACACAATACCCAACTCTCAGCGTTTTTCGAGAAAATCCTAAAATTTTAGGGTTTCTGCTTTTTCAATCAGCCATCAACATTTTCAAAATCGAACGATCTGGGTCCTTCTGAAACGTGATCCTCAATAAAACCCAAGTCCCAGTTTTTTTCAGAAAACTACTTTTTCAAAATAAATCAGCATTTTATTTTCAACAATTTGTGCAAAAATTTTCCGAACCTAGTCGAGTTTATAGTCAAAATTCGAGTTTTTCAGCATGCAGTACTCTCCCATCGAATTCAAAACCAAGTCGGTGTTGTATCACCATTATCTAAAAAAAATTGAAATTGATTTGCATCATATAAATCCAGTGTTCGATTTGCGTGCTTTGGAAGACACAGGTAATGTTGCAATCAAACATCTTGGTGTAGCAGCTTCAATCCTTGTCTCAGTGCAAAGCATGGAGTTTGTAATTGCTTGTGTCAAGCATTACAATCCTACAACACGGGAAATCCAAGCAGCAAATGGGCGAGTTTTTTGCAGCCTCAAGTCGGACGATGTTGAGAAGTGTTTTTCAATACCACCTTGGTCGGAAAATTTGGTCATCTCCATTGAAGAGAATGAGAAGGTGTGGCACATGCAAAAGGATAAATATCGGAAGAGAATTGCACACAAATGGTTGAAAGAGAAACACAACACTTTGCCAAAGAATGTTGGGCATGGAGAATTCAAGGAAGAATTTGCAATCATGATTACTCTACTTAGTAGAGTCACAGGTCAACTAGAGGCCAACAAATTCCAGCCTTGGATGTTTTATGTCATCTCTCACATCATTGATAAGATAGAACTCTATGATTGGCCAACCTTGATCAGCGATAGTCTCCATCATCAGATGACAATATCATACCCCCAAAATGGTAACACATTGAAATAAAGATAAATAACAAAATACATATTTGCGATTTAATGCTATTATATTTTAGTGTTAAAATATGAAATGTTAAAATACGAATAAAAAAATCCAAGAAATATCAAAATATAAATATAGGCAATTGCAATCTAAATATTATTATTATAATCTAAGTCACAAGGTTCAAATGCGTGCATGAAACAAACACGAACACAAGCCAGAGGACAGGAGGTCACGAAAAAAAAACCAGAAGAAGTTCGCGCGGCCAAAGAAAATGAAGATCGCTGCCAGAAATAAAGACGTGCTCCAGAAAAAAAAAACCGCGTGCCACAAGAAAACCTTCACTTAAGCAAAACGCGATCTTCCAGAAAAACTGCCCACGAAAATTTTCAGACAGAAAAAATTCGAATTTCAAAACAAGCCACGAAGAAATTTCGAAAAAAAATTTCCGAAATTAAGCTCACAAAAAATCTTCGAAAATTCAAGGAAGATTTTATTAAATTTTTAATTCAAGAGCTTAAAAAATCTTGAAAAGATTTTTCATGAATTAAAAATTCAATTTTGAGCGTATTGGCTCTGATACTATATTACGCAAGTAATTGGTAAATTAATTGATGTATTAACAATGAGCGAGACGCTCAATAAATAGTTTACAAGATTTACAAAACTGGAAAGTTTCTAAAAAGAAACTCCAGATAAGATCGGGGACGATCTTATCTCTATCTTACAATATCTTACAATATTGAGCATTAATAAATATATAAATAAACATTATTTTAATAATTATATTTTAGTGTTAAAATATGAAATGTTAAAATACGAATAAAAAAATCCAAGAAATATCAAAATATAAATATAGGCAATTGCAATCTAAATATTATTATTATAATCTAAGTCACAAGGTTCAAATTCGAATTCGAGTTCGGCAACATTGAAATTCGGATGAAATTCGGCAAGGAAAAAATTCGAAAAGTAAAAAATTCGGATTAAATTCGCCTTATAATTTTGTTTTTTTTTAAATATAAGTAATAAACTTAAAATAAGTAAAAAATAATATTAATATACTAATATGTTTAAATATATTAATAAAACTAAACACAAAGAAAAATAAATAATAAATAAATAAAATTATATATTAAATAATAAATATATTATAATAAAACTTTAATTTATTTGTTTTAAAATATAAATACATTTAAAAAATTTAATTTTAATACTATAACTATTAGTACTAAATATATTCAATTGAATATATTAATAATTAATAATCTAAATTAAATATTTTAAAATATTAAAATCTTAACATTAAAAGTTAAAACAATGTTCATATATTTTTAATATGTTAAATTTTATAGAATAAAATAAATAAATTATCTCAATACCTAATAAGCTAGGGATACCAATAAATAATAAATTAATAAGCTATAGATACGGCTCCGACTGGACCTCAACATTCTCATGACGAACTCCACACAAGCGGTCGTTTTCACTGTGCATTGGATGTCGTCAAAGTATGGGTGAGAGCGTGTGGATTTCCGAGCATTCTCTCGGCGCCGCCCTTCGTTTTGTTTCACCCTTCAGTGATTTTATCTTTACAGACTAACAATAGCGCAACTTTTTTCCCACAAGCGAAAAATGGGAGAGGAAGATTAAGACACCTGCCCTTCGTTTTGCTGCCTATGGAAAGGATTAAGAGACATTTCACTCAAAAAAACTGACCCATTTTTCCCAACGAATATTAAGGCGAACATAAACGAATTTTTTGGGTTTTTTTCAAATTCGCCAGATTTCGAATCTCATGGATAATATTCGGCGAATCTTGTGACTTAGATTATAATTATAATTATCCTAGATAATATTATAATTATAATTTAATTATCTTAATAGATATAACTACTAATTATAAATATCATAGTAATAGAAATAACATTCACAAAGAAACAATATAAAATATATTGAGCCTGAAATATTTAAAAGATATCAGCAGCAAATACAAGGAATCCTAAAAGAACAGATTCCTTTCAAACAGCAGTGATCATTATAATACATATTACAACCTATAGTTAGAAAAAAGGTAGAGATTCATTGTAGTTTAAACTAACAAATTCTAAGAGGCATGAAAAGCAATGACTATCGGTTATAAGAAGGTCGTGGTAGTGATTAGTATTGAAGTGGCAGCGCTTAAAATAAAGTAAGTAATGTTTAAACAAAGAGTCACGTCTATTTGTCAAAGGATGTCTCTCTCTTCATAAAGACAAAGATATAAATAGAGTTCGAAGAATAGGGAATAGGAGAAAAAAAGGCAATCTTTATCATCGATGGCTGTTAGAAGAAAGCCTTCTACATTACGTGGCTGGAAGGAAATAAAGGAAAACTCTGCAAATCGGCAGGGATCAGGTAAGTATAATATAAATAATCAGTTTAAATGAATATTAACGTTGGGGGAAAAGGTACTTAGTCAATGCTTTAGGAAATAAAACAATAATAAGTAGATATTGAATGAATAAATATGGATTTAAATAATGAGGCAATAATGATATTAGTGCTAATATGTTATTGGATATCTATTTATAATTGTATACATATATATGTATGTCAAAGTAATCATTGTAAATGGGAACCATACGAGAAATAGTAATATGTATATGTTTATATACAAGATGTACATATATTATTTACGATTATTCAATAATGATGCTTGCAGCAATTATTGAGCCTTATAAATAGTTATGATGCTTAATATAATTACGGATAATAGGTTCTTATCTGTTCAGTTACACTAACGATATCTTTTGAGTGCAAAGAAACAAGAACAATTGCATCTTAGGAAGATACATCATCGCGTCAAAGAAAGAAGACGAATCGGGCTTAGGGAAATAAGTCTGGAAGAAGTCCATTTAGTTCAACAATCAGGGGTAAGTATCCTCAACCAACTGATAGACCATTGAGGTTTATGTAATCAAACTCCAGTGACAATGGGTTACAATGTAATGTCTAACTCATATCTTATTAGAATCCACATCGGTGAATGTTCTAATCGGTGATGATTTGTGAATTCAATAGGATAAGTGAATGCATAGAGTGATTAAATGACACGCTGCAATCAATAGGTATATGTGTCTATATATTGAGTTCATCTCTATAACGTAAGTGAATTTCACATATAGAAATAAATGGATGTTATTTGTCTATCCACAATAATATTGCTTACAACAATTATTGTGTCTCATTGAGCTTTTATGGCTTTACCTTGAAGAATAGACTTCGGGCCAAAATTCTCTTTCGCTAGCACTCAACAAAGATAGTGAGTTTGTGGAGGGAAAGGTTGGTAAATCGATCCATTGATGGACGGTCCCAAGACGGGTGGGACACCTTGAGGGAGTCCAATTTGAGATCGTTCACGCACCCTTTGCACAGTAAATCTACCATCCAAAGAGGTTAGGAAAGAGGAAACAAGGCGAAGATCTATTCCGATCAAGAGTAATAAGTCATATCAGATTATGTTAGTTATGCACTAGTTGATAATAATGCATTTCATTTATCAATCTTTCATTGCTCTTTATCAAACAATCTTTAAAATCACAATTTTAATCTGTGCATTTTATGTCTCTAATATAGGGACATTACAGACATAATATTTCAAAATCCATGAGTTTCACATGATTTCCTACCTTGCGTATCTAATGGCCTATCAAGGAAAATTCGGAGGTTTGAATATCGTAGGAACTCTGGGTGTTCAGCATGTATATCATCATTACCCACAGCTGGAGTTTTTAGAGTCAGCACATCATTACAAGCAGGTGAATGATGCATTCTTAATGCATACGGTGAGAGACTTAGACAATGAGTTGCATGTACGGATTTCATCAATTTCCATGGCAGCAATGGCGGAGTGGGCTGATTGGTTCATCCAATTTCCTACATTCTTCTACATCAAAGTGTATGGCTTCTCAAGTAGTCCAGTCATGTTGCCAAGATATCCCATAGATGAGGTGGTTTTCATGGAGTTTCTAAGGCAAGTGTATGAAGTTCACACGTTCTTGCGGAATTGAAAGAAGGCTTCTTTTAGTTTTCCATTTGAGATGAGTATCTACAAATGTAGATCATCGGCGGATGCCAAGGTGATGGGTGATGAGTTGTCTAAGTTTGGCCTTAGTTGTTCGACAAGAGGCGGTCCTATGATCCTCATGGCATCTTTGCATCCCGTCTTGGTCAAAATCAAGCACATGTGCCTGCAGTTGAAGATTTTTGGGCTAATTGCGAGGATGAGTTCGAAGTGCGAAGGCGCAGTAACAACAAGGTTACCCTTCAACAAATGGCTGATTTCCTATTAGAAGATGTAGAAGCATTGTCTGATGATGATGAAGGAGATTTTCGGGTTCCCTACTCCTCACTTGTGTATAAATAAGGGCAGCCTTGCCCATTTTCTTTAACTGTTATTGTGATAGAAAATTGTTGAGCCTACTTTGCCTGCAAGTTGTTATTCAGTGTCTGTTCACTTAGTGTAAGAGCAACCTTGCATGTCTACCTTTTGCTACAAGTTATTGTTCAGTTCATTTGTAATTTGTGTTAAGTGTATTTTGGTTTGATTGCGAAACTATAAGCCTGTTATTGCTACAATTGTGTTGTCCAGAAGTGTAGTCGTTTTCAAAAATTTGAGAAAGGAAATCTCATGCCTCATTTGCTTTGATCTACTCTCCCGGGTTTTTTTTTGTGTTCTACTTATATAATCTTTATTTTAGCTTGCATTGAAAAGTACAATGAGTCTTCAGGTGTGCATTGAGAGAAATTTTGTTTAAGTATCTATGTCAAGATCATTCCTTGTTTACTTTTAACTCTCAACCTCTAAGTTTACTTGAGTTGTTAAAAGCATCATTAGAGTAGGCTTAGTCATAGTTGAAGTTCAAAAAGAGAAAATCTCAGCTACGGCGCTAGAGTTTTATAACCTTGTGCTCTTAGCTGAGAATAAAAAGATTGGAAAATAGTTTAGTTTACTTTCTTTAAGCATAATTAACAAAGAGGGATCTTCCCCTCCTAATTCAAAGAGCAGTTTATCTGTGCATAGTTGTCCGTTTCTAATTCACATTTTAGAGGTGCGAATTGAGATGCCAACAAACAACAAGACAACGAAACTTCCACATTGGCCCCAAGTTCTAAAGAAATTAGAATCTCTGAGAACCACAAAAAGCAAGCTCCATGGGCATCTTCCAATTCTTCCAGTCTGACCTGTTATGTGACTTTTTCTCCAAAAGAAGAGAAGGTTATGAAATAACCCTTTAGAATTAAAAGGGAGATAGGAAAATAAAGAATATTATGATCCTTTGGTTAAAATAGAGATTAATAAAGAATATTTATAAAAATCCTTTTAAAAAGGGAGTAATAAATATATTTATTATATAATTATTGAAAGACAACCTTTGTGAAAGGATGTGATGATTTGAAAACCACCCCTTAAGGCTTATATAAAGCATTTATGTGAGACTTAGTAAAGGGGCATTGAAATCACTCGGGAAGAAGAAGACAGTTTATTGGGCTATGGGCAGTGAAGAAGGGGCACATGGTGTGTCCAACTCGAGGTATGGTGTACACCCAGGATTGTCCTGGCCAAGGCTATTGTAATGTCCCCATTTTTTTGTTAGCATCAAAGTTTGGTGGTTTAGCCTATTCCTGGCCCTCGTAGGCAAACACAGATGGTTAGAGGGTCCTGCTTGGCAGAGATCAGTGTGTTTTCTCCTTCAGAGATCAATGTGGGTTCAGGTTTAGCCTTCGTTAGACTCAGTTCTTCATACTTACTATTTATAGTAAGTCACCATTTCAGGGGAGTCAGGGTTACTATATTTAGTAAGGCACCTGGACAGGTCTCAGATGCAGTGTTGACCTCTTAATCAGTTGAATGGGTGAAATATTAAATGTTTAATGAGTAATTATCATTAAAGGTACTTTAATGATAATTAAATAATATAAAGTTAAATTATAAAGTCAAAAGTGTACTTTATTTCCGATGAGGCCATGACCCTCAATTAAAATCACTTAAAGTACATTTTTATAATATTATTTTGGGCGCCCAAGTTTGAGGAGATATTATAAAGTTTTTATTAAAAACCTAAAGTGGATTTCAAAAGATGATTAAAAGCAACTTAAGAGGTCGACCTTCTTGAGGAATTATAAAAGGGCATCAAAGGCATTCGAATTGATTATGTTTTGGAGAATATTAAATTTTGTCTTTGGAGTTCGTGCTTGGAGAGGAAGCCAACTAGGGTTTCTGCCATTTACAGCATTGGAGAACGAAAACTCTTCAGTGTCTATGCAATTCTGAGGCTGTGCAATACCAGCTGATATTATTGCTTGATTGTGGACTTCATTCAGGGGTTCAATCTGTGCATTAAAGATAAGTTTACAAGGGTTTGAAGAGCAGATTTTAGATTGTTGAAATAACCATCATTGGAGAAAAAAAATCAGAAGTTATTGATCTACTGCTACAGTGACGTGAATAGTACCTGTGCTACAGTAGCATGAATAGTACCTGCGCTACAGTGATGTGAATAGTAACTGCGCTACAGTGTTGCTACAATATTATTCCATTATGTTAGTTATTTTGGTATGGTACTTCACCAGGGTTTAAATTGAAGATTAATCATTTACAGATTTGAAAGTAATTATCACCAGTTACCTTTATTGCTGCTAAAGAAATCCTTTCTTGGCACGTGGTATTTGCATTGGGCTGTTTAAGGCATTGAATTGAAGATCATTTAAGGAATTGGAAAAGCATAGATCAGTTCTTGGTAAAATCAATCATTAAGGATTCATCTCTTTGCTGCTAGCAATATCTTATCAGCACGTGGGCCTTATGCTAAGGCTATTCACCATCTAAGCTTGGGCGAACTGCTCCTTGGTGCTGGACATGTAAGTCTCTAGACTGAAACGCCTTTGATCTTTGCTATTACTACCTTCCTTTGAGGGCGATTGGTCTTCTAGTTTGTTGTGGCATTGGTTGGAAGTGGAGAAACATCACAGTTGCTGCCAGGTGTTAATCTGATAAAGTTTGTAGCTGCTACAAGCACTTCCAGAAATTGATGTTGAAAGAGTTTCAGACCAGCATTGTGTGTGACTACAGTCATAGGTATGTTAGCATTGTTGAACAAGAAGGTTAACAATCTGATTTTTTAAATATACTTTGTACTTGCAATTTATATATAATCAGATTTATGATTGAGGTTTCCATTGTTGAGCTTTCATTTGGCAATTGGCACATGTATTCACATTCATCTTTACCTGGCAAAGTTCTTTAAATTGTCAAATTACCAAAACAAACATTACTTGCAAACCCAAAATATCAAACAAGGGCAAAAAAATTGGTTTTGGTTAGAACCCACCTGGAGAGGGTTCCTACAGCTATTGCACATGTTGAGTGATTACTCTAAAGCATGTTGTGTTATGCATGTTGAGTAATTACTTTAGAGCATGTTGTGTTAAGCATTGCTCTAGAGAACTTGTGTTGAGTGTTTACTCTATTGAGTATGGCGTTGGAGCACTAGTGTTGAGCAATTTATCCATGTTGAGTTATGAATAAGAACTATGCCCTTGGAGTGTGCCATAGCTAGAGACAAGACCACTAAAATCCTCCTAGGGTGAAAGTGGCCTTTCCAAGTGCTCCAATTCAAATAAGTACTTAACATATTTTATTCAAAGATATTTAAAATTATTAATAAATGGGTTGGGGTTAATATAAATGAATCCTCAAAAGATGTTATTTACTATTCATATTATTGGATGTCAAATTATGTATTAACAAGATCTTAATATGCATAAGTCTTGAGCCAATTAATTGTGATAAAGAAGCATTGTGTGCATTTGTATTTGAATGTAATGTCCCCTTCCTAGCCATTTTAGCAAATTGTCAGAGTTAGCCTATTCAGTTGTTCCCATAGGCTAATAGAGTGTGGTTAGGGAACTTTGGTGACCATTCATCCAGCATGGTGTAGTTGGGAGTTGCGAATTGTCCTTTTCTAGAGATTGTTTTGGTATGTTTCCTATACTTACTATTTTTAGTAAGTCGGTTACAGGCGTCAAGGGAGCCAGTTGTCAATCTCACTATTTTTGGCAGTGTTGGTGGGACCCATCGGTAACAATATTTTAGTGCTTTGTGGTCCAGTGCAATTTTAAAATAACATAATATTATTAAATTTAAATTAAAATATTAACTTACGTTATTTTAATAAAGTGACTTTATGAAAGGGGACCATGGGGAGACTTAAGTGAAAAATAAGTTTAAATGTTATAACTCAAGTTGGGCGCCTAGGGAGACATAAGGGGGAAAGATAATTTAAAATTAAAATCTTTTAATTCCCAAGAAGAGGACATAGGGTTTTGACGGGGCTTTATAAGGACATTTTGGAGCTCATTCTTTCTCTATGTTGGATGAAGATTTTGAATTGGTTCTTGTTCTTGGAGGAGGTCATTCTTCTAAGGGTTTGTGAGGACGGAAACCCTTGCAAGTAGCATTCTCTACGCTGTTGAAAGACACAGTCTCGAGAATTCTTGGTGAATTCTTGGTGATTTCACTTTAGGAATCACAGTTGAGCTTCACTGCAGATTGAGACTTACAGTTTGGACATCAAAGTTATATTTCAAATTGGAAAGATCGTATTGTAGGGCAGGTTTGAATTAATCAGCAGCAGATTTAAGGAGTTTTAGTGCCTTTCTTGCTGGTCGTACCATCTTCCTAGGTTGGCCGAACATTTTGGAGGGAGGGCTGATCTTTTGTAAGGGTGGCTAGGGTTTTTGGAGGTTGTACTGCTTCATTTGGGGTCATCCAAGGTTGCACAGCACCGTGCTTGCGACATTTCTGCCATTGGAGGTGATTCTTACAGCTAGCATCCATTTTAGAGGGTTCTTCAAGCATATTTCTCCTATGAGTTCCAAAACTGTAACTCCCAGATTTTCTGGGTATTGTTGATTTAGATATTAGGGGATATTTTATGAATTGGGTTGTCTTTATTTCAATAAAAAACTAAGTATTTAAGCTTGTAGAAAATCTGGTATTTTCAGCTATAAATCCTCTATATAATGTTTAGTTATGAGTTGAATGTTTAATTGCAATATCTTCCATTCTACTACAATATATTGTTGTATAAATCATTGTAGAAACGTATCAAAACACTCATCAAAGTTTCTAAAAACACTCATCAAAAAACAAAGAAAAAACAAGTGCAAACCAGGCTACATATTACATTGAATTATAGATATAGTTTATAATCTTTAAAGTTTAAACTTAGTTATTAACAACTATAAATCAACTACCATATAAAATTAACTTTGATATATTAAATATAATCCTATTCTAAACTCTAGAGAAAAGAAGCATCATATTAATAGGAAATCTGATCAAAGACAAATGAAGCTACAAATATTTTACACAGAATAATACATGCTTCTCTCATGAGACAGTCAAGGCTGTCCCCGCTCTAATACCATATTGAGAGTTTAGGTAGAGCACAGGAAAATAGAAGCTACAATAATAAAATACAAAAACTTATATAACAAACTATAACAACCCTACTAAATTATTATTTTATGCATCCTATGATGCAATATTTCCAACACCCCCCCACATTGCACCATTCTCCAAATGGGGATAGCGGACCAACAATACTTGATGACCACAACTTACATAGCTTGTGAACCAAGTCCTTGTTGTCGCGTATGTAGCCACCATTGTAGATCATTGCCACTCTAATCACAAACGATATGAGACGGTTGCCACTGCCACTTGGAAACCGATCTTGGCTTTAGTCATTTTGGCACAAATAATTGTCACTAATGCAATTGTGCGGCCCCGTTACTAGTGACGAACGAGAGGTCGTTGAATGTCCTCCAGCCTCCTATGCCTCCATCCTCCAAGTCATGTGCTACTTAACAAATATTTCTTTTGAGGCACATTTCATAGTTGTGAGGAAAGAATATATCCTCCCCCTCTTGATGTGAACTTCTCTTCTGCAAACCAAGGGAGTGTTAGGTACCACCGATCATGCACTCCAATTACAATTGAAATCATTTTTATTTTTTTATAAGATGACTTGTAAAAACACACCCTATTCTAAAACAATATAACTTGATTTGACTTTATGCTAATCAAATAAAACTCAACTTTACATATTCTACCATTTGTTTGATTAGTAAGACATCTTGAAGCATAACCTATAGCCCAAAATTAGCACCGCCACATATGATTGTACCTCCATAGCATAAATAGAAGGATTTAGCTTTTTTTTTCCAACAAAATGAAAAATTCCATAGTGAAGAAATCTTCCTCTTCATTAGTGTGCCAAATGAATTGGCTCACAAGTTGGAATTGTTCTATTTTCATGTCCCCAATTTTAGAGGAAGTTTAATTTAATTAATTAATTAAGTTGTCCAAATTCATGATTATTTCATAAGGATGACTAATTGATTATTTTAGTTAAATTAAGTGGGATATTAAATTAGTTATTTATAAGGTTATTAAACAATTATAGATTCAAAGGTGACCTTATATTTAATTAATTTAATAAGTGACTAAAATATATATTATATCATAAAGTCACTAAAAATAAAATATATCTTTTATGCCACATTGACAAATAAAGTGTGTAAGCTCTCCCAAGAAAAGTATAAAGGGAGCTTTGGGCTGAGCATTTGGTATGGTTGAGTTGACTACTTCATTTTCTACATTTGGTGAGCTTAATGTTTGGCAAATCTCGCTTGTGAGATAACAAGCTTAGCTATTCCTAGTTTCGCTTGTGAGATATCAAGCCTAGCTAGATTGGGAAAGGATACCTCAGTCCTTTCATCTACAGCATAATTTTATGGCCTTTGGCCAAATTATCATCATTTGAAGGGGATCGATCCAAGAGGATAAACATCAGATTTTTGTGGTTGGTGAATATCAATCTATTGTACCCAAAATTAATTTTTGGCATTCTACTGAAATTGAGCTAAATAATGTAAAATTGCCATCAAAAGTATGTTTTAGGTCAACCCAAGCATGAGGTCTTTGTGGGTTTCTATCAAAGAACCTATGGTTAAATTTCTGCAAAACTAAAAATTAGGTTTTTATACCCCTATTTTTAGGGAAACCCTAAAAAATAGGACCTTCCTAGAAATGATTGAAAATGATTTTGAAAGGGTTAATAGACTTCACGATCACACTGATCAAGTCAGAATCATCAAAAGACATGTTTTACTCTAGTGGGTCTATTCTCGTTTTTCAGGAACAAAGTTAGGAGCTCCGCAGCCATTAATAGCAGATTGGCCAATACCAGGTGCAGAAGGCTAAACTTCAAGAACTCCAACGAAGAAACAATGGCGGAAAAGGATGAAAATGATGCCATTCAACGAAGGAGATTCTCAAAACGGAAAAGGCCAAAATTTGGCTAACTCTGGAAGGTGGGCATTTTGCTACCAAGGCAAAACAGCTGTCAAATACCAAAAAGGCGCCCCTCTTGAAGAAAGGCGCCCTTGGATCACATAGGGCAAATGTAATCGCATGACACCTTCATACCAATCATCCTCTTCACTTTCATGCTGACTCGACAACGCAATTATCAGCAAGATCATCTGATTCAGGGATCATTAGCTAATCGTCAGTGAAGTATGGAGAATCTATAAACAATGAAGATGCCAAATCAGAGAGCTTCAAGCTAAAAGCGCCCCTGCTGGCCAGGGGCACCCCTCAGTTCAAGGTATTAGATGAATCCATCAACAGCTACTCCATACATGACATCTTTTCAGCTTCCTCCCAGCCACTTGATCAATTTGACAGCACGTTCACTGGACATGCCAAACGATCACACGTTGAGATCAAGCAGAAAAATCCAGAACTGGAGACTGAAAGGACAAGCCAAAAATTGGCTAAGGACGGAGGAAAAGTGCCCCTCTTGGAGAAAGGCGCCCTTTCTTTGAGGCATACAGATGCAGTCTGATTGATTACTACCTTCCAGGATGACCTTCTCAACTACGATCAATCTCAACAAGAAGACTGTCAACAAAAGGATCCGACAACTGAATCATCTGACGACAGGGTTCGAAGCAAGCAATTTTCAAAGTAGATAAAATCAGTCAACAAACTAAAAGCGCCCCTGCTGGTCAGGGGCGCCCTTCGGTTTGAAGGACCTAAACTCACTGTCATCAACTGAGAAGTCAATCATCCTGTGCAAGACCGAGCTAGCTACCCGATGCATCATCAAGCAAAGTCATCCGACTCATCCATCAATGAGAACATCAAATCAAAGCACAGAGGGCCTGAAAAAACGAAGAATAGTCAATGAAAATTGACTAAGGCATTGCCAAAACGCCCCTCTTGAAGAAAGGCACCCTTCATTCTAGAGGTCCAAACTCAGTTTTTTGAGTTAATCTCTCCTAAGCATATCTCGTCAAGTTGATCCCATCTCAACAACGGATCCGTCAACAACTGTCGAAGATCAATTGAGCAGCCAGGATCGAAGCTCAAACGAAGGCACTTCAACCTGCAAAATTGATAAAAAAATATCAAAATTCCAAGGATGGACACCTAAAGAAGTCAAAGCAATATATTGACTTGAGTTAGCAAATTTTCGAGGCAAAAAGAGGCCAAACACTCCACAATCAGTGGAAATCACCTTTTTGAGCTCCAAATTAGACCTAAAATCATGAGTTGGCATCCATACTTGGTGGATCTCAACTCAAATCATCATATATTCATGCTAGGCATCCCATTCTCACTTATTCTTTTGCAGGTTGAAGGATAAAACAGCAAATTGCTCCCAAGAACATATTTTCAAGATCTAGTAGAGGTTTTGAATGGATCTTCGATATTTTTGAAGATCAGTGGTAGTAACAGTTTTCTTCTCCGAGGTTGATTCCAAAGGCATATTTTTGCAAGAAGGCAGATTATAACTTCCAATCCACCTTTTGTCTACTTCCTCTATTTCTGCCTAAAATTCTTTGCATGTCACAGGAAACGATAGACTACCTCAAATCTGACCAGCTGGGTATGATAAGCACATTTTTCCAACGAAACCCATCTTTTCAGATTTGCCAAAATCAACAAATTTGCTACCCCTATTTTAAGGGATCTTTCCGAAAAAGTCTCCAGATCAAAAATCCAAGGAACTAGGTCTATTTAGCTTCCAAGCATGAACAAAACCCACGAGCCAAATTTCTCCCGAAAAAAAAAACACTTCTCGACAAGAACTACTTTTAATGGTTTTCGAGAAAGTGTCTGAACAAGGTCAAGTACTCCCAAGTACAATACAAGACCAAGACGGTCTTGTACCACGATTATCTGAGGACGACTGACATGGAGTTATGGCAGAAAAACCCAAAAGTCAATTATGAAGACTTGGAGGGCATGAACCAGATTACATTGCAGAACATTGAAGAGTCTGGCTTGCTCCAAGCTGCATCCATTCCTATCACTTTACAGAGCATAGAGCTTGTAACTGCTTGCATCAAGCATTACAACCCTACTACAAGAGAAATCCTGTCAATGGATGGAAAGGTGATCTACAGTTTAAAACCGAAGGACATAGAGACGTGTTTTACAATTCCACCATGCGCTACCAGTAAGGTCATATCTGTGACGGAATGCAGAAAGGCTTTTGACGTTTCAAAAGACAAGTGTTCACTAATAATGGTTGAACATTGGTTAAAAGTGAAGAAAAGCAGCTTGCCCAAATCGGTTGGGCTAGGAGAATTCAAAGATGAGTACACAGTGTTAATCACTCTACTCAACAGAGTCACTAGACAAGAAGAGTGAAATCACTTCCAGCCGTGGATGTTCTATATCATTGGCAAAATCATCAGCAAGAAAGAACATTACGACTGGGCCTCTCTGATCAGTGACACGCTCCACCAACAATTTACCAAGTTTCTAGAAGAGCATAGTTTCCACATGTGTTCCTACCTGGTATACCTGATAGCCTTCCAAGGCGAATTCAGAATACTAAACACTGTGGGAACCTTACGTGTGCAGAAGGTCCAACAATACTTTCCTCACCTTGAGTTTACTCAAGCGGAAAGACACTTCAAGAAGATGAATGACCTCTTCACCATGCACACCGTGCGCGAGCTAGACCATGAGAAGCATGTACGTATTTCACCAACAGCCAAGGCGGCAATGGTGGACTAGGCGGATTGGTTTATCCAATTCCCTACATTCACCTACATACGCGTGTATGGCTACAATGGACACCCCGCCATGATGCCACACTACCCTTCAGACAAGGTAGTGTTCATGGAATTCCTAAGGCAGTTGGCCGAGGTTCACTATTACCTTCGCCAAAAGAAGTCAGCTGCAAACTTTCCCATTCAGATGGGACTCTATAGATGCAAGACGGCAGCCGATGCTAGGTTGATGAGCTAGGAAATAGTGAGATTTAATCTCAAGTACCTCATTGACAAGAGGTCATCATACGATCCAAGAGGTCTCTTCACAGCACATCTCAAGCAACGATCATCACATGAATCTTCCATAGAAGATTTTTGGGTCAATTGCGACGATGAGTTCGAGGTACGGAGAATAAATTATAGCAGATTCAAGCTCTCACAAATTGCAGACTGTATGTCAGAGGACATCGAGGGCTTATCGAGGGCTTATCTGAGGACGAAGAAGAAATCATTCTTCCTTCCTTCTTCATGGATCAAGTGGATGCACAACCACTCAACAGAGTAGATTGGTACACGAAAGAGAGTACATCTATAGAAGAAAGAACTGGTAGAGTAAGACACAGTCGACTCTACCTTGATAGCAAAAGGACAAGGAAGGTAGTACTTCCCCGATCAGAGCCGCCAACGGTTCAGTCTACACTACCTTCCACGTCCAGGAAGAGACCCAGACAAAAGAAGATGAGCATCCTTCCCGAAGGAATGCGAATGTCAGGAACCACATGGGGAAAAAAAGGAATTGCTGGTACAAATCAGCAAGAGGTACAGGTGGAGACAGCCACCAATTTACCTAAGATAGTTGAGAACGTTGCAGCTGCACTAGAGCCAGTGATTGAAATAATCACTACAGAGATGGAACCCATTGCAGAAGCAGTTACAACAGAAACGGTGCCTGTAATAGAAACAGAGCCGCCAACTTCACCACCATCACAGAGGTCACAAAGTCCCATTGACTTGGACTCACCACCACGAGACATTGCCACGGCACAGTCTCGTTCTTCTAGCATTCAGAGGGCCCATGTTCCACTTTCCAACGAAGCTAGTCGAGATTCTATCTGGCTTGAGAGTTCACTTGGAAGGAAGAGAGAAAGACCTTCCTATCAGCTTGACTTCACAGAGTTCGACCATGTCCCTCAAGACATGCCGGCAAAGAAGTTGAAGAAGCAAATACATGTAGAGAGAAATGCAGAGAACGAGGTCGTCATAGAGACTGCTACCCCACCTAAAGATAAAGACATACATAGTGTGAGGGTTGAGGATTTCATGCTATCAAAGGTGATCCTTGGAAAGACCACTCATCAGGTGGAGGCAAACCTTCTCGAAATTGCCTCAGCGAGCGTCCAAGAAAGGATGACGAAGGATAGACAAGACAAAGAAGCCTTAAGGCTGAGAACCGGTAATTAAGAATGTACATTTCAAGCTTAATGCACGGCACTCCCAACTCCTCGTCTTTGCCTCAAGAGTTGCTAGATCTCCCAGCAGAGAGAAACCATCATCAATTTATCACATATGGCAAACACTTGAGACGTCAAGTGGATGAGTTTGTTGTCAGAGGACGATGTGTATTGGCAAAAGCATACCAGCTGAGAGACAGAGCACATGGACTCCAAGCAAAGATCCAACAATCAAACTTGAAGGCAGCAGAAAAGAGGCTCGTGGATGAAGCGACGGTTGTTGATCTACAACTGGCATATCAGTCAATTACAACCACAGAAAACAAACGCCATCTCTTTGATTGGAAGGAACAATTGGCATACAAGGTGAAAGCCTATGATGCCAATTCTGTGGATTTGATTGATTATAAGCATACTGTCACAGATATTATCAACTTCGCAAGAACATTGGTAATATCCTTCCCCCATGGAAATTATCAACATGAGGGAGGAGAATACATTGAGCTAGGAACAGTGAAGAAACAGTTCCAAGACGTCCTCTATAGTTTGTTCCTTGATGACCCCAATGGTTGCAAGTTAGCCAAAATTACAGCCATGTCTGTCAATTTGGATGAAGCAGTTGCCAAATACCTAAACTATCAGCAACATCTTGTAACGGGTGAAGAGATGCTAAGACGCCACGCAGTCATCTTGAAGAGCATTAATTGCCCAAGGGCTGAAGAGGTCAACAACTGGATTGAGACTTTGTTGACCAGTGGTGAAGAGGTTTAAAGCACCAAAGAAGGACATCCCACCCTCCAAAATAGCAATAAATACCACTGAAGTCAACTTGATGCCCCTTTCCAAGTTGACTCTAGATCTCCACAGATCATGCATGTCAGATCCCACCGATCTAGGATGTCTAATTGACTCCCACGATTTATGGATCTCATATCTCCTTTACAGGTGGATGTCTATTTTGGAGACACATGTAATTTTAGTTCACTTTTAGTTAGGTGTCAGTCAACTGAGCTAGACTCTCAGTTTGACTTTTGTTTAGTTTCAGTTAACTGAAGTAGTTTTCCAGTTAACTGCATGCTCACCTACTTTTAGACATAGGAATAAATCTTGTTGATTGGCAAGCACTGATTGTTAACTAAAGGAGACTTTAGGGTTGCCTACTCCTTTGAGTTTCTATAAATAAGAGTCTTAGGCTCATTATTTGTTTAACCTTTATTTACTAGGCAAAACTGTTGTGCCATTGTTGCCAGAATTCGCTTGTTTATATTTGTTCACTCTTGGATGAGAGTTTGTTGGTTGATCGTAATTGTGCAAGATTTCGTGCCTTTGCTGTCCCGGCCTTTGTAATTCTTTGACGAAGCTTGAAGAAGAAAATCAGATCGCACATGCTTGCTTGATCTAAATATTTGAGTTCTTTCAAATGCTTGTTCCAAATAATGTATTGTTTCAATCTCCTCCTCGGACAGGGGTTCCTCCTCCTTGGATATTTTGTTATCAATCATTATCGTTTGATGTTGTTTAATGAATTATCTTTCAGCCTACACTTTGGACAGGTGTCGTCACCTCCTCAGGAATCCTGTTAGCCGAATCATCGTACCTTGTTGTTTCCATTAAACTGTTTCCAAGCGTATACCTCGGACAGGGGTTCCTCCTCCTTGGCAAATCTCAGATCCAGCCTACCGTATAGAGTGTTTACTTGCATAAAACCCTATCTTAGCATATATCCGAGAGTTCGGAGCCTCGGCCATATTCTACTGAGATGGTGGATTCAAGTAATCCAACCCATCCATTTCGCTCCTATGCCCTCATGCTCTGTTTATCTTGAGGAGGTAGGATAGTCTAGAAGCTAGTTAGTCGTAGATAAGATATGCGGAAACCAAAGAAAAGCTTAGCTACGGCACATTGTGTTTATATACCCTTGTGTCCTGCCGCTGAGTAAAAAAGATAGGAACCTTAGTACACCCCTTTTTTACATAGAAAATCAGCAAAGAGAGATCTTCCTCTCTATAATCCGAAGAGCAGTACTAAAACACTTGCAATAGCTTTCCGTTTCCAATAAGCACTCCAGAGGTGCTAATTGAAACACCAACACAATCCTTGGAGGGACGATTTTGCACTCATTGGAGAACATTTTGGGAGTTGTGGAGAAATCGATTCAAAAGAACAAGTTGCAGATTTGGTTGAGAAATTGCAGACTTAGAGAGGGACGAGTTTTTGCAGCAAAGGAACGATTTACTTGTGACTTCATTTCATGTTTGTGGCTGGGTAGAAGTTCGTCATTTTCCTTCATGCTAGGCGCTCTCCAAGCCATGCGATTTTGAGAATGCAGCATATAAAAATTCTGATAATATTTGATGAGGCTCGTGGTTTACCATAAAGACATGGCGCGGCACTTAGAAGGGCAAATTCAGTGATTTCGAGAAGATTCGAATCATCTCAAGCTGGCTGTGAATATACTCCAGGTTCCTCACTTCGATTGCATTGCATTTAGAGTCCAATATCATATAGTATTTAAGTGCTGATTCCATCAGCATCTCATATTTGTAATTACAGTCATAGTAACAAAATCATCTTGCATATGTAAAGCTGCTCTCATACAGCTGGTAATGCATTTAGTTACAGTTATGATCATATGAAAAGTGAATGTAAGTTGCATCTCATTTTCAGTTTGTAAGCACTCTTATCATTGCAATAAAGTATTGGAGTTATAAGGAGTTTCTTGGACATCTATTTGACAAAAAGTCCCTCATATGTACTTGCATTACTTTGAATTAGTTTTCATGCCAAGTGTTTATGAAAATGTCTCTTGGCTGTAGGTGTGCATTTTCATTTAGAAACTCATATATATGCATTTGAAAAATATTAAAAAGTGTTGCATTCATATTAGTTACTTGCTTAAGTCATCTTTACATTCATTTCAAGCATTCAATATCATTTGCAAACATCAAAAACCAATTCATAGCACACTGAAAACAAAAACCAGCAAGCAAGAAGATTGTAAGACAAGTGTTTGACAAAATTACCAAGGCTGCAAATCAGTACTTTTATATCAGATTTGGACAGGCACATGACATCTATAATAAGAATGTCGATCCTAAAGCATGTGCACTCTCCCTTATCACACTTGAGCACATGTCAGATAACACCTCTCAGTATAACGTTATACTATTTAGCCTCTTTCAGTGGCAACTCAATGATCCCTGACCAATCTCATTCTATTTCAAATCAGGTACACTTGTCTTTCATGAAATTGACTTCCAGATTGAAGGCTGGAACCATGAATGAGTGTGACTGGCTCATTACTAAAAATGCTCAATCTCCTTTCAAAAAAGGGTTTCGATACAGAATACTCAGCCTCCCAATAGAAACGCTTCAATAATAACCTTCAAACTTGTCAATGATATGCAAAAATATTGGTGATACCTACCACAATCGCCTCTACAAACAAATTATGTCTCTAATTACTCAAAGACAGATCAAAACCCCATGATAACAGTCCGATGGAACAAACATAGGCGCCAAATAAATAGTCACATAATCGATTTGACTCTGATTTAGCGGAATGATTAAACAAATATAGAGGTAGGCCCAAACCACGCCTTATGCACCTATGTGCAAGCTCTTCAAATCAATAACTTAGCTAAGTGTACCATATGTGCTTTTCATGTTCAATCATACCTAGTATATATAATACTTATGATAAACACCCAGCTCCTACTATAGAGTAAATACAAACACATTGCATCCCATGCTCAAACATATCTAGTATAATTAAATACCTATGTCGTACCACATGTAACATAATTAAATACCTATGTCAAGTAATTTCTTCAACATATCTAGTTTAATTAACTACTTGTGTCAAGCAATCTCTCCTATCATGGAGTACTTAAAAACACATTATAAAAACAGCCTAAAAGCTTCAATTCCCTTTTTCAAAGACACTCTCAATTACTTCTATTGCACATAGTGTAAAGACATTCCAGGCAAACATAGAAATTCATAATAATTCTAAGTAAATAACAAGATGAAGAGATCCTCATGCCTGTTATCGCTTATCCCAATTAATGTCAATAGTGCAGCCTTCTCCAGCAATAATTCAGCTTGAAATCAGCTTCCCAAAACAACTCTCTCTCTCACTTGTTGATAGCTCACTCCACTCAAACAACAATGATACCTCTTACTCACAAAAGATCACTCTATTTCCCACTTATAAACAAAACTATATGGCTGGTAATATCTCAGAAGTTATAAACAGCAAAAGACGTATATCTCTTGGTAGAATGTGTCTCTCACAAGTGAATGGTAATAATAATGTCTCTCAAAAAAAATAAAAGAGAATGAGAATTTGTTACAAGTGAGGTAGAGCAACCCAGCAACAAAAACCCTACAGTTTAGGCATGTAGAGTGACAACAAGTTTCATGCAAAGCAAGTCAACATAAAGGTGGCAAAGAATAAAGCTCAGACTCAGCAAAACCATCAATAGATCAACTTCCTCTTTGACAGCAATTCAAAGACCATTTCAAACAGCACATGGTGAATTCGAATACTTCTCCAACAATGACATCTACAGGAAAATGCTCTAAGAGGTGGCGCCAAAGCCTTTTTTCCATAACCAAGTTGGCGTAGTTTTAGAAGAAGTGAAATAGCCAATCTTATTTCTACAACACTTAGCAAGCATCAATTGAAATAAAGGATGAGTCGACCAAGCCAATTAAGACGTTGGACTAAGTCCATGTAACTCTCTCTCACTCTGTCGACCAAGTCAAAGTTTATAGATTAAAACGTATTGATACGTTTCCATATACGTGTCTTGGCAAGTGATATGTGGATTATATACACAGCCGTGTATATTTCCAAATCGACTTCCAATTCCATGACTATCAAAAACCCTTATTGCCATGGTCATTATCAACTTCCATTCAAAGTCTCTTTTGCCTTATAAATCGACTTCTCAGTCATATTGAAATGTCCTTCAATGAGGCAGTGACCTACTTGTTTTGACTAAGTCTCTAAGACTTACCTGCTGCGCCTATGTTCACCACTTATCACTGGTCATTCTCTCAAGGTACAGCGCTATTACTTGCTCATGCGCTGGTCTCATACGCTTAAGATATAAATCAGTCTAGAAGTATATATTATCATATGAAAGTACATATACATATATACAAATATCTCATATATGTATATATGCATATGCATATTTATCATAATATATATATACTTACATTATGAAAAGTATGAATGAATATAAAGGTATAAACATTTACGTAGTAATAGCAATCGTATATAATATATATATATATATATCATTAAACGCTATGTCACATATATACATTTAAGTATATGATTATATATATATATATATATACATCCTATGTCAATCAGGTATGTATTCATTCGATATGCGGATGAACACAACAGAGTAAATATTCTCATAATAATAACAATATAATTATATATAGTTTTTCTGTGATGTCCCCTTCTAGCTAGATACTTTAGTCTAGCTGTGGTTTAGCCTATTATTGGACCCTCGTAAGCTATTACAGGTGGATAGGGGGGGTCAATTTGGACATAGGAGGTTTGGGTTGTTTAGTGTTTTTGGCTTTCTCAAAGTTCAGTGATTGGTTTGAGCTTAGAGAGTTTGATTTAGGCTTCATTTGAGTGATTCTTGCTATTTTTAGCATGTCTTTTCAGGCACTTGGGAAATAATTTCTTGGACTCTAGTTTCCGACGGTTTGGCCAGATTCTCAATATTGAGAGAGTTATGATTATTTCAGTGAATTCCAGCATGTTTAATGATTAATAATTAAATATAAAGTTAAATTGACTTTATATTTAAATCACTTAAGTGATGGGTTTATAACACATCGAATGGGGCCAATTGAGTATTTTATTTTGGAGGAGAATTATTAAAAGCTTTCCCTAAGTTTAATTCAATTAAATGTTAATGATTTTATTTAATGTTATTTCATTAAAAAAAATCGCAACCTTGAAGAGGAATTTTGATTAGGGTTTTTGGGAGCATATATTTGCTTGAGAAAAGAAGAATGGGATATCCATTGTTATTGCTATCATTTTGAAAACAATTTTTTTGCTTTGAAAAGGGTTTCAGCCATTGCCATTGAAGAACGTAGTTTCTTCTGTGAGTCTCCATTTGAACTGGTGAAATATCCAGCGAATTTGGTATCCAGAGAGTTTCATACAAAGACTCTGATTTGTGCTTCAGCAGTTGTGAGGAAGATTCAGAAATTTATAGGGGTTTCATTGCAGATCAGAATATTTAAAGATTAATCATTTGCTTATTAAAGTTTGTACTTGCTGCTACAGTACGGCCGTGAATAGTGACATGTGAACAGTAACGCGTGAATAGTGACATGTGAATAGTGATGTGTGAACAGTAATGCGTGAATAGTGACCCGTGAACAGTGCGCTATAGTGCTCATGAACAGTGCGCTACAGTACTTGGATCAGTAGTTTGGGCATTTATATCAGGTTTCCTATTAGTTACAGTTGTTTTTGTATAAGTATTCAATAAAAAGTTATAGTTTTCCATTGTAATAATGAGTATTTGTTTGCATTCAATATAGTTGTCTATCATTGCAATATCTCTTCCTTATAATCAATGTATTAGAAGTAGTTTGCTTTTTATGTCAAAACCCTCAAAGCACAAAAAAATCAGAAAATACAAAAACAAAAAAATTACAAACAATCAATCACAGTTGCAGCTGATAGTGAGTTCAGTGATTGAACCAGTTGGGGTTTCTACAGTGGTATCAGAGCTAAATCCTGCCATCCTGAGGGTTTAGCAATCACATGCAGCCACCTTAGGCTGGCTCTCATAGATATTACACTCGCAGGCGAGCATTATTTGACAGGGAACTAGTTGTAGATAGGCAGCCGGACATCATGGGTGACAGGCAAGAAGGTAGCCCACCCAGAGGCAACAGGAATGAGGATTAGGAAACAAGTGAATTTTTCAGAGCAATGGTTACAGGACAGCAACAGATGGCTCAGGCCTTGCAGGCACTCACCACCATGGTTGAGCGCATTATCCACATGACAGACAGAATCAGGAGCAAGGGGATAACAGGAGTGCAGTGGGATCACCTAGAGCTCATAGGAAGTAGGAGAGGAGATGTTCGCAGATATTCTCATGGCTGCAAATGACGAATGGGAATTATTAGCTCCACAGGTGCGTGAGAGGATGACATTTGAGAGGTTTGTTAATCAGAGGAGAGAGCATTATAGGGCAGCGAGACAGGATAGGAGACCTCGTGGCCAGAATAATGAATTAAAGCGTGCTACAGGAAAGCTTTCCTTGACTACATTTGATGGTAGTAGCAAAATGACAGCGCGGGCTTGGATTCACAAGCTTGATACCTTCTTAGCACTGAGACCTATGACAGAAGTGGAGGCAATAAAATATGCCACGCTACATTTATAGGGAGCTGCACATGATTGGTGGTACCATGGGATGGTTACCCTTCAGCATAACCATCATATCAGGACTTCGTGGACAGGTTGGTAGAGAGGTTTGATAAGAAGGATCCAGAAGTCTACTTCAAGGAGTTGGCACAGTTGAGACAGTCAGGCGGATTGGAGTATTTCATTAGTGACTTTCAGAGGCTATCCGTTATGGTGCCAGATATCTCAGATAGGAGATTGGTTGTTTTGTTCACTAAGGGATTATCCGAACCACTAAAGGGTTGGGTAAAAGCCTTTGATCCATTCAATTTGCAAGAAGCAATTAAGAAGGCTAGAAGTATGGAACAAGCAGCCCCAATAAATAAATTTCAGTCAAAGGGTGCATCATCTAGCAAAGATAACAAACCATTCTTCAAGAAACCTGAGAGGAATGAAACAAAGGCTGAAAATAAAGATAAATCATTCGCTCCCTTGGATAGAGAGACATTGAATGATTTAAGGAAGAAAAAACTTTGTTTTTATTGCAAAGGACCCTATGACATGAACCATGATTGTCATTTGAGACCAAAGGGGAAAGCAAACAGGGTTATGTGGGCTTACTATGAGGATTCCGATTCTGAAAATTCGGACCAGCAAACTAAAAAATGAGGAATCCAGTGAACAAAAGGAAAGTTTAGATGATGAAAAGCTCAAGCAAATGTCTACCGATGAAGAGAAGGTTGAAGGTAGGCTTAAGGAGGCCCGTCTCACTAGTGTGCAACAGGAGGGATCATTTAGAATGAGAGGAGTGTTGGCTGGACAGCGAGTTATTACATTGCTAGATACAGAGGCCACGCATAATTTCATTGATTCCAGGTTGGTTAAGAGACGTGGGATCCAAACTGAGCAGTTTGAGGGCTTGAGAGTGAGGGTAGCTGATGGCTACATCCTCAAATGTGATAGAAAGATCACAGGTTTACCATTGAAAATAAATAACTTTGAATTCAAGGCTGAATTTTATGTGGTTAACATGGGTGACACAGATTTAGTACTGGGCATGACTTGGTTGCATGATATTGGAGAGTTCACTCTCAATTTGAGAGAAATGGTGATGAAATTTCAGATTGAAGGTAAAACTCACATACTTAAGGCCATTCGAGATAGTGAGTTCAGGATGATGTCTTGCAGGCGCATGGAGAGTTTGTTGCGTCATGACTAGGTTGAGTGGGCAGCCCGTTGCACGTTGATGCCATCACAGGGGCAGCAAGAATCAAAGTACCATCCAGACATATAGGAGCTGAGAATTAAGCATTACAAGGTTTTCAGTGATATTCCACCAGGTAGACCTCTAGATAGAGGTATTGAGCACATCATTGAGTTAGAGGAGGGTGCTAAACCCATCATGATTACACCCTATAGGCATCCGAAGAGATTGAAGGATGAGATTGAGAAAACCATCAAGGAGCTACTTGCTATGGGGCATATTAGACCGAGTAAATTTCCTTTTGCTTCTTTTGTGGTTTTAGTGAAGAAGAAGGATGGTACTCTTAGGATGTGCATTGACTACAGGGTCCTAAACAGAAAGACAATAAAAAACAGATACCCCATCCCACAGATTGATGAGTTGTTAGATGAACTACATGGAGCATGTTTCTTCTCCAAAATTGATTTGAGATCAGGCTATCATCAAATCAGAGTTAGAGAGCAGGATATAGAGAAGACAGCATTCAGGTGTCATTGTGGCCATTTCGAGTTTGTAGTTATGCCATTTGGGCTAACTAATGCTCCAGCTACCTTTCAGTCCACGATGAACAGGGTCTTTCAGCCTCAATTGAGGAAATTTGTATTGGTCTTCTTTGATGACATTCTTGTGTATAGTAGAACATGGGATGAGCACTTGCAACACTTGGATACAGTGTTGAGCATTCTGAGCAGGGAGTCCTTGTATGCAAAGGAGTCCAAATGTGATTTGGGATTATCTGAATTATTATATCTGGGTCACATTATCAGTGCACAGGGGGTACGCATGGATCCTGAAAAGATTCGTGCTATTGTTGAGTGGCCTACTCCAGTGAACCTTACACAGTTGAGGGGATTTTTGGGCTTGTGTGGGTTCTACAGGAGGTTTGTTAGTGGTTATTCTAGGCATGCAGCAGCCTTGACAGATTTGATGAGGAAAGGGGCTTTCTTATGGACTCCTGAGGCACAGGAGTGTTTTGACATATTCAAGGAGTTGATGAATTCTTGTCCAGTGCTAGCATTACTAGATTTTAGCAAACCATTTGAGCTACATTGTGATGCATCTGGTGAGGGCGTTGGAGCAGTGCTTATGCAGGACAAGCACCCAATTGTATATGAGAGTAGGAAGCTCAAGGGACCTGAGAGGAGCTTTAGCATTTACGATAAGGAAATGTTGGCCATAATGCATGCTTTGGCCAAATTCAGGCAGTACTTAGTGGGCAGCAAATTTAGCATAAAAACAGACCACAACAGCCTGAAGCATTTCCTGGGGCAGCGAGATCTTAATGACAGGCAGCAAAAATGGGTAAGTAAATTACAGGCATATGATTTTGATATTACCTATTTCAAAGGGACACAGAATGTTGTAGCAGACGCCTTGTCACGGAGACCTCATCTGAGCTTGATGATAGACATATCCGAGGACTGGAGGCATTTGATCCTTGCAAAGTATGCAAAGGATACATGGGCATCAGGATTCATAGATGGATCGGTCCAAGATAGTGATTTCACCCTTGTGAATGAGCTCATCATTTACAAAGGGCGCATTTATTTGGTGCCAGGGTCAGAGGTGAGGAGGATGGTGTTGAGAGTTTATCATGACTCACCTATGGCAGGACATCCAGGTTTTTATAAAACCTACCGGCAGATTCGTGAGCGTTTTTCTTGGAAAGGGCTCAAAGCTGAGGTGTTACAATATGTTAGAGAGTGTCCTACTTGCCAGTAGAATAAACATGAGCACTCTTATCTAGCCGGTTTACTTCAGCCACTTCCGATTCTTGACAAGAAGTGGGAGTGTTTGTCCATGGATTTCATCACAGGACTGCCAAGAGCCCAGGGCAGAGCCTGTATATATGTTGTTGTTGATCGACTTACGAAGTTTGCCCACTTCTTCCCAATCACTGCTACATACACTACTACGCAGGTGGCAGATTTATTCTTCAAAGAGGTATTCAAGTTGCATGGCTTACCTCGGAGCATTGTCAGCAACAGGGACAGCAGGTTTATGAGTCACTTCTGGCAGGAGTTGTTCAGATTGTGCGGGACAGAGCTCACTCCAAGTACTAGCTACCACCCCCAGACAGATGGTCAGACAGAGATAGTGAACAAATGGGTGGAAGGATACCTCAGGAATTACATAGCAGGACAGCAGAAGGCTTGGGTTAAGTGGATATATTTATGTGAGTATTGTTATAATTCCACTTATCACATGTCTATCCAGATGTCACCATTCATGGCATTATATGGCTATGAGGCACCCAGTTTCATGTATTTGTTGCTATCAGATAGTAGAGTGCCTAGTGCTGGAGACTTATTATAGGAGAGCCAGGACATTGTAAATGCTCTTAAGGAGAATATCACTAAGGCACAAAATCAGCAAAAGCAGGATGCTGATCAGAAGAGGACTGATCGGACCTTTGAGGTAGGTGATATGGTATATTTGATGCTGCAGCCTTACCGCCAGTCCACTCTCAAAAAGAGTGGTGCCGAGAAACTTAAGCCACGTTATTATGGGCCTTTCAAGGTGATCAAGAGAGTTGGAGAAGTGGCTTATGAGTTAGATTTGCCGACAGATAGCAGAGTGCATAATGTTTTTCATGTATCACGTCTCAAGAAGGCGTTAGGACATCAGATTGTTCCTTCCACCGTGCTTCCTCCCTTGGATGATACCTGAGGCTACATTGAGTTCAGGGAAAGGAATTTGAGGAGGCGCACTATCAGAGAGTATTTGGTCAAATGGAGGGACATGCCGGTTGAGGATGCTACTTGGGAGAGTGAAGAGATTTTACAGGATCCAAAGTTGAGATTGCTTGAGGACAAGCAATTTCAGGAGGGACGGACTGAGATGTCCCCTTCTAGCTAGATACTTTAGTCTAGCTGTGATTTAGCCTATTATTGGACCCTCGTAGGCTATTACAGGTGGATAGGGGGGGTCAGTTTGGACATAGGAGGTTTGGGTTGTTTAGTGTTTTTGGCTTTCTCAGAGTTCAGTGGTTGGTTTGAGCTTAGAGAGTTTGATTTAGGCTTCATTTGAGTGATTCTTGCTATTTTTAGCATGTCTTTTCAGGCACTTGGGAAATAATTTCTTGGACTCCAGTTTCAAACGGTTTGGCCAGATTCTCAATATTGAGAGAGTTATGATTATTTCAGTGAATTCCAGCATGTTTAATGATTAATAATTAAATATAAAGTTAAATTGACTTTATATTTAAATCACTTAAGGGATGGGTTTATAACACATCGAATGGGGCCAATTGAGTATTTTATTTTGGAGGAGAATTATTAAAAACTTTCCCTAAGTTTAATTCAATTAAATGTTAATGATTTTATTTAATGTTATTTCATCAAAAAAAATCGCAGCCTTGAAGAGGAATTTCGATTAGGGTTTTTGGGGGCATATATTTGCTTAAGAAAAGAAGAATGGGATATCCATTGTTATTGCTATCATTTTGAAAACAGGTTTTTTGCTTTGAGAAGGGTTTCAGCCATTGCCACTGAAGAACGTAGTTTCTTCTGTGAGCCTCCATTTGAACTGGTGAAATATCCAGCGAATTTGGTATCCAGAGAGTTTCATACAGAGACTCTGATTTGTGCTTCAGCAGTTGTGAGGAAGATTTAGAAATTTATAGGGGTTTCATTGCAGATCAGAATATTTAAAGATTAATCATTTGCTTATTAAAGTTTGTCCCTGCTGCTACAATACAACCGTGAATAGTGACGCATGAACAGTAACGCATGAATAGTGACGCGTGAACAGTGATGCATGAATAGTGATGTGTGAATAGTAACGCGTGAATAGTGACCCATGAACAGTGCATGAACAGTGCGCTACAGTGCTCATGAACAGTGTGCTACAATACTTGGATCAGCAGTTTGGGCATTTATATCAGGTTTCCTATTAGTTACAGTTGTTTTTGTATAAGCATTCAATAAAATGTTATAGTTTTTCATTGTAATAATGAGTATTTGTTTGCATTCAATATAGTTGTCTATCATTGCAATATCTCTTCCTTATAATCAATGAATTAGAAGTAGTTTGTTTTTTATGTCAGAACCCTCAAAGCACAAAAAAATCAGAAAATACAAAAACAAAAAAATTACAAACAATCAATCACAGTTGCAGCTGATAGTGAGTTCAGTGATTGAACCAGTTGGGGTTTCTACATTTTCATACATATATGCACTCCTCTATATAAGCATGAATGCTTATGTGTATTTATGTATATATATATATAAAAATCTAGGCATATAATACTATATCGTACAAAGCCATAACTTATTCAATAATCAAGTCTTGACCACTATTTTGGTAGTCCAACACACTGAGATGTTTATGTATATATATTTATATATATACATATATACATTCTTTCCAAGCATGAATGCTCACGTGTATATATGTATATGTACATATATATATAAACACTCATCAATCACAAAATCAAGCATAGAGATATAAGGAAGGCCTCAAAAGCTCAAACAGATAAACATCACCCAATGCATGCAGAAGTAAAGAAGACTCTCAAATGCAGACATATCAGCTAAGGATGACTTACCTATTACCCACAAACTGACTCAACTCAATCATTCTAATGTGGTGTGTGTTTATGCTCAGATAGTTACATTTACCGGTTACTCGACCAAGATCTTCTCCGGAGTGATACTTCCCCTCCCCCTGGAGAAATGAACATTTACCTGCAACCACTAACACATGCCTATGACAATTAATTGTTCATAACATATGCAATATACATAAACATTTCAAAAGTTAGAATAATAATAATTCAATAACCTTTCATTCACATATATGCAGTATTTCACCATGAATAACATCAACTGAGATAACATCAAATGGGATAACGTTCATATTGATAACAAGGTAAAAGCATAATTTATTCATCTCCAAAATTCGCATTACGTCCATATTTACCCTATGTAGTAATAGTAAATAGTAACTTCACAATTGGGATGTAACAGATTGGTTGTTAGGATGGGGTTCAAGGAATTGCAATCATAAGAGGGATGGACAAGACAACATAGATAGGAAAAGCAAGTACAAGTGTATCCACTAAGTAGGCCACCTCAAGGGTGGAATTGTCTTGGTTGGACATTCTTGTTGCTTGGGGCCAAGGGGTGGGTTGTCTTGGTCGAAAGCTCGTGCTCTTGGGCTTAGATGGATAGCTTCGAGCGGACTTATCTCGCTTCTCATCTAGGCCCTATTATGAATAAAACTTCCACTATCCATTATGGATATGGGTAGTTTAGATAGTCTTGGAATAGTTATGTATTTTAAATAGATAAGACATTTAGGATGTTATGATCACATGAATTACATTTCCAGTATTATCTAACATGATTGTAGGTCCTAAAGCCGAGATTTATCTTGTTTGAAGCATCTAAGTGGTGAGTTACAACCCTAACTACATTAAGCTTGTGATTCTAGGACAGGATTTAGGGCAATCCCAAAAGGGGACATACAAGTGGTATCAGAGCATGTTCTTGCCATCTTGTGGGACATTCCCATTTTAACTACCATTCAATTAGACTTAATTATTCGACCTTCTTAAGTAATCCAATAATGCATGTGTATGCCTTCCATGTGTATACTTTGTGACCTACATGTATTTATGCAACTATATGTATACCTTGCATATACTTTGTGATTTCAAGTGTATATTGTGTGCTCATATGTATACTGGGTGACCTTGGGATGGTGGATGGACCCGCGGTGTAGTACGGGATGCACCAAATCCCCTTCCTAGTTGTCAAACTATATACTTAGCCTTCTGGGAGTGAAGATAGACCTGTGGTGTAGTATGGGATGCACCAAATCCTCTTCCCATTTGTCCAATGGTGCAGAAGACTGAAGGAAAAGATAGGACCTAGTACGCAATGCCCGATATTCTTTCTATCTGAGATGCATTATGGACATGTGTATGTCAGCCATTGTGATGTGTTTGTTAGCCATTGTGTATGTGATGAATGTTAGAGCTAGTCACTATGTATTTGTGATGTATGGTGGAGCTTGTCATTGTGTTTATGACTACTTTATGCTTAAAAACTACGAAAAATGTTAAAATGTTGTCTATCAAGTTGGTTAAGTTGGTTGGTTATTCGCTTGAGCCACTTGGTTGCATGCTTGAGCTACTTGGTTGCGTACTTGAGCTACTTGCCTACTTGCTTGAGCTGGTTGCTTGCATGTTTGAGCTACTTGATTGTCTAATTGATTTGGTTGCCTACTTGCTTGAGTTGGTTACTTGTGTGCTTGAGTGAAATATCCCAGCCAAATTTTTTATTTCGTTACACGGCTGAATTCACCTATTAGCATTAGTGTAAATATAAATCAGCTGAATGTAACCCTCTCCTCTGATCAACCCAGATCCCAATGCGGGCAAGGTTCAGAGCATACACGAAAGGGGGTCATTAGTAAACTGAAACTGGCTGAAGTAATGACAAGAAAGTACAATCACTCAACCACTTATTCAACGGCAGGACTGAAGTGAAAGAACAATGCTGAAAGTAAAATGCAACTCGACCACTTTTCAGCAGGAGTAGGTTGACGGCTTAGCCGATCAGCAATATGATGAACAATGCAATACAATAAAGAAATAGGCGGCAAGCCAGCCTCTTCCACTTTTCAGCGGGTGGTCCAAGAATGTAAAACTAACTAAGACTAAGCATGCTAGTCTCTTCCACAGCCGTGGGAAGTACAAAAGTTAGATTAGAAATAGAAGAATTGTCGACAGTACTACTGTTCAGCTTACAATATCATAGAGAGCCTGCCAAGCACACATGATTAGAAAGTATATCATGTTGCAATAATTGTAAAGGACTCCCCTATACTCTTCTAGACTTCCAAGACTCAAACTCAACTCCCAAAACCCATTTTTACTAATCTGGCTATGCAGACCTGCACTAAAACAGCAGAAATTCATTCAACTATTGATAACTCCCTCAATTTTTACCCGAATCCCGTGAAACCAAGTGCAAACATGTTTAATATTAAAGGCGCCCAAGATAGAACCAAGAGACCAACTCAAACACAGCATATTTAATTTGCACGCATCCCAATGCTCTCCCAAACGGTACGACCCTCAAGAAAGGGCGATTTTGCCATAATAAAATAGAGACTCAACAATAAAATCTGCACTTTGGTGGAAGGGGGCGCCTCAACCAACCAAGCATAAACCTCAAACACCCATAAGCATATAAAAATCACTCAACTACTTATAATCGAAAAACCAGTTCAGCCACAGCTAAAACAGCAACTGTGAAATGGACTGAAAATACAAAACTCTAACTCAGAATGCAAAATAACTCTATAAGAAACGAACTCTTAACTAGTTGCTATATTTCAAGCAAGAAGCCAAGCCAGCTAGGAGGTATGCATCCCTCGAAGCAATACTAAACCATTCCAGCAACATAACTTTGCATAAAATTCAAGACACTGAAAGAAGAGCCCAAACCTCCTTTTTATAACTTTTGCCAAGCATCTCTAGAACCTTCCAGAAGGTGCGCTCCACTCAAGATTCGCCCTAATTCCATGTTGACCTTTTGACCCTCAAGATGGCGTCCCATTTCCCAAGGCATAAACTTCATCGTTTTAAAAGTTAAACATTTCCTCATGTTGGCATCCCATTCTTCTCTCCAAGTCGACTTTAGGAAAATGATAAATATTTCACTTAACTTAATATTTTCATCAAATATCGATTTTGACAAAATAAACACCTCAAATGTTGGGGACCGGCTGAATATACTACCCTGCCCGAAATAGCCACTAAGTCGAACTTCAGAGACCCTGCTAAAAATAGCATTGCCAAAAATAGAACTTACTAAAAATAGCATACTGTTAAAAATAGTAAGTTGTTCCCAACTCATTTTAACCACGAACCGAGCAGCCGTTGTACTTACCAAAAATAGTAAGTCCGGAAAAGTCCTCTGATTCAATTGCATGTCATGCTGTCGCAAAGCTCTCCGAAAACCCAGAAGGAATCCAGAATCCGAACTATAAAACTCCAACAGGCAGCCATCGTAACTTACTAAAAATAGTAAGTCCGGAAAAGTTCTCTGATCTAGTTGCATGTCATACCACCGCGAACCTCTCTGAAAACCCACAAGGAATCCAGAATCCGAACTATAAAACTCCAACATGTAGCCATCGTAACTTACTAAAAATAGTAAGTCAAGAAAAGTTCTCTGATCCAGTTGCATGTCATACCACCGCGAAGCTCTCTGAAAACCCAGAAGGAATCCCGCGACCAAACTGCGAAACTCCAACATGCAAACCCCTAAATCCTCAAGAAAAACCTCCAAGCAGCAGGAACCCTAATTCTGCCTCTGACTAGCCTACGAGCATCAGGGAATAGGCTAACCGTCACTGGAAGGTGTAGTGCTAAAAATGGGGACATTACAGTCCGCCCTTCCCAAAATTGCTTGTCCTCAAGCAATTCCACCACAACCCCAGAAAATTTGAAGCTTATCCATACCAACCCAAGTATGCACCCTGGGTCCCATGTTTGTCTCAAGAAGGAACCACCATGCTAATGCTGCACCACTCTGATCACCTCAATGAAAACATCGTGCCAAAACTGCACTAACCTCCCCTGTGACTCCCAAATGTTACCATCCAAGAACAACCTGGGAAGACTGAAGTCAACACCTTGCAGCATCACACGCCCAAAAGACCCTGAGTCTTCAATATCAACCATAACACTATCTATCGCAATCCAAGGCAACAGGAAAGATAGTCTACTCGACTCAATATTGTAATCCTCGGCATATATTCGCACGGTGACAAGCAGAGCCACAAGAGCATATGTGACTTCACCAATCCTTCTTGCAAAAGGGAAAACAATCCTTTGCAAGAGCTCATCAAATTCATCTCCATCACTCGACACGGAACCACTATGCCTCAACTGAATTATCCTGATACAACCATGAAGACTGTAGAAATTTCTCATAATCCCAACTCCAAGAGCCTCAGAATGATGAACCAAGGTAATCAAAGGCTCACTGCCCCATGCATGGTTACCCAACTGAAAATGATTTTCAATATACTGAGAAGAGAACTCAAAACAAACCCAAGTGCTGGTCAAAACCAAGTGTATCCTCATGAAATTGACATCTCCTCTAGTGAACCTCTGAAGCATATCCATGAAAGTTTCAACAACAATGGAGCATGGAACAATAGTCGTATTCAAATCCAACTCCCGAGATAGACTAGAATGAGTTGAAGCATCTCTCAACCCAAGGGATGGATTGTCAAGAATGCAATCAACATGTTTTGGTCCTTCTTCCTCCCATTCTTCATGAGTAACTAGTTTGAAATCTTCACTCCTTGCTGCTGTAATGGAACCTTGAGCAGCTGCCAAACTATGTTTGGACCACACCTCGATGCCAAGGTTGTAGAAATTATTCTGATTCAAAACTTCCCACGTGGAGACTTCATCCTCCAACCTACTTGTGCACTTACTATCAAGTAGCCTCGGGAGATTACTAATCACAAAGTCTGGCACAACCTCATGGTGTGATATCAAAACATCCATAGACTGGAAACTGTACTCATTCCCATGCTTGGTTACTTCACATGTTTTATCTTCAATCACAAAGAGAGGGTTATCATAAGTTTCCTCTGCACCCACTTCAAAGAGAGGATTGTCAAAAACTTGGAAGTCATCCTTTTCAACTTGCTACTCCAAATCTGCACATACAACCTCTGATTTTCTTGAGCTACTTTCAAGATCAAACTCCTCCTGAAGACTATCAAGCTCTTCAATCACTTGCCCGATCTCTTCGGCTCGTTGTGCAACCTCTTGCTCCTTGAAATGTTTGAAGTCAGCAAACTGTTCTTCAACCTCTGTTAGAGCCAGTTGAGTTCCTTTCAACATGTCCCTTGTTGATTCGAGTTCCATAGTGAGCTCACCAACCTTTCTCTCACTTCCTTGGAAAGCACCAATGTTATTCTTTGCAACTTCAACGGCACGATCTCGATCTTCAATCACGTGCATGTACTCGGATTTCAAGGTCTCCAAAGAGTTTTTGATAAGTTGCAAATTGGAAAGAGCAACTCCATTTTTCACTCCGCTTCGTCTTTCTTCAAGTTGAGCCTCCCAGTAGAGTCCTTCAATCCCACTGTGTGTGTGATCAAATTGTGATAGAACCCGCACTTCTCTTTCAAAGAACCCTTTGACCTTATCTACCTTTTCAAGGCTATGCAAAGATGGTGAATTGTTGGTGGGCTGATCTTCAAAATCAGAACTTTGTTTTGCGTCTTCGTGATCACTAGTTATGGCAGCCCCTTCATAGCTTGTCAAACAGTCAAAATTTTGAGCTTCATCTGGATCAAAGGGAAAATCATCCCACGCAGTTTCTTTGTTATCACTAAATTCCTTCACTCCTGAATCCCAAGTGCTAGGGGATTGACTGTTTTGGTCAACATAGAAGTGTTCTCTGTGCCCTTCTTGGGGTGTTGACTCTTTGAACAAGTCACCTCTCCACTTACTTATACTTATATCATCAAAAACATCTCTCACCAAGGGTGTAGTTTGATACTCAAACCCAATGCCACTCGTGTCACTATCAATGTATAGAAAATCATCAAAGTTGGCTGCTTTGAAAGTTCTGTCATTCTTTCCTTCAATGGACCTATCATGAGTAGGTGTGTTACTGATTTCAACATTAGTAACCCCATGCACACCAAATAAGTCTTCTTGATTACTTGTCATGAACTCTTTATGTGAGAACTATTGAGGAGTTTGGACAACAACCAAAGGAGAACCATCCATCATCAAATCTTCAACATGACCTCGCATGAAATCATTAGAATCATCACCACAATAATGATCATAAGTTGGTTCAATGACACCACTAGTGCCTCCTTCAACTTGCTCTTCTTTCGCGAACTCATCCCACACCACAGTTCTACCAACATCTTCAAAACTCTCTATCACCCGCTCTATCCTCTTCAAAAGTGGCTTCAATTTCTCCTCACATTGATCAAACAATTCCTTAATCAACATAGCAGCAATAGGAGAATCATTTTCTTTACGTTCATATGCGTCCAAGAGAAGAGAATGGACACTTGGTGGAACTTCATCAGCCTCCTTAATAGTGTGAATAAGAATTTTCTTCACAGCTGCAACGACATTCTCTTCTTGTTTGCTCCAAGTGGACATAAAGAGGTAGTGGAACAATTGATAAATCTGGTCATGCATCTCGAAGTCTAATAGCAAGTTACTTGTCCTGACACCTGAAAATGTCTTTAAGATAGTAACCTTTCTAGGAAATTGACTACTACCAGTTTCATCAAGGTCTTGGAAACTTTCCACAACCCTATGTAGAATCTTCTTCATAGTTTTATCATCATAAGGCTTCAAAGGTGCAACAATCCTCATAAGCTCACTAAGGCATGAAGTCACTAACAAGCTGATTTCTTCATCAGGATGCCCAGTCCAATAAGGACGTATCAAATGTGTCACTGCAGGAGATAATGCCTGACTCAACAAGTCAACAGATGATTGTTGGACTTGGCTCAAAAAACTTTCCAACTCTAATAATAAACTCACTTCTTCACCCCTTGACTGACATTCTTCTTTGAGTCTCGTTCCTGCAACAGAAAGGGACCTTGCCAAACTTCTTTCTTCTTCAGAAGCCATAACCGGAACTAAACTCTCACGGTGCCTAGTCCTCAGAAAACGCAACATATTCGAAGCTTTTGAAAGCTAAACTGAACTCAGGTGAAGAATCTGATTTCTCTGTTACTCATCTGTCCACTGTACTTTGTCTTTTCCACAGGATGGCAGGATCTTAGCTCTGATACCACTGAAATATCCCACCCAATTTTTTTATTTCGTTACACAACTAAATTCACCCATTAGCATTAGTGTAAATATAAATCAGCTGAATGTAACCCTCTCCTCTGATCAACCCAGATCCCAATGCGGGCAAGGTTGAGAGCATACACGAAAGGGGGTCATTAGTAAACTGAAACTGACTGAAGTAATGACAAGAAAGTACAATCACTCAAACAATTATTCAGCGGCAGGACTGAAGTGAAAGAACAATGCTGAAAGTAAAATGCAACTCGACCACTTTGCAACGGGAGTAGGTTGACGGCTCAGCCGATCAGCAATATGATGAACAATGCAATACAATAAAGAAATAGGCGGCAAGCCAGTCTCTTCCACTTTTCAGCATGTGGTACAAGCATGTAAAACTAACTAAGACTGAGCATGCTAGTCTCTTCCATAGCCGTGGGAAGTACAAGAGTTAGATCAGAAATAGAAGAATTGCTGATAGTACTACTGTTCAGCTTACAATATCATAGAGAGCCTGCCAAGCACACGTGATTAGAAAGTATATCATGCTGCAATAATTGTAAAGGACTCCCCTATACTCTTCTAGACTTCCAAGACTCAAACTCAACTCCCAAAACCCATTTTTACTAATCTGGCTATGCAGACCTGCACTAAAACTACAGAATCAGCAACACAGAAATTCATTCAACTATTGATAACTCCCTCAATTTTTATCCGAATCCCGTGAAACCAAGTGCAAACATGTTTAATATTAAAGGCGCCCAAGATAGAACCAAGAGACCAACTCAAACACAGCATATTTAATTTGCATGCATCCCAATGCTCTCCCAAATGGTACGGCCCTCAAGAAAGGGTGATTTTGCCATAATAAAATAGAGACTCAACAATAAAATCTGCACTTTGGTGGAAGGGGGCGCCTCAACCAACCAAGCATAAACCTCAAACACCCATAAGCATATAAAAATCACTCAACTACTTATGATCGAAAAACCAGTTCAGCCACAGCTAAAACAGCAACTGTGAAATGGACTGAAAATACAAAACTCTAACTCAAAATGCAAAATAACTCTATAAGAAACGAACTCTTAACTAGTTGCTATATTTCAAGCAAGAAGCCAAGCCAGCTAGGAGGTATGCATCCCTCGAAGCAATACTAAACCATTCCAGCAACATAACTTTGCATAAAATTCAGGATGCTGAAAGAAGAGCCCAAACCTCCTTTTTATAACTTTTGCCAAGCACCTCTAGAACCTTCCAGAAGGTGCGCTCCACTCAAGATTCGCCCTAATTCCATGTTGACCTTTTGACCCTCAAGATGGCGTCCCATTTCCCAAGGCATAAACTTCATCTTTTTAAAAGTTAAACATTTCCTCATGTTGGTGTCCCATTCTTCTCTCCAAGTCGACTTTAGGAAAATGATAAATATTTCACTTAACTTAATATTTTCATCAAATATCGATTTTGACAAAATAAACACCTCAAATGCTGGGGACCGGCTGAATATACTACCCTGCCCGAAATAGCCACTAAGTCGAACTTCAGAGACCCTGCTAAAAATAGCACTGCCAAAAATAGAATTTACTAAAAATAGCATACTACTAAAAATAGTAAGTTGTTCCCAACTCATTTTAACCACAAACCCGAGCAGCCATCGTACTTACTAAAAATAGTATGTCCAAAAAAGTCCTTTGATTCAATTGCATGTCATGTTGTCGCAAAGCTCTTCGAAAACCCAGAAGGAATCTAGAATCCGAACTATAAAACTCCAACAGGCAGCCATCGTAACTTACTAAAAATAGTAAGCCCGAAAAAGTTCTCTGATCCAGTTGCATGTCATACCACCGCGAAGCTCTCTGAAAACCCAGAAGGAATCCAGAATCCGAACTATAAAACTCCAACATGGAGCCATCGTAACTTACTAAAAATAGTAAGTCCGGAAAAGTTCTTTGATCTAGTTGCATGTCATACCACCGCGAAGCTCTCTGAAAACCCAGAAGGAATCCTACGACCAAACTGCAAAACTCCAACATGCGAACCCCTAAATCCTCAAGAAAAACCTCCAAGCAGCAGGAAACCCTAATTCTGCCTTTGACTAGCCTATGAGCATCAGGGAATAGGCTAACCGTCACTGGAAGGTGTAGTGCTAAAAATGGGGACATTACATTGAGCTACTTGCCTATGTGCTTGAGTTGGTTGCTTGCTTGCTTGAGCTACTTGTTTGCCTGCTTGAGCTACTTGTTTTCCTGCTTGAGCTACTTGCCTATGTGCTTGAGTTGGTTGCTTTCTTGCTTGAGCTACTTGTTTGCCTGCTCGAGCTACTTGCCTATGTGCTTGAGCTACTTGCCTATGTGTTTGAGCCGGTTGCTTGCTTGCTTGAGCTACTTGTTTTCCTACTTGAGCTACTTGCCTATGTGCTTGAGCTACTCACCTGTGTGTTTGAGCTGGTTGATTGATTCCTTGAGCTACTTGTTTCCTTGGTTGAGCTACTTGTCTGCTTGGTTGAGCTACTTGGTTGTTTGCTTTAATTTTTGATTCATGTGGTTAACTCTAAGCTCCTCATTAAAAACAAACTTGCTTCAAACGTTGTTTGGGTGTTTACACAAAGAGGCACTATTTAGTTCCAAATCTTAAGTTGCTTGAGGACAAGCAAATTCGGGAGGGGAGGACTGTCATGCCCTCAAAATTATAACACTAGAATATGAAGAATTGAAATACAAATAACAAAATCAAATCAAAATAAAAATACAAGCAATTGCAATTTAAATATTATTATTATAATTATAATATAACTATCATATTATGAAATGGAACAATAGATATTGTTAATTATATTACTATAATAATAAAAATAAAATATATCTCAAGAAACTAAATCTGAAAAAAGACTATAATTAAATAAACAAATAAGCATTTTTATCGGTTCATAGTGCATCAAACCTAATATCCCAAGCGATCACTAATATAACAAAAGGCTGTGATTGAAGGGAGTGGACTGACATGTCTCTCCAAAATAATACGGTAAGATACCAAGGAACATATTCCTTGGCAAGTGAGAGGTTGTGACTATTGGCAGAAATAAGTTATAAAATGAAGGTAAGTCCAAAACATATGGGCATCGAATGGGGAGGAACAAAAGGGAATATTTATGGACACAACCACAGCTATAAGCAGAGATAAATATGGAGAGTGGTGATAATGTAATGAACAGCAGTGATGATAAAAAGGTTACTATATATTCACCAACATTTGGGTGAGGAAAATAATGAAGAAGTAACTAGTGCAGATGTAAAAGAATAAGGACAGCAATGGGACTAATCAGATAAGTACTTATAAAATGAACATGGAAATACATACACACACACACACACACACACACACACACACACACACATATATATATATATATCACATTCAGGCAAATATGATTATTAGAAATAATTACACATATATATTTATATATTATATCATATACGATTATGCAATAATGATGCTTGCAACAATTATTGAGCCTTATAAGTAATTATGACCTTAATATAAAACTGAAGAGATTATATATGTATATTTATGTCTTTATCCTATGATCAATCAAGTGTAAGGTTGAGGGAAGCAAGTTAGGAGGATGCATTTTATCCTATGATCAAGCAAGTAATTATGACCTTAATATAAAAAATGAATAGATTATATATGTATATTTATATATGTCTTTATCCTATTATCAATCAAGTGTAAGGTTGAGGGAAGCAAGTTAGGAGGATGCAGTTTACGGGCCTCCCATGCTAAGTAGGCCATTTTAAGGGTGGAATTGTCTTGGTTGAACGTTCCTGCCGCTTGGGGCCAAGGGGTGGGTTGTCTTGGTTGGACGCTCATGCTCTTGGGCTTAGATGGGATGAGTAGTTTACAAGCACCCCTTTTCAAGGCTTTCCTATTAAGCCAAACTATGATTGGTTGTTAGGATGGGGTTCAAGGAATTGCAATCATAAGAGGGATGGACAAGACAGCATGGATAGGAAAAGCAGGTACAAGTGTATCCACTAAGTAGGCCACCTCAAGGGTGGAATTGTCTCGGTTGGACATTCCTGCCGCTTGGGGCCAAGGGGTGGGTTGTCTTGGTCGAACGCTCATGCTCTTGGGCTTAGATGGATAGCTTCGGGCAAACATATCCCACTTCTCATCCAGGCCCTATTATGAATAAAACTTCCACTATGCATTATGGATATGGGTAGTTTAGATAGTCTTGGAATTGTTATATATTTTAAATAGATAAGACATTTAGGATGTTCTGATCACATGAATTACATTTTCAATATTATCTGACATGATTGTAGGTCCTAAAGTCGAGATTTATCTTGTTTGAAGCATCTAAGTGGTGAGTTACAGCCCTAACTACATTAAGCTTGTGATTCTAGGACAAGCTTTAGGGCAATCCCAAAAGGGGACATTACAAAATCGCCATACATCCTCTATCGCCCACTTTGTTGCTTACTCATTCTACTAGAAGATTCAAGGCATTCAAAATGCCAATATTCCTTCATACTTATCTAGTTACTAAATGATAGGCCCAAAGAATAACCTTGCTCTTATACCATAATAGGAAATCTGATCAAAGACAAATGAAGCTGCAAATATTCTACACAGAATAATACGTGCTCCTCTCATGAGAGAGTCAAGGCTGTCCCCACTCTGATACCATATTGAGGATTTAGGCAGAGCATGGGAAAATAGAAGCTAGAATAATAATACACAAAAACTCATATAACCAACTATAACAACCTATGATGCAATATTTCCAACACATATGCAATGTCCCCTTCTCAGTAGCCACCTCGGAGATCGTTTAGCCTTTATTTATTCCCAAAGGCTAAAAAGGAGAAATAAGTGAATAATAATTAAATTAATTGTTTATAAAATTATCTCCATAAATTAAAATTAAAAGGGCAACTTTATTTATAATTAATTTAATTAAAAGTGACTTCAAATAAAACAATAAATCATAAAGTCACTTTAGAAATAAAATAATAATATTTCTATAAGCTTCTTGGGAGTCATTGAGAAATCTTTATAAGGAGCTGTTGGCTTAGCATTTGGGCATGTCTTGGATTATTCTATTCTTACCAGTTTGGTAGAAGTTTGAATGTTTTGCTTGTTGGAGGATTTGAAGACTCTAGTATACCAAGTTCGGTTGTGAAAGATCAACCCTAGCTCGAGATTGTGGAGGAATCCATCTAGGGTTTCTATAGGTGTTTAATTGCAAGAATTTGGATTGGTGCAATAGCTGATATATTATTGCACTCTTGGATAAAGGTTTGGATTGATGCAATAGCTGGTTTATTGTTGCATTATTGAGTTGCAGCAGCTGCTATATTGTTGCATTATTGAGTTGCAGCAGCTACTGTATTGTTGCAATTTCACTTCAGAAGGAGTTTATTTCTATCTGATTCGATTATTCCAAATTTAATAGTCAATGACCAAATTTGGCACATAAGGATTTGATTGAGCATTTTTGGAGGTTCATTTGCAGCATATTGGCAAATCGATTTTCTCATTTCAATTGATCACTCTTGCTGGATAAAAATCGTATCTTTTGAAGGTTCATTTTCAGTAACTTTGGCACATCAAATTTGTGTTAATAGCTGATAATTTTGGTTGATGAAAATCGTGCTTCTTCAAGAAGTTTGGCACAGCAACTTTGGCATTAGAGGCATTCCTAAAATTCAATTTCTACTGCTGGAAATCATGGGCAGTCAAGCAAGGAGATATTTTGGTTAAAATCATGGCCTTTCATTCACCATAGGCGCTGCAACAAGTTGGTGCGATTTTTGGTAGCATCAAGGATGGCAGTTAGAGCAAGCGACATTGGCTGGGAATCAAACAGTGTATTGGGAATTGAATTGGAGCAAATCGTGGCTGCCAAAGATAGTCTCCAGGTTGGGCAAGTCGCTGCCATTCTCAATACTAAATCATTGACCAGGTTCTTCCTAATTTTGTCTTGCATCATTAGCATTTGGAGAAGTATTTGGGAATCAATTAGATATGCTTTCCATTAGGTTACAAGTCTACCAGCAATCACCGTAGGTTGTGTTGTGACCTTTTCACACATCACCCCGTGCCAGATGGGGACCCCCTATTTTTGCTCCATTCTAGTCTTTTGGTTGTGGTTCGCTCTCTCTCTAGTCCTTTGTCCATTCGGGGATGTCCCATCGTTTGACCTAGGTCGAAATATTGGTTAGGTCTATGAAATTAGGGGTTTTATTCTTCAGGCTTTTTGAAGGTCAAACTCAGTTATCAAATTGGACTCTGAGCTTAGTATTGTAGTTACAAGACATCCAGCAAGGTCCCACTGAATTTTTATCGAATTTTGATGACTTACTATTTTTAGTAAGTGTTCAATCTGGGAGCTTTTCATCAGGATTTCGGGATTCTGACTACTTCGACGCATCTAGGCAACCTCAAAGTGCCTACACGAGAAATTTGAGCAAATTCAGACAACTGGCTATTTTTAGCAGTTCAACCTTCAAAGGCTATTTTCAGGGTTTAAATGAACGATTCTCCAATGCATGACTATAGAATGGATCTGGGTTTTTCAAGACCTTCGAGATGGTGCGACATGCAAACCTAGATGGTGACTTTCAACGGTTCAGCCTTCAGAGGCTATTTTTAGGGTTTGCATGCAGAGTTTTTCAATGCATGTCCGGATATTCCTTGTGGGTTTTGCGAGAGCTTCGTAGTGGTATGACATGCAAACAGAATGAGTTAGTTTTAAGGGACTTACTATTTTTAGCTAGTGCCGGAATGTCAACCAGTTTTCTGGGTTTTTCTGGGTTTTTTGAGATCCCACAAGCACTGTGACATGCAAACTCATCCGACATCAGACTAACCACTTTCCAGACACTTACTATAAATAGCAGCTTCAGCCCAGTAGTTACCCAGCACCTCAGTCCAACAAGCAGTGTGACAAACAACAGAAATCAAGGGAATCGGGAGCAGTCCGGAGCGCATGCAAGTCAAATTAGGGTTTACCTGCTATGTCTAAAAATAGATGGAACAAGGTGCAGAGATGTCAAAACGAAGCACACCACCGCGATTAGCATCTTTTAGGTTACCTACTGGCAAAATTTGAGCGAAATCGGAGAACTTACTATTTTTAGTAAGTCATCTCGGGGCTATAAATAGCAGGTCTGCACCCGAGGTAGGTATGAACAGGGCACTCAAGTCATCAGGATCAGGCATAGCAAGTTTCAAGTCCAACGGGGCCGCGAAAGTCAAGGAAATCAAGAACTTACTATAAATAGCAGGTGGCTATAAATAGCAGGTTGGCATGTATGATAGGCAAAACAAGTTCATCAAACTACAGGGATCACATGGTGAAAATTTCACGACAAACGGAGTTGTGGAAGTCAGAAAAGCAAGGACTTACTAAAAATAGATGGCAAAGGTAGCTGAGGCGTTGAAGAAATTTTCAAGTCTACAAATGGAAACTGGCAGGAGGAAGTATGAAATGCGCCCAAGCATGAAAACTGGCATCAAAAAAATCCAAAGCATGAAATTTCCTCCTCCTCATAGGAAATGCGCCCAAGGCAATGTGGTGTTTGAAAAGTTTCTAAGTGTTTGCAAATTCCTCCTCACCCCCTCAAATGCGCCCAAGTCATAAAGGAGAGTCATAAAAAGTTTCTAAGTTTAAAATGGAAGCTTGACCCTCCAAATGCGCCCAAGGTGGTAGAGAGGCCTCAAAAATTGTCTAAGGCAAGAAAACAAAAGCATAAGGTGGTAAATGCGCCCATGAAGGAAATGGGGGATGAAAGTCGGATTAAAATAATTTTTCTAAGTGTTAAAATGGAAGTTGCTCACATGAAATGTGCCCTCATTTGTAAATGTTCATCAAGCACACATCAAATGCGCCCCACAGGGCATGGAAGGTGTTTAAAAATGTCTAAGGCGTGAGTTTCCCCTCACACATATCAAATGCGCCCATGAGTTCCTTGTCCACATGCCAAATGCGCCCACATGTAGAAGTCAATTGGGCTAAATGCGCCCTCAAGCCCACATGTGGAAGAAGCATAGATAAAACGTGCCAAGGTGGAGAAGGCAAGAAGAAAAATATGCCTAAGGCAAGAAGTTCCCCTCATGGGTACAAATGCGCCTTCAAATGGAAATGGTATGGGTAAAATGCGCCTAAGGTATGAGCAAAATGTTGAAAATATTCTAAGTGTGAGATTCCTCCTCCACCTAGGGAATGCACCCAAGATGAAAGGATGTTAGAAATATTTCTAAGGCATTGAAATTTCTTGAGGACACCTCAAATGTGCCCATCATAAGGAGGTTAGGCTGGAGATATCCTAAGGCTGGAAAGTAAGAGCCTACCATGGAAAATGCACCCTAACAGAGAGGATATCCAAGAATATTTCTAAAGCTTGGCGAAAAAGGAAGTAAAAGCTCCCTAGGTAAAATACGCCCAAGCCTAGAAAAGATGATGCCAAGAAGAGAAAAATGCTAAGGCATGAAGAGTTGAAGTAGGCACATGAATATGCGCCCAAGGGAGATATAAGACAAGGAAGTCTAGGCATGGAAAGATAAAGTGAAAATAAATGCATGGGGTGAAATGCCCTTCATGGGTGATCTGAAATTAAAATTTGTCTAAGGCATTTTGCAAGGTAAAATAAAAATACGCACAAGGCAGAGATGAAGTTGGAAATTCCCTCATGACACATGAAATGCGCCAGGGACAACAAGGACGTTTCTCAGGAAAATCAAGGAAAACGACAAGGCAAGAAATTGAAGACTGCAGATATGGAAGACGTCCAGAACAAAAATGGAATCCAACCTTAGCAATTTTTATTATTTTTCTCAAAATAATAAAATTAAACTTACCCTTTCGTCTGGATACACATGAAAACAATGATTTTTGAGGGGAAATTTCTTCTGGGTATTAAACATTTTCCATTAGGAGATGATTCAAAGTTTTTCCACACCTCACTCATGTTGTTTCGACAAAGATTTTAGCCTGGAACCTGTTGATGAATTTCCTAGGCAAAAATAAATTTTCTAAGGCAGAGAAAAGTTTTTATAAAAAAATGCCTCGGCCGGCGAAGTCAAAATGAGTGCCTAGATTACAGTGGATGAAATTATGAATAAGGGAAAATTGTCTAAGGAAAGGAAAAACAAAGCAACAAGGGGTCAAATACGCTCACAAGGTAGAGATTGAAATTTGTCTAAGGCATAGAAGAATTTGAAGATGAAATGAAGCTAGGACATCAAGCATTCATGTGCGTCCTCAAGGTGAAATATTTTCTAAGGCACATACTCCAGTCACAAGGTGGTGGATGCACCCTTGAAGGGGACTTCATGAAATGATCACCATGCACCCAGATGTTGAAAAGTTAGCAAAGTTTGCTAGAGAAGTGATGAATTTTATGAGATCTGGAGGTCAAGTAGGCCTTGGAAGTCAAAAGGTGGGAATTGGGTAAGTAAAGTTAATTTATATTATAAGCGTTTTGATGCTCTTCTTTCTGTTTTCCAGGATGAACGCCGAGGCCAAGGCATGAAGACTTGAGGTGATGAAGCTGGACAACGTTACAACTTTGGAAAAAAGGAAACGACAATGATGATGCAAAAGAGGAAAATACGCCCAAGGCAGTGGGCTAAAGAAATATGAAGGTTACAAGGGAGAAATGCATCCAGGAATGAAAGCAACAGGAGGACTTAACGAAGAGGAACTTTTTGCAAGGAGGATTTGAACCGAGTATTGTTGCCTCCTCCTAACGCAACAGAATTGGCAAGCAGAACAATGGGAACATGTTTCTGGACGAGAATCTTTTGGAGGATTGTGGGCATTAATTGCTCGTAGTGGTTTCTGGAGAGGAGTGGAGAATCTTTTGTTCATTTAGTACCCCACTCCTCTCTGTGGCGATTTTTAGGGTTAAAACCCTAATTAGGGCATATGTGGCTCGATCTGAGCCCTTTATTGTAATTCAATCTAAACCGTCCGCTGGACTGGGCCAACTATAAAAAGGGCATCCCCCCTCATTTGTAACGAAGTAGATGTTAGATCAGAGAGTATAGAAGATAGAAGTTAGAGTAGATAGAGAGATAGCTTAGAAGTTAGCTTAATTTGAAAAGGAAAGAAAGTTTTCCCTTTGAAAGTTTTGTAAGAGGTTGTTGTGGAAAACTCTCATCATACAAAGGTTTATCATTGCATGGTGGTTCTATCTTTTATTGTGAATAGCTAGCAAGGCCTTTTTGTCTTTCCAATTCGGATTGATAGAGTAGAGTAGACTTTATTTTATGCAAGTAGTTGTTAATTGTGGAGTGTGGCGCTTTGGTTTGAGCATATCTTCTTTCATCCATACCACTAGTGGGCTTGCTGATGGTAAGTCCACCCTGCATGGTCAACTGGAATATCAGTACTTAACTTCGGTTGTGATTCGTATGTTCACTTGCATCGTTGTGATGGTGTGTGTATGCTGAATCATAATTTGAACATCTTATTCATCCTTTGAAGATTGCACCAACTTTGTCAGAGTTGTCCGAAGGGAGACGAAGCAAAGTCTGGTTTGAAGATTGTTCAAGTCGATCCTCGCCCTCCACCCCTTTAGGAGTAGATGGTAGCATCTCTAATCCTTATATCCTTTTACATTCAGCATTATCCGGTTAGTTTAAGAACCCGAGCGTCATTGACAAATCTCCCGAAATTTGAGAATTTTTTCTTCTGGATGAGCAACTCGCGTAAGTCCCCTTAGAATACCCAGCATATTCACATCAACCAACTGAGTCTATTCGCGATAAAAGGAACCTTGGAGTTGAACGCATGAACTTTCACGCAATCTTAGCATGCGGAATACTTTGATCAAGAGGGAATAGAGTGACCGTTGGACATTTTATTCTGTGTTGGTGTTGTCATAAAAAACACGTCAACTGGTTGCATTTACATTTAAAATGCCCAGGTCTGCATTCATTATAGTCGTTGTCTATACAGCAATTGCATCATTGTACATTTGTAATCACACTTGCATTCGGGTCTGCACTTTCAGATTTTCAGTGTTAGCATTGTAATATTGCAAAATCATTGGCAAGCATTGTACTAGCTGAGATATGATTGCAATTCAATAAATGGTGAAGTTGGCAGTTGCAAGACAAATGTTTGTAAAAATGTATACTTGCTGTAGCTGTTCATTTGCTTAGTTAGTTTGCATGATAAGTGCTTGTTTAAATGTCCACTGGTTGTAGATGCACATTAGCCATCATATTATCTTGAAAATCATAAATATATTGCATTCAATCCTTCCTTTTCATTTCAGTCATTAGTATATTGCAATAAGAATCTTTTATGCATGGGAAATGAAATATCCTAGGCAATTTTTTCCATTTTGATTACACAGCTAAGTCACCCATTAGCGTTAGTGTAAACATAAATCTGCTGAAGGGAACCCATGACTTTCTGATCAACCCAGATCCCAGTATGGGCAAGGTGAGAGCATACTCGAAGGGGATCGTTAGCCACAAGAACTTGCTGAAAATAACTGAAAGAAAAGCAATCACTCTACCACTTATTCAGCGGGAGGACTTGAATGGAAAGTACAATGCTGAATTCAAAGATGCAACTCGACCACTTATTCAGCGGGAGTAGGTTGACGGCTGAGCCGATCAGCAACATGATAATGCAGTACAGTAAAGTAACAGGCGGCAAGCCGACCTCTTCCACAATCGTGGGAATTACAATGAGTTAAGTATGAAGGATGAATGGCTGACAATACTAATGTTCAGCTTACAATATCATAGAAAGCCTGCCAAGCACACGTGATTAGAATGTATATCATGCTGCAATAATTGTAAAGGACTCCTCTATACTCTTCTAAATTTTCAAGACTTAAACTCAACTCCCAATCCCCATTTTTACCAATCTGGTTATGCAGACCTGCACAGAAACTACAGAATCAGCAACACAGAAAATCACATAAATGAAGATAACTTCTTCAAAACTCGCCCAAACTCCATGAAGTAAACTGCAAAATATCTTAATACTATAGGCGCCCAAGATGAAAGCCCAAAACAAACTCAAAAGACCTTAGATTATTTGGCACGCAAAACCAAGCAAACACAGAAAGGTACGGCCAAAGAGAAAGGGCAATTTACTCTATAAAATTCAATGCTTGGATATAAATTCTGAGATTTGGAGGAAGGGGTCGCCTCAACCTTCCAAATGCATTTTCTCAATACCCATAAGCAGAATAAAATCGCCCATAAACATATGATTGATTATCTAGATCAGCCACAGGCAGACAACAACTGTGAAAATGACAGAAATACATGAACTCAAACTCCAAAATGCAAAACAGTAAACTAGAATACTACTCTCAACTAGTTGCTATATTTCAAGCAAGAAGCCAAGCCAAGCTAGGAGGTATGCATCCCTCGAAGCAATCCCAAAACCATTCCGGCAACATAACTTTGCATAAAATTCAAGATGAAAAACATGAAGAAGAGCACTCCATTATATAACCTTTGAAGAGCAACCTAGGAGCTTCCAGAAGATGCGCCAAACACTCATGAGTCAACCAAATTCAAATTTCAAGTTGACTTACCCTTTCCTCAAGTTGGTGTCCCTTTTCATTCAGTGAAAATTCTCATTAAAATAAAAGTTACTCTTCCCTTCTCAAATTGGCGTCCCTTTTTCCTCTTTGATAATTCATTAAAAATTCACATAATTCCTTTGATGGGGCGCCCACCCTTAATTTCCCCCTTTTTAAAACAACTTAAGTTATGATGCTAGACCAAGGGGTATAATTAAAATAAAACATTATTTTAATTAAAACAACTTATCCCTCCAGAAACTGCATCCAGGCGCCAAATCAGACACTGCTAACTGAACCAATTGAAGAGGTATGTCAAGAACACTGAAGCCAACAAGACCACTGCCAAAAATAGAATTTACTAAAAATAGTAAATTCCGGAAGTAACTCAGATCATCATGCCAGATATACCATCGCAAAGCTCTCTAAAACCCAGAAAAGAGCTGTCAACCGATCACCAAGATTCCAGAAGCACACTCCAACACAAGCTGAAACGTCCTCCTAGAAGAAAGGGAACCCTAATTCCGCTTCCGAGTAGTCTACGGGTCACCGGGATAGACTAACGGCCAACTGTCAGGTCACTACTGAGAAGGGGACATTATAGTCCGCCCTTCCCAAAATTGCTTGCCCACAAGCAACTGTAAACCAGGATGCTGCAAGATCTCCTCATTCTCCCAAGTGGCATCCTCCAATGGCAAATTCTTCCATTTCACCAAATATTCTTTGATTGTCCTCCTCAAAGAACGTTCCCGGGAATTGATAATTTCTTCAGGAACTAGCACCAACAACCCTTCCTCATCCAGTGGAGGAAGATCAAATGAAACAACAATGTTATGCCCCAACGCCTTTTTGAGGCAAGACACATGGAAGATATTGTGTACTTTACTGCTAGGCGGTAATTCCAACTCATAGGCTACTGCACCCACCTTTCTGATAACTCTGAAAGGCCCATAGAAACGGGGTTTGAGCTTCTCGGCCCCACTCTTCTTGAGAGCAGACTGTCTGTAAGGCTGAAGGCGAAGGTAAACCATGTCCCCCACCTCAAAGGAGCGCTCAACACGCCGCTGATCAGCGTACAATTTCTGCTGATTCTATGCAATTTGAATGTTGTTCCTCAATGATTTCAGAATATCCTGACTTTGCTGCAACATATCTTTGGCTTGTGGTGCCTTGCTATCCCCAAACACCAAATCTGCAAAGCCGATAGCCTCATAACCATAGAGGGCTTTGAATGGAGACATCCTAATGGACATGTGATGGGATGAATTGTAGCAGTATTCCCCCAAATGAAGCCATCTGACCCAAGCCTTTTGCTGTTCTGAAACATAGTTCCGGAGATAACCCTCTAACCACTTGTTCACAATTTCTGTTTGGCCATCGATTTGGGGGTGATAACTGGTACTCGGAGTAAGTACAATACCAGTCATCCAGAAAATTTCCTACCAAAAAGTGCTTAGGAACTTGCTGTCCCTATCACTCACAATGTTCCTTGGCAAACCGTGCAACTTGAACACCTCATGAAAGAACAACTCAGCTACTTGAGCTGCTGTAAATGAGCTGGTGATAGCAAAGAAATGAGCAAACTTTGTTAATTTGTCTACTACCACGAAGATGCAATCCTTCCCTTGTGTCTTAGGCAACCCCGTGATGAAATCCATAGAGATGCTTTCCCATTTTTTATTGGGAATGGGTAGGGGCTGCAACAATCCAGCAGGGTATGTGTGCTCATTCTTGTTCATTTGGCAAGTATGGCATTCCTTGATGTAGTTCAAAACCTCATTCTTCAACCCCTTCCATGTGAATCTTTCACGGATCTGCCGGTAAGTCTTAAAATAACCTTGGTGACCAGCAAGTGGAATGTCATGGAAAGTTTGCAAAACCTTCTTTTTGAGCTTAGATTCAGGTACCAAAAAGACCCTATCCTTGTAATGTATCAGCCCATCAACCACTTTGTACTTTTCATCCTGACAAGTACCTTCAATAATGCTGGTTGCAAACTGATTTTTGGCATAATCAACAAGCAACAACTCTTTCCAATCAGCTGTAAGCTCGCATAATGAGCTCAAATGTGGCCTTCGAAACAACGCATCTGCCACCACATTAGAGTATGTCGAAATCATAAGCCTGTAGCTTACTCGCCCACTTCTGCTGTCTTTCATTCAAGTCCTTTTGATGCATGAAGTGTTTCAGACTCTTGTGATCAGTCTTGACAACAAACTTACTCCCCACCAAGTATTGTCTGAACTTGGCTAATGCATGCATGATTGCAAGCATTTCCTTGTCATAAATTGAGTAGGTTCTCTCAATGCCTCTTAATTTTCTGCTTTCGAACACAATGGGGTGTTTTTCTTGCATCAGAACAGCACCAACTCCTTCTCCCGAAGCATCGCATTGCAACTCAAAAGGTTTGGAGAAATCCGGTATGGCCAAAACCGGACAAGAGCTCATGATCCTCTTGAATTTATCGAAGACAACTTGTGCCTTTTCTGTCCATAAGAATGCCCCTTTCTTGGTTAGATTTGTAAGAGGAGCAGCACTTTGTGAATAACCCTTCACAAATCTTCTGTAAAAACCACATAGACCCAAGAATCCTCTCAAATGGGTTAGAGTTTCTAGAGTTGGCCAATCCACGATAGCCCTGATCTTTTCTGGATCAACTCTGACTCCCTCTGCACTGATGATGTGGCCCAAGTAGAGTAGCTCTTCCATACCAAACTCACACTTTGATTCTTTTGCAAAGAAACTTTCTGTCTCCAAGATACTAAGCACTTCCTCCAAGTGCTTGAGGTGTTCTTCCCACGTCTTGCTATAAACGAGGATATCATCAAAGAATATCAACACAAACTTCCTCAACTGTCTCTGGAAAGTTTTGTTCATGCAAGATTGGAAAGTGGCCGAAGCATTAGTTAGCCCAAATGGCATAACTAAGAATTCGAAGTGACCATAGTGGCACCTGAATGCTGTCTTCTCAGCATCAGATCCCCTCATTCGAATCTGATAGTATCCTGATCTTAAGTCAATCTTTGAGAAAAACTTAGCACCGTGCAGCTCATCAATGAGTTCATCGATTCGGGGAATGGGATATCGATTTTTGATGGTGCTTTGGTTCAAGGCACGATAATCCACACACATGCAGATGGTGCCATCCTTCTTCTTCACAAGAACCACTGCTGAGGCGAAGGGACTTTTACTTGGGCGAATGAAGCCCATCTCCAAAAGCTCCCTTATGTTTTTCTCGATCTCATCCTTTTGTTTCTTAGGATATCGGTATGGTGTTGTGATTACCGGTTTAGCTCCTTCCTTTTGCTCAATGACATGCTCAAACCCCCTATCTGGAGGCGGCCCTGGTGGTAAATCAGCAAACACTTTACTTTTCTTTGTAAACACGGATTGAATATCTGGTGGATATTCCCTCTTTGTCTCAACCGGACTAGCTAGAAGAATCATGCACTCTGCAACCCACTCAACCGCGTCATGTCGGACCAACCTTTCCATCCTTTTGAAAGAGACAATCCGAGGACCTCCATTTGACATTCCTCTTAGCACAACTCTCTTCCCATCGGATTGGAACTTAAGCTCCATGGTTTGCAGATTCAGGGAGATCTCTCCGAGAGATCGCAGCCATTGAATGCCAAGGACGGCATCAGTGTCCCCAATGTTAACAACATAGAAGTCGTCTTTGACTTCATGGTTACCTAACTGTAATGACATGTTAGTAACCTTGTGAGTGCAAGTGATGTGGAACCCATCCGCAACCATCACTTTGAAACCTTCAAACTCTTCTGTCTTGAGGTTCTTCTTTGCAACCAATCCTTCATCAATGAAGTTGTGTGTTGCTCCGGTATCAATTAGGGCAGTAACCCGATGCTTCCCAATCGAGCCACGAAGCTTGAAGGACTCGTTCTTTTGGAAACTTGAGAGCTGGGCAAAGGTGCCCTCACCTCCCTGTTCTGCTCCCGCCTCTTCTGGCTCATGTTCTTCATCACTCTCAGCAATTTCTGATTGTTGTTCTAAGTGATCAGATTCTAATCCATGATCAGAATAGGCCTCCATATGGTTAGAATGGCCCCTACCGTAGCATCTGTGTCCCCTTGTCCAAGGTTCTTTACAAGTGTAACACTTCCCTTCTTTCCTTAGCTTCTCTCTAGCATCATCATCCAATCGAGGGGGAAATTTCTTGTGCTGATTTGGAGGATGCCTTTTGTCTTGTCTATGGGGAAAAGGCTTGGATGGAAATTTGGGCCTAGGTGAGGACAGCTCCATGTTTCTAGCCTTTTTGATAGACTCTTCAAGAATGGGTGGGTCGAAAGCCTTTACCCATCCTCTCAATGGCTCCATTAGTCCTTCTGAAAACAGCACCACTAATCTTCTCTCAGTGATGTTGGGCACCATCATGGAAAGCCTTTGGAAATCCCCAATGTATGATTCCAAGGAACCATGTTGTTTCAACTGAGCAAGTTCCCTGAATTTCACCTCAGGATCCTTAGTGTCAAATCCGTCAATTAGCTTGCCAGTGAACTCTCCATATGTTTTGATTAGGTTGTGGCCAAGGGTGACCAAACCATGATACCACCACTCATGGGCAGCACCTTCCAAGTGTAGGGTGGCAAATTTGATTGCGTCTTCTTCCACCATAGGTCTCAGGGATAAGTAATTATCCAGTTTTTGCACCCATGCTCTAGCTGTGCATGCATCACTTCCATCGAAATGGGCCAAGGACACCTTCCCGAGAGCTTGTTGGTAATCGGTTCTAGGACCCATAGGACCTCTGAATTCATTTCTTCCACCATTTCTTCGGTTCCTCTGATTCATGAATTGGTCAAAAGACCACTGCTCTTTAAGACCAGGAGGGAAAGATTCATACTCCAAGAAAGCCTGTCTGGCGTCTTCGGCATAATTCATTGCAGCTTCAACTTGGGGTTCTTCTCTTTGAGTGAATGTGGGAAAAAGGGGCCTAGAGGCTGATCCTCTAGACGTGGCATCATGTTGTCCAATGGTTCTATCTCTCCCATTGCCATTGTTCCCATTCACTCCACTATGTTCACCGTTGGAGTTGTTTTGATTAAGGGGGGAATTGTTTGCAGCTTGCAGATCCATTTTGGCAAGTAGGCGTCCCAGCATGTCAATCATCCCGTCAAACTTCTTCTCCATTCTGTCACCTCTGTCATCTATGGGTTGTTGGTTAATCTCTGCCATCTCTGCAACTGCTTTACCTCTGTCAACTGTGTGCCCTATTTCTCTGAGTACCTCAGAAAAAGTATCTGCCTCTGGTGTTTGCGGAAACTGATATGGCGGATTTCCCGCCTGACTTCTGGTGTAGTATCTGCGGCCTTTGTCACTCATCGGAAGCTGAATTCACTCGACCACAGGCTGGCAAAATCATGGCTTTGATACCACTGAAATATCCTAGGCAATTTTTTCCATTTTGATTACACAGCTAAGTCACCCATTAGCGTTAGTGTAAACATAAATCTGATGAAGGGAACCCATGACTTTCTGATCAACCCAGATCCCAGTATGGGCAAGGTCAGAGCATACTCAAAGGGGATCGTTAGCCACAAGAACTTGCTGAAAATAACTGAAAGAAAAGCAATCACTCTACCACTTATTCAGCCGGAGGACTTGAATGGAAAGTACAATGCTGAATTCAAAGATGCAACTTGACCACTTATTCAGCGGGAGTAGGTTGACGGCTCAGCCGATCAACAACATGATAATGCAGTACAGTAAAGTAACAGGCGGCAAGCCGACCTCTTCCACAATCGTGGGAATTACAATGAGTTAAGTATGAAGGATGAATGGTTGACAGTACTACTGTTCAGCTTACAATATCATAGAAAGCCTGCCAAGCACACGTGATTAGAATGTATATCATGCTGCAATAATTGTAAAGGACTCCTCTATACTCTTCTAAATTTTCAAGACTTAAACTCAACTCCCAATCCCCATTTTTACCAATCTGGTTATGCAGACCTGCACAGAAACTACAGAATCAGCAACACAGAAAATCACATAAATGAAGATAACTTCTTCAATACTCGCCCAAACTCCATGAAGTAAACTGCAAAATATCTTAATACTATAGGCGCCCAAGATGAAAGCCCAAAACAAACTCAAAAGACCTTAGATTATTTGGCACGCAAAACCAAGCAAACACAGAAAGGTACGGCCAAAGAGAAAGGGCGATTTGCTCTATAAAATTCAATGCTTGGATATAAATTCTGAGATTTGGAGGAAGGGGTCGCCTCAACCTTCCAAATGCATTTTCTCAATACCCATAAGCAGAATAAAATCGTCCCTAAACATATGATTGATTATCTAGATCAGCCACAAGCAGACAGCAACTGTGAAAATGACAGAAATACATGAACTCAAACTCCAAAATGCAAAACAGTAAACTAGAATCCTACTCTCAACTAGTTGCTATATTTCAAGCAAGAAGCCAAGCCAAGCTAGGAGGTATGCATCCCTCGAAGCAATCCCAAAACCATTCCGGCAGCATAACTTTGCATAAAATTCAAGATGAAAAACATGAAGAAGAGCACTCCATTATATAACCTTTGAAGAGCAACCTAGGAGCTTCCAGAAGATGCGCCAAAAACTCATGAGTCAACCAAATTCGAATTTCAAGTTGACTTACCCTTTCCTCAAGTTGGCGTCCCTTTTCACTCAGTGAAAATTCTCATTAAAATAAAAGTTACTCTTCCCTTCTCAAATTGGCATCCCTTTTTCCTCTTTGATAATTCATTAAAAATTCACATAATTCCTTTGATGGGGCGCCCAGCCTTAATTTCCCCCTTTTTAAAACAACTTAAGTTATGACACTAAACCAAGGGGTATAATTAAAATAAAACATTATTTTAATTAAAACAACTTATCCCTCCAGAAACTGCATCCAGGCGCCAAATCAGACACTGCTAACTAAATCAACTAAAGAGGTATATCAAGAACACTGAAGCCAACAAGACCACTGCCAGAAATAGAATTTACTAAAAATAGTAAATTCCGGAAGTAACTCAGATCATCATGCCAGATATACCATCGCGAAGCTCTCTGAAAACCCAGAAAAGAGCTGCCAAACCGATCACCAAGATTCTAGAAGCACACTCCAACACAATCTGAAACGTCCTCCTAGAAGAAAGGGAACCCTAATTCCGCTTCCGAGTAGTCTACGGGTCACCAGGATAGACTAACGGCCAACTGTCAGGTCACTGCTGAGAAGGGGACATTACAGGAAATCATTGTATGCACCAAAAATACAAAAAGAAAACATTTACCAGCATAAAAGAGTTTGCAAGCAATCTGTTTGAAAAAATTCCTAAGTGTTTAAGGTCAGATTTGGCAAGGGATATTACAACATATGACGGTGACCAATGCTCAAAATGTGCAGGAGATGGCTGATGTAAAGGACAGGGAAGAAGAAATTCAAGTACACTGCTCCTCTTGAATTATCTGATCTAATGCACTTTCACATTTATGTAAAAACGTATTTAAGTCCAATTATGCAAAGACATATGTTATCTTACAGTCAAAGAGTACTTTTTTCTTTTACTCATGTTCTTTAAGCTCTTTTCTAATGTGATGATCGTTCGCACACTTTTACCTTTTATAATCTTTAATTTATTACTTAGAAAAGGACTTTTGTGCAGTTCTAAGGACATTTAAAGCACATTGTTGAAAGGATCAATGCAATTGTGCCATTTATCATTTGGAATCTCTTGCAACTAGTTCCATGGACTTTAAACCACTTCATTGACTAGTCAACCTAGTTTAGCACCAATGCAAATAAAAGATAATTTGGATATGACTAGTAGTAGTTTATGTACTCTATAATTTAGAATATAAATCATAGGCAATTGACATTGTATCATTTAGCTATGTGTGACTTTTGATATATGATTAGGCTTTACACCTGATTTCACCTAAAATAAAACTTCAATGTAAACAGGGTTTAGAACTCACTTCAAGTTGAATTTTTTTCTTATATTCAGGCATTAAAAAAATATCCTTTTTAATCCATTCTGTCATATGTTACGAGCCCCTTCAAAAATCAATTTGTAATGAAAGAAATAAATATGAGTAAGATCAGTAAGGACAATAAGAAGATAAAAAGTTTCCATCAAACTCTGACTGCTATCTCAAGATTCACCAAGCCAAACATATATCCAGTTCTAGCTAATTTCTAAAAGCACAAGATCGACTTATTACATTCCAAAAATTTTAACCAGGCAAAATCAAAATAAAACAAACTGCCTATTAAGTGTTAAATCAAACAGAAACCTCCTCCAAACACAAGGTGCTGGTATTGCTAGTAATTCATCAGGGTTCAACTGTAAAAGCATTGCTTTGTAAGATGTATATAAAAAATGCTTTTTGCATTTTGTCTCAGAAAGAGGGGACAGCTCACCACATGTTTGCTAAGTTCAATTTCCTTTTAACTGCTCTACACACTTGGAGGGCTTCTTCTAAGAGATTCTTGGATGGCCAAGAGATGCTACAAAATCTTCAGGTTGCAGTGATCAGTTTCCTTTGGAAGACAAAATACAAAGCCAGTTTCCAAAAAGACACCAATCCGCACAGTATGGGAAAGTCACAACCTTTTAAACAAGAGTTGGCTTTTATTGTACAAGCTAAGTTTCATTGGTTTGGGAAGGATATGAATTCTTTGCAATTCAGGCCCAGGCATAGGTGCATACAGCATTCTTTCCTTGCATATGTAAGGAGCGATTCCTTTCAAACATAACTCACAGCTTATGTCAATAATTTGTTAAGTATCTCTTTAACAAAAAAGCAATATGAACATACCTTACACTTTGAGCAACCATGCCTACGAGTACTGCTGGCCAAGCTAGGGCTCGAATCTGCAAAACAAATTAGGTCATCGCCTAAAATTTTTGCACACACAAACCAAACATATGTGCAAAGTAAAAGAGCAAATGAATACCCAAAGGCCAAAAGTATAGCTGAAACTACAAATGAAAATAGGAAAGTGTGTAGCCAAGCTACAGAGTCCTGACCCATATGATATTTTACAATAAATCAAATATAGCATGAAATGAACTTATACTATGCTTCAATGAAATTCGCACTTGTCAAAACAAATGTACCGACTGATTCCAGATCCAAAACGGAGCCTATTGCAAAAAAATTATTGTTTCAAATTCATTTGACCTGAATGTACAATGTTACTAAGTTCCTTAGAGTTGGAATGGTATTTTCTTAAAGGCAAAAGTGCAGCACGTAGATGCCTTTCTATTTCTCCATCTTTCCTATTCAAAAGTATTGAACTTCACCCTACATAAGAATATATTTATTTCCCTAGTTAACAAGAATAACCTTCATGCAAAACTATTAGAATTGAAAGTTGAAGAAGAAGAAAAAAATTATACATCAAAAGGGTGAAATATGTGGGAATATTTACATAATGAATAGATGAGAAAGTATTAAAGACCTCATAGGTCAGACTAGATAAGATAAGTGATAAGATATAAATATGGGTTACAAAGGGTTAACATTTTAGATTGCCCCTTTCAATGCAACAAAAAATGGAACAAATGTTTAGTTAAACTACTCTTCAACTTAGAAGGGGAGCCTCCCTATGAAATCAAAACTTACTATGAACAATATATATTTACAATTTACAATCTTACAAAGTTTTTTTGGGAATTTCACAGTTAGGATGAATAAACTTTAAACTTTTATCTTTCTGGGTTTGCTTAGTGTAAAAGGCTGTGATGCTCTTTCAACTCTAGGAAAACAATTTTATGCCTTTTTATTAAAAAATAAATCCTAAGACTAGATACTTACACAACTTAGTTAAAAACAAAAACTAAAAAAATGCAAGTACACATAGATTGAATAGGTTAACACAAACACGAACGTTGTGGTAAATTAAATATAAGACTTAATACAAAGCCATCATCTACGTCTTTGAGCTGACTTACAATACAGAGCTTACAAATTCACCAAAGCAATTTAACCCTTAGCACACATAACAAGACATCTTAATAAACATTCATAAGCAAGATAGGCACAATAAATATCATTGCAATAATAATGAATTCTTTATAACAATTACACTAAATACTCGATGAATAGCAACTCCAACTACATGCAAACATGAGAATTACCATTCCTTCAACTAATTGCAAAAAGGCATTTATTTATAATATGTACAAGACATTGCATAAAATTAAATGAAATAAATTAACTCCATTTCTACCCTAATTATGATTTCTTGCATGAGGTGCAAGTTATATTAGAAAACAATCCACTAATTCTAAAATTAGAACATGCAAGTGTCAATTTAACTAATCATACAAATTATTACAATTTATTCTTTAATGTTCACATCTCTCACAAGATGAGATAAATGACAATATAACAATAGCCAACTCCAGGCTATAGCCTATAAATAGCAAATGATAACAATAGCCTAGTTAAAATATACTTTTCTCCTTGAAAATGGTGGATGCTAAAAATAGCACAAACTATTTTAGCACAGGCTAAAAGTATGTCTTTGAACAAGCAGCTTTGGATGATTTTGATGAAGCTTTTATGGAAAATCTTCTACAATACTTTGAAACTCCAACAACTTCTTAGCATTTTGAAACTGAAGACCTTTCTTCCACGGAATCCCAACATCTATTATTTATCAAGTCCAGATTCAAATTTGCAACTATCTATCATCATCTCTACAAAATTTGTGATGGCATACTTCCATGGCAATCCCCTTTAATGAAAATCAAATAAAAGACCTTAAAATCTATTTAGTTAAGAATGAATCCTCATAGAAACTTGAAATACTTCTTCAAACTCCCACTGACATGGTTGATTTCAAAATATAAATACAGAAATTGGTCCAAGAAATTATAGTGGTTGTCCCTTGTGGAAACCTTGAATATTCTGAATAAAATGCTTGTGGAAGACAAAACCCTCTTGATAAAGGTGAATCCCTCAATGATGATTTTCTAAAATAAGATATAATCTGGTGATAATTGATGAAAAAACTCTCTAAAATGCAAACACCCTGCCAAATACACCATGAAAACTCATGCGCGCTTCAACCTACAACCTCCAAAACCTTAAATTTCATTTTCAAATTTTAGTTTGAACAGGTATGTGCTTCAGCTCTGGCACATGCATAGAGATTTACACTCAAACTACAAATTTTATCATTGTTTAGATGTGCACACCTATGTCTCACGTGCATGCCCAAATGCCTCAGACACATGTCTCTACTCCTGTCATGCACCTGCGCCTTCATTTTTCTTATTGGATTTTTCTTGTGCACGTCTGTTCATACTGGCTGTAATTTTGATACTTGGAAACCCCTTTTTCTTCCTATATCTACCCACATGCACAGGGTATGGCTATGATTTTTGGATTTTATATTACTGTGCCTTTGACATGTGCCCAAATTTCCTTTTTGCCTAGCACAATTTATAATCTTAAACCATAGCCTTCCTTCAATCAAAAGTGTGCCACTTTATAGACACAAAAGGTTTTTTGTCTGCAAATTGTATTGCCTTTTTTAATCCTCTTGTCTGGATTTGAACTAAATTCCATACTTGTTAAAGTCATTATCACAATAAAAATGACATTCTTAGACTTATCTTATTTTCTTTTATTTGACTCTGCATTCTCTGTGTTGGCGTTTCAGTTAGCACCTCTGGAGTGCTTATTGGAAACGGACAGCTATTGCAAGTGTGTTAGTACATGCTCTTCGGATTATAGAGAGGAAGATCTCTCTTTGCTGATTTTATACTGTAAAAAAAAAGGGGTGTACTAAGATTTCCTATCTTTTTTACTCAGCGGTAGGACACAAGGGTGCATAAACCAATGCGCCGTAGCTAAGCTTTTTCTCTGGTTTCCGCAGATCTTAACTACGACTAACTAAGCTTCTAAACTATCCTACCTCCTCAAGAAAAACAGAGCATGAGGGCATAGGAGCGACATGGTATGGTTGGATCACTTGAATCCTCCGTCTCAATGGAATATGGCCGAGGCTCTGAACCTTCGGATATATACCAAGATAGGGCTCGATACAAGCAAACACTCGTTACGGTAAACTGGATCTGAGACTTGCCAAGGAGGAGGAACCCCTATCCGAGGTATAGGCTTGGAAGCAGCTCACTGGAAACAACAAGGAACGATGGCCTTTCTAACAGGATTCCCGAGGAGGTGACGACACCTGTCCAAAGTCTAGGCTGCAAGAAAGATCATTAAACAACATCAAGCGATAATGATTGATGACAAAATATCCAAGGAGGCGACGACACCTGTCCAAGGAGGAGATTGAAACAATGCACTATTTAAAAACAAGACTTTGAATAACTCAAATAATTAGATCAATCAAGCTTGCACCATCTGATTTATTCTTTAAGATTCTTCAAAGAATTACAAAGGTCGGGACAGCAAAGGCACGAAATCATGCAAAATTGCGATCAACCAACGAACTCTCATCCAAGAGTGAACAGATATAAACAAGCGAACTCTGGCAACAGTGGCGCAGCAATTTTGCTAGCAAATAAAGGTTAAACAAATAAAGAACCTAAGGCTCTTATTTATAGGAACTCGAAGGAGTAGGCAACCCTAAAATCTCCTTGAGTTAACAAACAGTTCTTGCCAATCAGCAAGATATTATTCTATGTCTAAATGTAGGTGAGCAAACAGTTAACTGGAAATCTACTTCAGTTAACTGAAACTAAACAAAAGTCAAATTGGAAGTCTACCTCAGTTGACTGACACCTAACTAAAAGTGAACTTATGTTACAAATGTGTCTCAAAATAGACATCCACCTTTTGAGGAAATCTGAGATCCACAAATCGTGGGAGTCAAATAGACATCCTAGATTAGTGGGATCTGACATGCATGATCTGTGGAGATCTGGAGGCAACTTGGAAAGAGGCATCAAGTTGACTTCAGTCATCATTAATGCTATTTGGAGGGTAGGACGTCCTCCCTTGGTGCTTTACACCTCTTCACCACTGGTCAACAAAGTCTCTATCCAGTCATTGACCTCTTAGGCCTCCGGGCAATTAATGCTCTTCAAGATGACTATGTGGCGTCTAAGCATTTCTTCACCCGTCGTAAGCTGCTGATGATAGGTTATGCATTGGGCAGCTGCTTCATCTAACTGGACAGACATGGCTGCACTTTTGGCTAATTTGCAGCCATTGGGATCTTCAAGGAATGAAGATCGGATGACATCCTGGAATCGTGTCTGCACGGTTTCAAGTTCCACATATTCTCCTCCTTCCCGCTGATATTCTAACTCCGGGAAGGATATTACCAACATTCTTGCGAAGTTGATAATATTGGCCACGAAGCGTCTATAGTCAATCAGCTCCACAGAGTTGGCATCATAGGCTCTCACCTTGTATGCCACCTGTTCTTTCCACTCAAAGAGATGGTGCTTATTTTCTGTGGTCGTAACTGATTCATATGCTTGTTGCAAATCAGCAACTGTCACCTCCTCTCTCGGCCTCTCTTGAGCTGCCTTTATATCTGACTTCTGGATTTCTGATCGAAGTCCATGTGCTCTGTCTCTCAGCTGATATGCTTCTGTCAACACACACCGCCCTTTGACAATAAACTCATCCACTTGACGTCTCAAGTGTTTACCGTATGTAATCAACTGATGATGGTTCCTTTCAGCTGGGAGATCCAACAGTCCTTGAGGCAAAGCCGAGGAGTTTGGAGTGTCATGTATCAAACTAGAAATGTACAACTTTAGCTGACGGATTTCAGCTTTCAAGGCTGCTTTGTCTTGTCCATCTTTTGTCATCCTTTCTTTGACACTCGCCGAGGCAATTCCAAGAAGGTCTGCCTCCACCTGTCGAGTGGTCTTTCCAAGGTTCACCTTTGAAAGCGTGAAATCCTCAACCCTCATTATGTATATCTTTGTCTTCAGGTGGGGCTGCAGTCTCTATGATAACTTCGTTCTCTGCATTCTTTTCTACGTGCGCCTGCTTCTTCAACTTCTTTACCGGCATGTCTTGTGGGACATGATGGAATTCAGAGAAGTCAAGCTGATAAGAAGGCCTCTCCCTCTTCCTCCCAAGCGAGCTTTCCAGCCAGATAGAATCTCGGCTAGCATCGCTGGGAGGAGGAACAGAGGTCCCCTGAATGCTAGAAGAACAAGACTGTGCCGTGGCAATGTCTCGTGGTGGCGAGTCCAAATCAATAGGACTTTGTGACCTCTGTGATGGTGGTGAAGCTGGTGGCTCTATTTCTATCACTGGCACCGCTTCTGCTGCAACTTCTTCTACAATGGTTTCCATCTCTACAGTGATTATTTCAATCACTGGTTCTTGTGTAGTTGCAGCGGTCTCAACTGTCTCAGGCAAATTGGTGGTTGTCTCCACCTGTACCTCTTGCCGGCTTGTGCTGGCAATTCCTTTTCTCCCCCATGTGCTTCCTGACATCCGCATTCCTTCTGGAGGAAAGCTCATCTTCTTCTGTCTGGGTTTCCTCCTAGGCGTGGAAGGTAGTGTAGACTGAACCGCTGGCGGCTCTGATCGGGGAAGTACTACCTTCCTTGTCCTTTTACTGTCCAGGTAGAGTTGACTGTGTCGAACTACTCTACCCGTTCTTTCCTCAATAGACGTACTCTCTTTCGCGTACCAGTCTACCTTGCCGAGTGGTTGTGAATCCACTAGACCCGTGAAGAAGGAAGAAAGAATAACTTCTCCTTAGTCTTCAGATAAGCCCTCGATGTCTTCTGACATGAATTCTGCAATCTGCGAGAGCTTGAATCTGTTATGGTTCCTTCTTCTCACTTCGAACTCATCCTCGCAGTTGACCCAAAAATCTTCCATGAAAGGTTCATGTGATGATCTTTGCTCAAGGTGAGCTGCGAAGATGCCTCTGGGGTCATAGGATGGCCTCCTGTCAAGGAGGGGTAAATTTAGATAACTACCATTTCTGGGCTGACAACCCTGGTGGTTCAAATGCCGTTTCCCGACCGTAGAGTCCCATCCAAGGAGGAAAGTTCACCGTGTTTTTCTTACGGTAGAGTGAACATCGCCACTGCCTCGTAGTCTCATGAACACTACCCTATCTGAGGGGTAACGTGGCATCATGGGGGGGTGGCCATTATAGCCATACACGCGTATGTAGGTGAAAGTGGGGAATTGTATGAACCAATCCGCCCAGTCCACCATTGCTGCCTTAGCTGCTGGTGAAATACGCACGTGCATCTCATGGTCTAGCTCGTGCACGGTGTGCATAGTAAAAAGGTCATTTGTTCTTTTGAAATGTCTTTCCGCTAGAGTGAACTCCAAGCGAGGAAAGTATTCTTGTACCTTTTGCACACCCAGGGTTCCCACAGTGTTTAATGTTCTGAAATCGCCTTGGAAGGCTATCAGGTAGACCAGGTATGAACACATGTGGAAACGGTGCTCTTCTAGAAACCCGGTGAATTGTTGGTGGAGTGTGTCACTGATCAGGGAGGCCCAATCGTAACGTTCTTTTCTGCTGATTATCTTGCCAATAATGTAGAAAATCCACGGCTGGAAGGATTTTCCCTCCTCTTGTCCAGTGACTCTGCTGAGTAGGGTGATTAGCACTCCGTACTCGTCTTTGAATTCTCCTCTACCAACCAATCTGGGCAAGCTGGTTCTCTTTGTTTTCAGCCAATGTTCAGCCATTATAAGCGAACACTCATCCTTCAAAGCCTCGAATGCCTTTTCGCATTCTGTCACTTATATGACCTTCTTGGTAGGGCATGGTGGAATTGCAAAACAAGTCTCTATGTCCACCGGCTTCAAGCTGCAAATCACCCTCCCATCTACTGACAGGATCTCTCTTGTAGTCGAGTTGTAATGCTTTGTGCAAGCAGTTACAAGCTCGATGCTTTGTAAGGTGATTGGAATAGATGCTGCTTGAAACAAACCGGATTCTTCGATGTTCTGCAATGTGATTTGATTCATGCCCTCCAAGTCTTCAGAACTGACCTCTGGATTTTTCTACCATAAGTTTGTGTCAGTTGTTTTCATGTAATCATGGTATAAGACCGTTTTGGTCTTGTATTGCACCTGAGAGTACTGCATTCTGAAAACCTTGAATATTGACTGGGCACTTGACCCTGTTCTGACACTTTTCTGCAACTGCTAAAATTAGCCTTGTCGGGGGGTAGTTTTTACGAAAAATTCTGAGACATGGGTTTTGTTAAGAATGATTTTCTAAACAAACCCAAATCGTTAGAAATTCGAAAAAATGATTTTTTCCTTGGCATGCAAAAACCCTTTGGTAGCAGAGGCAGCAGGGGTACCAGAAAGTGATTTTTCTCGGAAAAATCTGACACATGGGTTTTGTTCATGCTTCAAAGCCAAACAAACCCAGTTTGTCTGTTTTTCAATATTATGATTTTTTTCGGAAACCCTAAAAAATAGGGGCAGCAGGGCTACTTTTTCTGGAAAAATCTACCATATGGGTTTTGTTGAAAAAGTTGTGTTGATCATACCCAGTTGGCCAGATCTATGATAATCTGTCGTTTTCTATGACATGCAAAAGAAATATAGACAGAAGTAGAGGAAGTAGACAAAAGATGGATTGGAAGTTATAAACTGCCACTTTGCAATAATCTGTCTCTGGAAGCAATCTTGGGAGAAGAATGCTTTTACTGCCAATGATCTTCAAAATATTGAAGATCCGTTCAAAACCCCTGCCAGATCTTGAAAACGTGTTCTTGGGGGCTACTTGATGTTTTATCCTTCAACCTGCAAAAAGAATAATGAGGAAAGGGACGCCTAGCATGAATATAAGGCAATTAGGGTTAAGATCCACAAAGTATGGAAGATAACTCATCATTCAGGCCTGATTTGGAGTTCCAAAAGATGATTTCCACTGATTGTGGAGTGTTTTTCTTTTTTTTGGCTCCAAATTTGCTAACTCAA